>CM070778.1:137316512-137619012 GCA_036346955.1 Dipus sagitta
CTCTCTCTTTATATATATATATATATCTTTCTCAAATAAATAAATACTTTTTTTAAAGTGCTGCTGGGTGTGGTGGCATACACCTTAAGAGAAAAAGAGAGTGTCAATTATTATTATTATTCATGGTGACTTAACAAACCCATTATGTGTATACACAGGCACAATGAGTGCACAGGAAGTTCCAAGGACAGGGCTAGAGAGGGCTTAGTGGCAAGGACACTTGCTGAGGGCCTGTGTTTAATCCCAAGGAACTCCCATTAAAAAATAAAAATAAAAATAAAAACAGGTGCTGGAGAGATGCCTTAGAGGTTAAGGCCTTTGCCTGCAAAGCCAAAGGATCCCAGTTCAATTCTCCAGGATCCACGTAAGCCAGATGCACAAGGTGTCACACGCATCTGGAGTTCATTTGCAGTGGCTGGAGGCCCTGGTGCACCCATTCTGTCTCTCTCTCCCTCTTTCTCTCAAATAAATAAATAAACTTTAAAAAAAAAAAACCTGTGCTGAGTGGAGACAGGAAAATCAATGGGGTTCTCTGGTCAAACCAAGTCTAACCAAAACACGGTGAGCTCCAAGCGTGCAAGAGACTCTGTCTCAAGGAAGTAAGGTGACAGAGGTGGCCTCTGTTCACGTGTGCATGGAGTGCATGCACACACACACACACGCACACTTCCAAGGATGGACTGGAATATTCGACCTATGGTCCTGTTACCCTTCTCTTTCTGCAGTTGTTTATGTACTACCCATTTTGATTTTTTTTTTTCAAGGTAGGGTCTCACTCTAGCCCAGGCTGACCTGGAATTCACTGTGTAGTCTCAGGGTGGCCTCGAACTCATGGCGATCCTCCTACCTCTGCCTCCTGAGTGGGATCAAAGGCATTACACCAAATAGTAACACAAAGGTATTGTATTTATGCAGGGCTTTTTTTTTTTTTTTTCCTGGTAATTCCAGTATTGTCAACGATCAGCAATGTCTGCAACTTTTCTTCTGGCCCTGACTTGGCAAAGGAATGTGAGCCAATGAATCCCTGGTCTCATTCCCAGTTGTGAATACATACAGAGCTGATTACGGACATCAGGAACTCCGCTCTGCTGAGATGTAGCTGTGATGACAAATGTCTGTTGTCAACTTGACAGGATTTAGAGTCGCCATGGAAACAAATATCTGGGCATGTCTGTGAGAGATTTCCTAGATTAGGTTAACTGAGGTGGGAGGACCCATCCTAAAAGCCATTCCATGGGCCGGGGTCCTGGGCTGCGTGGACAGGAGAATGAACATCGGGTCATTTCTCTCTGCCTCCTGACGGGCTGCGTTAGGCTCCTGTCACCCTGCTCCCCTGCCGTGATGAACTGGCTGCCCTCAAACCATACGCCCACACAATTCCTTCTTCCTCTACTTGCTTCAGCTGGGCATTAGGTCCCAGCGACGAGAAAGTAAGTAATGCGGTGACCACAGCTAACCACTGTGATTGAGTCGTCCAGGGACCCGAGCTCCTGTGGGTATTCTGTAATCAGCAGACGAGACGAGCAGGCTGCGCCACGCGTAGGGCACAGTGCAATCCTCAGAGACCGCCCGTCTTCTGGATGGACACCTAAGACTGCCTTTACATCCTTGGCATCAGCCAGAGACTTTTTAGCAACATCTGTTGGGGAAATTTTTATTAGCAAACCTATGCCTGGAATTCTGTATTCAAAGAACATGTAATTATGTGAAAATGCTCATAATATTAGTGTTTTGTTCAAAGAAAATATAACAGTGCACCAATTACATGCACACAATTTGGTTTCCAAAAACATCTCTTGTTTGGTTCTGAAACTCTTTATCTGAAAGCCAAGGTGTTTGTTGTAGAACCCCTTTGGTGATTTGATTCAGGTGTCCCCCATAAACTCAGGTGTGCTGAATGCTAGGTTCCCAGCTGATGGAGATTTGGGAATTAACGCCTCCTGGAGGGAGTGCACTGTTGGGGGCGGGCTTATGGGTGTTATAGCCAGTGTCCCCTTGCCAGTGTTTGGCACACTCTCTTGCTCCTGTTGTCCACCTGATGTTGGCCAGGGGCGTGATATCCATGCTCTGCTCAAGCCATCATTTTCCCCTGCCATCATGGAGCCTCCCTTCGAATCTGTAAGCCAAAATAAACCCTTTTTTCCCCAAAACTCCTCTTGGTCAGGTGATTTCTGCCAGCAGTGCGATCCTGGCCACGACACCCCCTCACGCTTTAGCAGCCTGTACGCTGGTCTCTCGGAGCGTGTGGAAGTGGGGTCCCTTCTCAAGCACACCACGGTGAGGCAAGACTAAACAGGAAAGTTCTGGGAGCCAGCAAGCAGGAAGGAAGCGCTGGAAGGAGGAAAGCTGTCTCAAGGAAAGAGGCTGGTGGCTCAGAAAACCGCTTGTCCTCAAGGCCTCTATGGCCTCGGGGACGGGGCCCGAGAGACAGACTGACATCGACACAGCCATTGTCTTCTGAACAGATGAGAGTCTGTTCTTATCTGTGTTCTGTCCTGATACCTTGTGCTTCAGTAAAAGGGACTAGGTCAACCATCCTGAGTGTGGGGCCAGCCTGGGCTGCGTAGAGAGACTCTTTCTGAAAGCAAGCAATAAAATATCAAGCAGAACTTTTAGAACAATAACAAAAGCAAAATCCCATGGGCTGTAGAGATGGCTTAGAGGTTAAGGCGTTTGCCTGCAAAGCTAAAGGATCCTGATTCGATTCCCCAGGACCCACGTAAGCCAGATGCACAAGGGGCCACATGCGTCTGGAGTTCATTTGCAGTGGCTGGAGGCCCTGGAGTACCCATTCTCTCTCTCTCTCTCTCTCTCTCTCTCTCTCTCTCCCTCTCAAATAAATAAATAAAAATAAAGTTTAAAAAATTCCAGACTGGGCATATGGTTTAGCAGGTAAAAATTCTTGTCGTGCAAAGCTGAGGACCCCCAGAGCACATGGTGGGGTGCACTTGCAATTCTAGTCCTGGGGAGGTAGAGACCGGAGGATCCCTGCAACTCACCGGCCAGCCAATGGGGTGAATTTCAGGCCAGCGACCCTGCCTCAGAAAAAGGGGGATGGCGCCTGAAGACCCCCACCCAGGTTGTCACATCCATGTGCACGCGTCTGAGCACACGCACATGCACCTGTGCACACACTTGCACCTAAACACACGTGAACACACACAACAGAAAAAAATCCAAAGATAAAAAGTTAATTGAGGGCTGGAGAGATGGCTTAGCGGTTAAGGCGCTTGCCTGCAAAGTAAAAGGATACAGGTTCAATTCCCCAGGACCCATGAAAGCCAGATGCATAAGGGGGTGCATATGTCCGGAATTTGTTTGCAGTTGGCTGGAGGCCCTAGCATACCCATTGTCTTTCTATCTGCCTCTTTCTCACTCTCCCTCATAAATAAATAAATAGACAAATAAATAAATAAAATGGTTTTAAAAGTAAATTGGATGCAAGCTTCTATTTGTGAAAATATATTTCATCGCATGGATTATTTTTTCTTCTCATGATAATAACCTATTCCCTTTAACTGTATCTCTGTACAGAAAGTTGACCCATTCCCTTTAACTGTCTCTGTACAAAGAGACAAAGGCTGGTCCCAAACTCATGATCATCCTTTGCAAAGGCTGTATAACCTTTAGGATGTGGAGCCTTGCTGGAGGAAGTGGGTCTCTGGCCTCACTTCCTGTTCTCTCTGCTTCCCGAATGAACCGAGTGGCCTTCCTGCAATCACAGACAGTGTCCCCTGGAGATGTGGGTCAAAATAAGCCTTCCTTACTCTGCTTCTTGTTAGGTATTTGGTGGCAGCACTGAGTGAAGTGAGGAAGACACCACCTTTGGCTACTGCCTTCCTGCCTACTGTCAACCTCCTGCAAACAGAAACAAAGAGAGAGAGAGCAGAAGAGCCCATTCATGTGGAGCTGTGTTTCTATCCAAGGACTCAGTTTCCTTGTCTGTGGAATGGGTTATTTTCACCACAGTGTTGGTCTGTGACAGAATTTATTGTGAAAATGAGGAGTAGAGAGAGAGCAATGTTATCCTATTGAGATATATATATATATGTTTTTCAAGGTAGGGTCTTTGCTAGCTCAGGCTGACCTGGAATTCACTATGTAGTCACAGGGTGGCCTTGAACTCACAGTGATTCTTCTACCTCAGCCTCCCAAGCGCTGAGATTAAAGGTGTGTGACACCATGCCTGGCTATTTAAGTATTTTTATTTCTTATTTATTTGAGAGAGAAAGAAAAGAGATAGAGAGTATGGGCTCACCAGGGCCTCTTGCTGTTGTGAACCAACTCCAGACATATGCACCACTTTGTGCATCTGGCTTTCCGTGAGTACTGGGAAGTTGCACCAGGGCTGGCGGGCTTTGCAAGCAGGCACCTTTAACCACTGAATCCAGACTCATCCTATTGTTAAAAAGTTTATTTTCTTCCATTCTAATCTCTGAGATGAGTCCCACAATTTGTGGTACACATGTGTTCTTTTTGCATTTTTTTTTTTTTTTTTAGTAAGGGGAATATAGACAATCTTTTTTTGTCTTGTTGCTTTGGTTTGTATTTTGTTTTGGACTCTCTCACTCACAACTCTGTGTTAGTGGTAACATTTTGAAATGCTTTTTCCTGGCCCATGAAGTCTATTTGATCTGTGCCTGATCAAAGGACTTTCTTGAGTTGGTCCTCTTGTGTTCAACAAGCCTGTGCAATATCAGTGTCAGCAATGAATGAAAACATTTTCACCATGACCTTTGACTCTCCTAACCTTTCTCTTTTCATCCAAGCCCTGGTTCCTACTCTTCATCCAAGCCGGGGTGGCCTCTGGGGCAACAGATAAGCTGACCCTCTTCCCACAACCCCCTCCCACTTCGGGCCTCACAGGAAGACTTGCCTCTCTCACCTTTTCCCGCTGTTCTAGCTTGTCCCAGGCAGTGCACTGAGTGATCATAATCTGATGGTGTTAGTGGGGAAAAAGAATCAGAAAATGTTCTTTGTATTAAACATATGTCACTCCTACTCATCATGGGAGGTAAGGGCTTGCCCACGGTTATAAAAGCTAGTTCAGAGAAGTGCAGGAGCTGATTCTCTGTCACCAGGCTTTCTGCTGGGTTTGGTGACACTGGCCACATGACCTACTTAGTGTGGTCCCTGGGAGAACTTCTACTGAGTGACCAGGTGATACTTGGCTCTTGTGTCAAGGGTGCCCCTCAGACATGCCTACCAACAATGTCACTTGCTGGAAATTGCCCAGGACTGGCCAAGCCCTCAGAGCGAGCCCGTGTCTAGGGCAGGTCCTTGGTTAGACACTGGGGTTATCTGCATTTTTGTAGCTGCAATGTCTGCTCCAGGGCCAGAGGACTTGCATGGCTAATGAGTTCAGAGCAAGCCTGATTGCCTGCTGCTTCTTATCATAAACGCCTTAAGACTTCAGTACTTCCCCAAACATGCTGGACTTTGGCATGTGTGTGGTGTGTGTAGAGTGTATGCACACGTGTGCAGACGCACATGCCCCACGCACACGCATGCGGAGGCCAGAGGAGAGCATCAGGGCTCCACCCTGGGCAGGACTGCTGAAACAACAGGGTTGGACGTGGATGAGATGCTGGAGGCCCAGTCACTGCCCCACAGCACAGAGAAGGCTCTGGAACCCAGAGGGACCACAGTGCAGTTGCTCATGCCCCCTCCTCATTCACAGACTGTTGACTCTGCAAGGTCCCTTCAAGGTGGGCCAGACCCAAGCCTGAGCCAGGTACCAGAAGGAAGTCCTTGCAAACGGGTTGCTCAGCTCCCCCACACTGGCGGGAAAGGAACGCGTGCAGCTAGCCTCCTTTTCTCCTTCCACGGACATGGTGAAACCGTACACACACCCCTCCCTCCACACACACACACACACACACACACACACCATGGGAAAGCTGAACATTGTATTTCTTTGCCTAAAAACAAAATTAGGAAGAGGATGTTTCTGAGTGTCCACATTCCAAGCACAGGCTCAAGACGGTGCTGATGATTTTTAGCAGCTGGGGCTTGGGGAGGTCTATGGCAGGCAACCACCGGGCACTGCTTGGGTCTGTAGCATCTAGCTGAGCCTCTGATCCGGGTGCGGCAAGGGTCTCTGGGAACCCGAAACTCGACACTTCCACAGAGGACCAGAGGCCTGCCAAACTGCTGGACTGAGGACCAGAGCTGAGTGACACAGCCCAGGAGGCTTCCAAGATGAAGCGGGAAATGGGTTTTCCTAGAAAGGCAGAGTACCTGGCGCGGCGGCCCACGCCTTTAATCACAGCACACGGGAGGCAGAGGTAGGAGGATTGTTGAGAGTTCTAGGCCAGCCTGAGACTACATAGTGCCTTCCAGGTCAACCTGGGCTAGAAAGTGAGACCCTACCTTGAAACACACACACACACAGAGAGAGGGGGGGGGATGGGAGTGTTTGCTTGATGCCTGAGGCAAAATATCTGGAACCTGGGGTTGGGATGTGGACTGGGGTTTTTCCCAAAGGGCCACACCTCTTCACCTGTTTTCCCTGCCGCACACATCTGTCCTCTCCTTTTCCAGGCTGGCTCCTCACGTGTCGCCCTTCTGGGAAGCCCTGGGTGCACCCTGCACAGGCTTCGAGGTGCCGGGTCCTGAGGTTGGGGAGTGCCAGGCGACGCTGCAACATAGCAGTGATTGGCTGACTCGTCACCCAAAGGCGATAACCACCTGTGGCTGTACCCAGGGGGGGGCAGCCTGTGCTCCCACCTTGGAGTCAGCACAAGTCCCAGTGGGCTGGGTGTGGATGGCAGGAGGGCAGAGCTGTGACTTCTGAAGGGCGGGATGGGGTGGGGGGGGTGCTGCGCCCCCTAGTGGGAGGTGCGGGAATGACAGGGCCGCTTCCCTGGAGAGGTGCCTACCGGAGGAGACATGCTGAGCCTCACCAGTCTACCAAAGCTCCATGGGAAATCAATCACACAGCCCTCCGTACCACTGTTTCCCCATGTGAGGGGGAAAAAAAACCCTCAGTTCTCAGAGATGCCACAGCATTGCAGATACTCAACATCTTTCATTTTGATCCAGCAATCCCTCCCATGGAATCTGTTCTCGGGAAGTCAAAGTATATTCTGGGACACGTTTATGACAGTAAGCACTGGGAACCAACGGAATGCCCAGCAACAGGAGAGCAAGGATGTCCTCACGACAGGAAGGACACCGTCCCCTCAGTGAAGTGACTCAGAAAGATTTGCAGTGAGAATAGTAAGATAGTGGTCTCGCTTTCCCTCCCCTCCCCTCCCCTTCCTTCCCTTCCCTTCCCTTCCCTTCCCTTCATTTTTCTTTTCATTCCTCCCTTTTCCTTTCCTTTCTTCTCCTTACTTTCCCTCCCTTCCTTTCATTTGTTCCTTCCCCCCCTTCCCTTTCCCTTTCTTCCCTTCCATTCCCCCTTTCTCCTTCGCCTCCCCTCCCCTCATCTCTCCTCTCCTCCCCTCTCTTCTCCTCTTCTGAACCATGAGCAGGTAGACATCCTCACATAGGGGACGTTGGGTTTGATCAGGATGAGAAAGGCATCCTTATAGAATTCTGATATGACGTGAGGGGTGTCAACACTTGGGGACACCCAGCAGGATAGGGAGGGTGGCCAAATGGTGGCATCAGTCTGAGCGAGTTGAGCAGCACATGCCTATTAGCATGGGATGTCGGAGGCTGAGGGAGATGAGATGAGAGGTCCTGCAAGGAAGAAAGCCCAGCCTGGGGTTTGGGGCTCGAGGCTGACCACGGCGGGCACGCCCAGGCACAGCGCATGCTCGTCTCTTGCCGGCTGTTTAACACTTCGGTTGCCCGTGGTCATCTGTAGCTCCGTAGTGAATTCCAGCTCAGCCTGGGCTAGAGTGAGACCCTACCTTGAAAAATCAATCAATAAATAAATAAAGTTAAATAGAAAACGTTCAGAAACAAGCAGTTCCTAAGTTTCAGATTTCGCACTGCCCTACGCATCCCACCTGAGACGTGGCTCAAGGCTGGGACTTAGTGACCAGCGTATACATGCTGTGTGTGCTACCTGTCATTTAGTCGCCTTCGATGACAGGTCAACTGTCACCGTATCGAGTCACTTAGCTTACTGATAATGACCCCAAAGCATTACGGATGCTGGCAATCAGGAAATGCCAAAGAGAAGTCACAAAGTGAAAAGATCATGTCCTTCCCAGACTGGGGAAGGAGAAATGCTGTGTGCTGATGTAACTGAAATCTCCATTGAAAACAAAGCGATGCGTGAAAACTATGAAGAAGGAACAAGACACCATGCTAGTTTTCCTGTCACACGTCAACCTGCAAAGTTACTGCCACCGCGCATTGTAAGTGCTTAGTAAAGACGGGAAGGGTATCGGGTTATTTGATTCTACTCGGTTTTGGGCACCCGTCGTGGTTTTAGAATGTGTCTCCCTTTGGGTGGGGAGGGATCACTGTACATCTGTTATTCCTTGTTCTGTATTTGTTGAGGTGACTTACACTCTTCAAATATCCTAATGGGGCTGCATGCTACCCAAGTCTTCTTTCTTTTGGGGTGGGGTAGGTGTGTGAGGTGTGAGTGTGTGTGCACGTCTGCATGCATGGGGTGGGGGTGCACGTGCATACATGTGTGCAGAGGCCGGAAGTCGATGTTGGGGGGGGTGTCTCCCTCTATGGCTCTCCATCTTACTTACTGAAATAGAGTCTCTCACTTGAACGCAAAGAACACAGATTTGGTTAGTCTAGCTAGCCAGTTCGCCCGAGAGAGCAACCTGTCTCCAACTCTATACAGGCTGCTACACCCGCCCTGTGTTTATAGTGGGGGTGGGGATCCCAACTCCAGTCTTCACACTCCTGAGTTTGCTTCATTCCAATCAGAAGCTTAACTGGTGATGGCTGCTCCCTTTAGTCTGCCCCATCGGGTGAACGGCACGGGTTAGGCCTTTCCTCTGGTAGCAGGATGGTTATTGAACAACACACACCCCTTCGTCCTCTCCCCATCAGGGTCCCTCAGGGTGAAAACCGGCTTGCTCGGCTCCACTTCTTCTCCCAGAAGGCATTTCTTGCTCCCGTCATTTCATTTGCCCCACGTCACCCTGTGACCACTGCAAGTCCGTTTCCTCCCCACCCACATTTATTTTTCTTTCCCCTGCACTGTTTGGCTTTCCCCTGCTGCCCTTCCACACCGTTGGGATTGGCTTTTCCCACAGTGAAGGCCACGGGCCAGGCTGAGCGTACAGCTCAGCTCAACCCAGATAGGGAACGCAGCAGTTGGGCCTTCTCTGCAGTGCCGCGGTGGATTCGGCACCGGGACGGCTCAGCCCCCAGCCTGGCCAAGCCCACGGGCCTGTGGGAAGGGTTTTGCTTGCTCTAGAAATGCCTTCAGTCAGCTTTCAGATGCATGCCTTTTCCATTATTTTTATTCGTCGGAATGGCTGAAAGAAAGCTCTAGAAAGTAGACCCAAATAAACTGTGCATGCAGCTCAGTAGAGAGTGCTTGCCCGGCACACACACAAAGCCCTGAGGTTTGAGCCCCAGGGCTACGTAAACCAGCTGTGGTGGGTCATGCTTTGAATCCCAGCGCCTGGAAGGTTAAGGCAAGCAGATCAGAAGTTCAAAGCCATCCTTGGCTACATAGTGAGTTCAAGGGCAGCCTGGACTACATTGCGGGGGGGGGGACCAGGCTGGAGAGATAGCTTAGCAGTTAAGGCGTTTGCCTGCAAAGCTTAAGGACCCTGGTTTGACTCTCCAGGACCCACATAAGCCAGATGCACAAGAGGGCACATGTGTCTGGAGTTCATTTGTAGTGGCTGGAGGCTCTGGCGTGCCCATTCTCTCTCTTTCTCTCTCGATTTCTCTGTGCCTCTTTTCTCCCTCTCAAATAAATAAATAAATGAAATATATTTTTTTAAAAAAAGAAAACACCACAATAGGCCAAATGGCACTGGTCACTGTGAGTGAGGCAGCCTGTGCAGACACGGAGATTCAGGAGCAGACATTCGGCAGCTTGATAGCTCAGATGCTCCTCAAGGTGCTGCGGGGCAGGGTCCACTCAACTGTCACCAAGTTGTCCTGCCTCACTGTCCAGCTTTCCATTCATGCGGTGGAACAAGGGTGCTTCTGCCAGGCTCCCCTGAACCAGGTGGGCTCCAGCTCTCACACGCACGTGCTACAGGAATGGCAGAGTCCTGGGTCCACAGAAGGTGAGCTGTGGCTTTGGTGTGGCGGCCGTGCGGGGCTGGCGGGAAGGCAAGGGGCCTGGGTGCGGCTTGGTATTTCCCTTTGAGCCAGGAGTGGTGGCCTCCCAGCGGCCAGAGGACACTCCACAGCTGTTCTCCCAGGATCACACCCCAGCGTTCTGTATCATACTGTTCCCAAGGAGAGGGAAGCCATTCTCCCTAAGGACTCTGCTCTTTGGGGTGACATTACAGGAACATCACTGTCAGGACCAGGGAAGCCAGGATCCTGGCTCTCTGAAGACTGGCGCTTCCTTGAGAATCGTGTTCTTCTTGAATTGTCCCAGTGACTTTGAGCTGGAAAGCCACCAACCGGCGGGCTTTCTGCTGGCTCTGCTGCTAGCCTAACCCTCTTCCTCTCACTGCCTGTCAAGTTCACCAGTCTCCGCAACAGCCACAAGGGGGCGCCGGCGACTTGCCCTCCCTGGGGGAACAGGATCCTTTCAGACTTGGCTGCTGATCCAGGTTCAAGGTCCCTGCTGAGCCCGTTTACCTCTGGACACACACTGCAGATACTGAGGCTCCATCCACGCCGACCAGGTCTGTGAAACAGGGCTAACCCAGCAGTGCCTCTTCCCCCCTCCCCAGTATCTATCCACACACAGATATGCATAATGGAGTATTATTTAAGCTTTTTTAAGGGAGGAAGGGAGCTTGCCATCTGTGGCAACATGAACGAACCTGGAGGACATTATGGTAAGTAGATGCAGAAAGTAAAACACCACACTTTCTCACTTACATGTAGAACCTTTCTAAAAAACATATTTTATTTGTATTTATTTATTTAAGAGAGACAAAGACACAGACACAGGGAGATCCAGCCACTACAAATGAACTCCAGATACATGCGCCACCTTATTCATCTGGCCTAGCAGGTCCTGGAGAATCGAACCGAAGTCCTTTGGCTTGGCAGGCAAGCGCCTTAACAGATAAGCCATGTCTCTCCAGCCGTACATGTAGAATCTTGAAAAGTCAAACTCAGTGAATGCTTGCTGCCAGGGCCTGGGTGCAGGAGTGGGGTGGTCAACTTGATGGGAGTTAGAATCACCATGGAAACAAACCTCAACATATGTTTGTAAGGGAGTAAGTACCTAGGTCAACTGAGGTATGAAACCCTCTCTAAGTGTGGGCAGGGCCATTCTGTGGGCTGGCGTCCTGCACTGTACAAAAAGAAGACATTTTGCTGAGCACTACCATTCACCTCACTCTGCTTCCTGACTGTGGATGCAAGGTGACCAGCCTCCTTAAGCCCCTGTGACCCTGACTTTTATTCCACCGTGATGAACTGTTCTCACAAACTGTGAGCCAAAACAAACCCTCCTGTCCTTGAGTTACTTCTGCCAGAAACTTTTATCATAGCAACATGGAAAGTAATTAGTACAGAAAATCGGTACCTAGAGTGGGGTTGATGTTGTAATAAACCTGACCATAGTGTTTTTAGGCATTTGGAATGGGTTTGCAGGAGGAATGTGGAAGAGGTTGGAACTTGAGGCTATAGACAAGCCCTTGAATACTATAAGCAGAGCTCAATGGGCCATACTGGTAGGAATCTGGAAAAGCAGAAGCCTAAGAGAAATTGACAGTGGAGGCATGGTTCATGAGGTTTCAGAGAGAAACAAGGAGCTTGTCTAGAGGCAGTTCGTGTGATAGTCTGGCAAGGGATTTGGCTGCATTCTGCTTATGTCCTGAGAGGTGACTTTGAGTGAGGCTGAGTTCAGGAATAGTGAACAGAGGAGTTTGACAGAGAAAATTTCAACACAACATAACATTCCGGCTGCTGCATGGTTCCTGTTTACTGTCTTCACTAAGATCTATTAAAAATGCAGGGGGGGGGGGTGGGGCGGAAGGGATGGCTTAGCAGTTTAGGCATTTGCCTACAAAGCCAAGGACCCCAGTTTAATTCCCCAGGACCCACGTAAGTCAGATGCACATGGTAGCACATGCATCTGGAGTTCATTTGTAGTGGCAGGAGGCCCTGGTGTGCCCATTCTCTCTCTCTCTCTCTCTCCCTTCCTCTCTCTCTCTCTCTCTCTCTCTCTCCCTTCCTCTCTCTCTCTCTCTCTCTCTCTCTCAAATAAATAAAATACTTTAAGAATGTGAAGTTCAGCAAGCAAAAAAAAAAAAAATATGGCAAGTTTAAAATTACAAACAAGGAGAACACAGCTAACAAAGCATCTGTGATTGTTAGAAAAGATTAGCCATTAAAGGGAAACCTCTGTTCTCCTCATTGGTCAGATGTCCTCAGAGCAAAACCCCATACCTTGTCAAAATGCAAATCGATTTAAAAGGACAGATCCTGAACTGAGAATGTGGCTGGGTGGTTTATCTGTTTGAAAACAGCCGCCTAGACAGACAGACGGACAGACGACGGTTAAGGATGCCATGCTGGCAGCAGAACTTAGTATCCCCATCCATATGTCACAGGTTTGATTGGCATGAATGATGAAGGATTGAGGGGTTCGTGGAGACTGGCTGAGGTCACGAAACGTGTGACAGGGTTGGAGTCCCTGCAAGAAGGTCCTAAGAGGCCACTGCCTGAAGCTGTGATTGTAATGGAGACTCCAGGATGTTGGAGATGCCAGGGCCGTGGGCCGTCTGCTGCAGGCCAGGAGCGGAGCTGACCCAAGAGGACTGCGTGCACGCACTGCAGGCTGAGCTGCACTGCCTTTGCAGGTCAAAACGCCCCTGAACTCCAAAGGCCAAAAATAAGCTAGGAAAAAAAAAATCACTGGCACGGATTTCCAGCTTCCTAAAATGTACCGGAGCTGCATTGCTTTGTGCTGGAGCAGGGAACAGACTATTTCTGGGGTGGTGTGTATCCACCCGTGCCGGTCTCTGTTTTCCTGACCTCTTTGTGCCCAAAAGCTGGAGACATGGGAGGACCTTGTATGGAAATCCTGCCACTTACCAGGAGCTCTCATTGAACATCCAAGGGAATATTAAAATATCCCAAGGTCTAAAGGCCTCATCATGGTAAGTGTGTTTTCACAAGTTGTATAACTTTAGGTTTTGGCTTTTAATACTGACTACATGATATGTTTGTTTTTTTTTGGGGGGGGGGATAACTCAGCCATGAAATTCTCAGGAGACCAAAAGCTAGAATTGAGGGGAGAGAACTCACCGAGATTTCAAGGGTATCTTTCATGGGAGCAGCAAGGAAGTGCACTAAAGGGAGCTTACTGCCTTGACAGGAAAAGAGATGTCTGAATGCCCATTACTGAGAGACACTTGAGGGCAAGATCTCCCCAGATGTGTTCAGTACTTGACAGGCATGTATTATCTAGCAAGCAAAATCTGCAACTTATTTATCTGTTCAGTCCCCGTGTGAAAACGAGGCTGAGCTCTACTTACAGAAACGTCTACCATGGGAGCACAGTGTGGAAGCTTAGCCACACACTTATAAAGGGGAAATAAAAACTAGCTTCTAGCCAAAGAGTAACAGAGCAAATTCACCCTCCTCATCACTGAAACAGTCTTAGAAACCAAACACTGATGGCTGGAGAGATGGCTCAACAGTTAAGGTGCTTGCAAAGTCCTGGTGTGCCCATTCTTTCTCTCACCTTACAAATAAATAAACATCTTTTAAAAAAAAATTTAAAGCCAAGGATCTGGGCATGGTGGCACACTCCTTTAATCCCAGCACTTGGGAGGCAGAGGTAGGAGGATCGCAATGAGTTCAAGGCCACCCTGAGACTACATAGTGAATTCCAGGTCAGTCTGAGTTAGAGTGAGACCCTGCCTCGAAAAAGAATAAAAAGAAAGAAAGAAAAAGAAAAAGAAAAAGCCAAGGGATTTAGCTCACTGGTAGAGCACTTAGCTAGCAAGTTCATAGTTCTGAGTTCAGTTCCTGGAACAGGAAAACAAAAACACAAGAAGCCCGAGGGCCAGCTTCTAGGTACTGAACACCAGACAACAGGGGACTTTAATCCTGTGGGATGGGAAGCCAGCAGTCATATCCTACTGCCATGAGAAGACCTGTGACAGGGAAGGACGTTAGGCACACCCAATACACCCTCTGGATAAACAGACCTGAACATCTGGCACCTGGAATTTGCAGATAAATGTACTAGAGACAACCGAGTTGCATGGACAGCAGACTCCTGAGATGTGTGGGTGACCAGCTACAGACAGCTCTCGATGTTGTCATTTGAGGGAAGAGAAGAGGAAGTTATTTAGATGCATCTGTTAGTATAGCTTCTCTTTTTAAACTATTTTTTATTTTGAAAGAGAGAATTGGCATGCCAGGGCCTCAGCCACTGCAATGGAACGCCAGATGCTTGCGCTACCTAGTGGGCATGTGTGAACTTGCGCTTGCCTCACCTTTGTGTATCTGGCTAATGTGGGATCTGGCGGTAGAATGAGAGTCCTTAGGCTTCGCAGGCAAGCGCTTTAACCACTAAGCCACCTCTCCAGCCCTCATGTTTCACTTTCTGTTAGTGTTATTTACTGTTTAGGACCACACATGGGTGAGAGCAGTTGAGAATTTCAGAAGTATTTTAATAGAAGAGACTCATGGGGTTCACTTACTTGGGGAAGAAGATTTTACTCTAAGATATCTCTTAGTGCCCTTTCTCCCCTTTGTGGTGCTGAGACACGCCAGGCAAACTCTCTACCCCTGAGCTACCTCTGCAGCCCCTCGTTTGGATATTTTAACTGCTCGATTTCATCACTGAACAAGAACTATTCTCAAAGCAAATATTCGCTAAGACACCCACGTACTAATTTACTAGGATAGTGTTGTAGTAACCTTCTCATTTGGTTGGATAAGGCACCTGACCAGACATTTTTATATGGGTTCAGTCTAAAGGGGAAGCCCCATGATGGCAGAGAAGAGACAGTAGAGCAAGGACTGGACATCACCTCCTGGCCGACATGAGGTGGACGACAGCGGTGGGAGAGGGAGCCATCTCACTCTGGCAAGTTAGGGGCTCATAAACTTCAAGGTACACCCCCACCAACACACCTCCTCCAGCGAGACTCCACCTCCCAAGTTGCCACCTGTTGGGGACCAATCATTCATAGCACATGAGTTTTATGGGGTCTATCTGATCCAACCCACCACAGATAGTGTACTTTAACATATGCAAAGTTGCAAAGCATAAAAAGCACAAGCAACAAGTCAACAGAAGCACAACACAAAATTCTAACATCTTTCACAATGTCTCACCAGGAGATTCATAAAGACTACTGCTTAAGCGGAATTGCCTGTGACGATGAGTTACACCCGTGGGGTGAAGTAAATGGTCCCACACTGAGAGTACTGGACAGTAGAAGTTCAGAAAGGTGTCTCTAAAATTGGTTTCTCCAAAGATAAAAAAAAAAAAAAATGAATTCCCCATCTTAGGTTACTATTGATGCTGTTTTGTGATGAGATGGACAGGGATGGATTAGAAAATTCTTATGAAATAAATTTTTTGTTGTTTTTTTTGAAGTAGGGTCTAGCTCAGGCTGACCTGGAATTCACTATGGAGCCTCAGAGTGGCCTCGAACTCATGGCAATCCTCCTACCTCTGCCTCCCAAGTGCTGGGATTAAAGACGTGTGCCACCACGCCAGGCTTGAAAATATTTTTAATATTTTTATTTATTTATTTAAGAGAGAGAAAGAGGCGGTGGGAGTAGGGGAGACACTGGGCACCCCAGGACCTCCAGCCACTGCAAACTAACTTCAGTCATATGTACCACCTTGTGCATCTGGCTTTTGTGGGTACTAGGGAATCAAACCTAGGTCCTTTGGCTTCCCAGGTAAGCATCTTAACTGCTAAGCCATCACTCAAGCCAAAGTCGAATGAAAATAATTTAAGCAGACAACTTTAGAGGTTTATTGGATAGTGGGTAAGAATGTGATAAGCTATCATATAGCACTTCTCTTTATCAAAAAATTTCCATCTTCTAAGGATTTACATTATCCTGGAAAAAAAAAAATCTAGAAACATCTTTGAGTGAGAAATGTGTATACGTGTGAGTGTAGGCACGTGTGTGTCTCAGTGCACACGTGAGTGTCAGAGAACAACTTTCAGGGGTGTCAGTTCTCACCTTCCACCTTATTTGAGGCAGGGTCTCTCGTTGTTCCCCACTCCATTTGCCAGGCTAAGTGGTCTTCAAGCTTCCAGGAAATCCCCCTGTCTCTGCTTTCCATCTTGTCATCAGCATGCTGGGATGACAGAATCCTGCAGCAATGTCCAACTTTAACATGGGGTCTGAGGATATGAACTCAAGTACTCAGGCTTGCCCAGCAAGCACTTTATCCACAGAGCCGTCTTCCCAGCCCCTAGGAACATCTCTTTATCTGAGGACAATTTTTCCCCCAAAGCCTTCAAAATGTCAACTGGGAGGTTCATGCTCTGCGGTGAAATGCTGGGGTTCTGCAACTCATGGCTCTCTTGCTTTGTAGAAACTCAGCCTCAGTGCAGACCGCATAGACTTCTCTAATAAGGATCTTTTCCTGTTAGCATCTCACTACCATCCCGGAAGTCCACAGTCTTGTCAGTATTGTTAGTAAGCCTGCTCACTGTGTTTGGCTTTTTTCTGCTACTGCTTCAGGGCTACTGGCTGACGGGTGGCCTTCAATCACTGTGTGTGTGTGTGTGTGTGTGTGTGTGTGTGTGTGTGTGTGTGTGTGTGTGTTACATTTGACTCATGCTCTTCTGTGTGGTCAACAAATAATGGTGGATTCCCATCGCAAACTCAGAAATTTCAAATAAGTCACTTCCCTCTGACTTATAGCCTCAGCAGATGCCTTTTCTGTTAGCCTTCTGGGTTTGTCTGACACCTTTTAAAAAATATTTTATGTTTATTTATTTGACCGAGAGAAAGAGGGAGAGAGAATGGGCATGCTAGGGCCTCCAGCCACTGCAAATGAGCTCCAGATGCACCCACTACCTTGTGCATCTGGCTAACATGGGTCCTGGGGAATCAAACCTGGGTCCTTTGGATTTTCAGGAAAGTACCTTAACTGCTAAGCCATCTCTCCAGCTCTTATCTGACACTTTCAAGGAAGGAACTGCAGAAGAGCTTGATGGGGAAGTGTCTCTTGGTGTTTTCCAAGACCGGACTGGGTTTCTAAGTACTAATCAGGCCTGACACTGCTTAGCTTCCAAGATCAGATGAGATCGGGTGCATTCAGGATGCTATGGCTGTAGACAGGTTTCTCTTTTCTTCTATCCCTTCCATGTTGAGGCCATGAAAAGAGTACGGTTTGCTTCGTTCTAAAGAGCAGCATCTGGGCTGGAGAGATGGCTTAGTGGTTAAGCGCTTGCCTGTGAAGACTAAGGACCCCGGTTCAAGGCTCCATTCCCCAGGACCCACGTTAGCCAAATGCAGAAGGGGGTGCACGCATCTGGAGTTCGTTTGCAGTGGCTAGAGGCCCTGGCATGCCCTATTCTCTCTATTTCTGTCTATCTGTTTCTTTCTCTGTCTGCTGCTGTCAAATAAATAAAAATAAAAATAAATATATTGTATAAAGAGCAGCATCCATCCTGAGTGGGGGTGCAGAGCTCTCCCTACCTATGGGGGATTCTCTGAAATAAAGAAGATTTCTTTAATAGGGAGACCATTTTCTCAAATAACGAGAAGAATAGAAACTTTTTCTTCTGAAGCCATCTGTCATGATCTTATACTGCTAGCTTGCCGAGTGTCCATCCCATGTCCATCTATAGATAGATTCCTCTCTGCTCTCAAGTGGCCCACTTCCTGGCTCCTCGGAACAACCGGCCCCTTCCTCGAGGCTGTAGCAGCTCCCTCAGCCTCCTTCGCCAGGCCTGCCCTGCAGGGCTGGTCTCTTTCCTGGCAGTGGGCATGTCTCTGACACAATGGCAAGTGCTCTGGCTTGATCCTGAGACCCGGTCACTCTCCTGGATGTCTCTCATGCTCATGCTGTTGCTCAGATCACATTTCACCTCCACTGAAATCCTCTAGAACAAAATTTGAGAGTCTGACTCCATGGTGCAGGGTTTTTGAATTGCTCAGCACTCTGACTTGAGCCAAGGAGTGTGTTACATGTCCACACGAGAGGTCAGGCATTGCAAAACAAACAACAGCAACAAAAAGAAAATAGCCAAATGTTACCTCAAAATACAGAATGCCTGTCTTACCCCAGAGGAGACTAACTCATGAAGTCATTAAATACTCAGGGGGCCTTCTGCTCAGGGAGCAAAAGACCCAAGTACGCGTTCTCGATGCCCTACATTCGAATAGAGGAAGATTGAAAATGGAATCGAAACCACCTGAAATGAGCTTGAAAGAATCAAAGAGTCACAGGATAAACCCCAGCCAGGGAAGTAGTGCAGAGAGCTGGATGAGAAGAGGCAGGGAAAAGCCTTCCAGCAGAGGGAACCGTGAGCACGGAGGTTCTGTGGGGGCCTGGGGGTGACAGGAAAGAGGAAGGGCTGTAGTGAGGAAGAGGAGAGCATGGGTGAGTGTGTCGGTGGGTGTGCAGGGGAAAAGAGATTTGAGCCATGCCAGTCTTACTGTTGAGTAGGGAGGACCTCAGAGAGGAGTGGCGTCCCTCTGCTGCTGGGTTGGAACGAGGTCCCAGAGGCACGTGGGTGCACTGGGGAGGCCAGGCAAGGACCACGTACACTAACCCAGTGTGGAGGCCGTGGTGGTGCAAACCAACCAGGGAGATGCGTCCAACTTCACATATTTGCTGCGGAGCCAACAGATGCATGTGTGTGTGAGATAAACAATATTCGAGGTTAACTAACTCAGTGTTTGGGGCCTGAGCAATGGCCAGGAATTGATACAATTCAACAACCATTGAGAGAAAGGTTCTATAGAAGCTGATAGGCACCTCCTTACCACGATAAAAATCCGTGTATTTTTAATATTGACACCATAGTTCTTTGTCCATTAAACTACAAAAGAAGGACATCTGTTGTAACCATCCTCACATTCCTGGCAAAAAGCATCCAACCAAGAGCAGCTTGTGGGGGGTAAAGGGGTTATTTTGGCTTCCAGACTCGAGAGGAAGCTCCATGATGGCAGGGGAAATGACAGCATGAGCAGAGGGAGGACGTCACCTCCTGGCCAACATCAGACGGACAAGAGCAGCAGGAGAGAGAACCAAACAGTGGCAAGGGGAAGCTGGCTGTAACACCCATAAGCCTGCCCCCCGCAACACACCTCCTCCAGCAAGAATCCAGTCCTCAAATTGCCATCCGATGGGAACCAAGCATTTAAAACCCATGAGTATGGGCTGGAGGGATGGCTTAGTAGTTAAGGCGTTTGCCTGCAAAGCCAATGGACCCAGGTTCGATTCCCCAGGACCCACGTTAGCCAGATGCACAAGGGGGCGCATGCATCTGGAGTTCGTTTGAAGTGGCTGGAGGCCGTGGCGTGCCCACTCTCTCTCTTTCTCTCTCCCTCTTTCTCTGTCATATGAATAAATTAAATTATTAAGAAAATAACCTCATGTCTCCACATGAATATACGGGGAACACCTAGTTCAAATCACAACATTTATTAGATCTGTTCTACTTGATAGTGTGTTGAATCTACTGGCCAGTAGAATCAGAGAAAATAATTAGAGGCATGAGAGTTAGAAAAGGGAGACAGAGCCATCTTCGTTGAGGATGGGGTGTGACGACAGTGAACCACTGCAGTGGTAGCTGTCATGGTCCCACCATGCCGTCTGAGCAATGAGACTGCTTTGGCTGTGCTTGTCTTAGTTAAGGGTGGGTGAGAATGCGTGCTCTCGGGACTTCTGTACACAGCCTGGGCAGGCTGCATGGCTTGGCACGGCTTTGGTTCCTTCCACCATTTGGAAAACAGTTGGTCACAGTTGATGACCCTGTAATGGCATCTGAATTACTATAGTTCTGGGAGTAGGGGAAGTGACTTGAAGTGCCAGCCATGTTCTTGGGAGGAGATGCCACTCTTTGTGCACGCCTGGCATCTTTCCTGGCAGCAGTCACAGCACACACTACGCGGAGCCCCATGACTCATCTCTCAAGAACCACGGTGTTGCAGTCAGGGTCACATTGCTGGTAGAAATCACCCCAACCAAGAGCAGCTTGTGGGAAAAAGAGGTTTATTTTTGGCTTACAGGCACAAGGGGAAGCTCCACGATGGCAGGGGAAAACGATGGCATAAGCAGGAGGGTGGACATCACCTCCTGGCCAACATAAGGTGGACAACAGGAGCAAGAGAGTGTGCCAAACACTGGCAAGGGGACACTGGCTATAACACCCATAAGCCCGTCCCCAACAATATACTCTCTCCAGGAGGTGTTAATTCCCAAATCTCCAGCAGCTGGGAACCTAGCATTCAGAACACCTGAGTTTATGGGGGTCACCTGAATCAAACCACCACACATGGGGACCCCTAGATGCTGAGCTACATGCAGGTGTGGGCCAGAGGAGGACATCAGGGGTCTTCCTCTGTCACCCTTCCCTCTGAGACAGAGTCTCTCACTGAACCAGAGCCCCCCTTTGTTTGGTTAAACTGGCTTACTGGTGAACACCAGCTTTTCTTCTGTTTCCACCCTGTGCCCGCAGGGCTGGAATTACAGGCATAGACAAGTATGCCAGTTTTTTATGTGGGTGCTGGGGATTGAACCCAGGTCCTCGTGCTTATCCATGGTCCCAGCCCCAGGAGAGTTTTAGATACAGTCAAATGTCTCCCAGCTCTATAGAGCTTCCATGGCAACCTGACTGTATTGCATGTGAGGGCCAAGAGACTGGGCAGCCTTCCCAGAGTCACCACTTTGGGGTGTGTTCAGCTTTACTTGAGGACCCACTTGTGGGAGAACCCAGACGGCCCAGTGACACAGAGACAGGACCCGAACTCTGCGTGGCCACCAGATACTCCAGCGGGTTGGCTTTGGTTCCACCCCATCTTCAAGTGGTCGATGGATGTTTCTGGATTCTGCACAAAGCTGGCAGCACCCACAGCCTCTGGCTGCGAAGAGGGGACTCACCATGAGGAACCGTGTTTCCTCTCGCTGGCGGCAGCAGCTGAGGGCCTTTTGCTCGTACTGGTCACAGCGTAAGCGGACCAGGGTGTTGAGCCGGCCGATGGCGTCAGCAGCATTCCTGAGTTATCTCCTTGAGCCACAGGTCATCACAACAACGGGCAGGGAGAGGCACCTGCCGTGGCCCCTGGCACTGGCCTCTGTGGGGATCTGTCCCAGCACACAGCTCTCGGCAGCCCTGGGGAAGCGTCGAGTTGTGAATTTCGTCACTGGCATACTGACATAAATTGAGTAGACTTTGAATGTCACTGGCTGCTTGCTGGCTCTGGGGGTCTTTCCCACACACAAACTTCTGGCCTCTGTGACAGCAGCTCTGTAAGGTGTCAGAATCCAAGATAGACCTGCTCAGTGACCCTGGGCAACCTGTGGGGTGGTGGCCTCTTAGCCACCAAAAAGGCCGGATTCTGGAGCCTGGCTTCATTTGCTTTTGCTCTCTCTTTCCCCTATTTATCAACTTGTCACTTAGAGGCACAGCACAGGACCATAGGGTTTCAAAGAAGTGGGCTGATTTTTCTTCCCCTCAGACCTCTGAATGTACTGACCAGGAGAAAAGGTCTGGAATAAAAGCCGATGTTTTCTTCAAGTAACTTTGTAGAGACTACACCCAGCTCTGAAAGGAACCGACGTTGTGTATGGGTTTGGATTTATTTACTGCATCGGATCACCAATGCCATGGAAATGACCAAGTCCACGGGAGTCTCCCTGGGACTAGCTCAAGGGATTTCTTTTTTCTTTTCTTTTCATGAGGAGATGAAAAGAGAAACAGTTGCCATAAAGAGAGTGTGAGCTTGGGAGGCATGTTTGGGTTACTTCAAAGCAACTCAGCAAACGTCACTGAACTCTCTAGAAAGCTGGTTCTTAAGCAAACTGGAGACCAAGAAAACAGCACAAGCGCCACAAGCTTGGTTTTCCAAGAGCCGTCACTCTGTCGCTCTATGGGTCCGAGCCTGTGACTCTATGCAAAGAGGCCTAAGGAGCTGACCAACCACAGCCAGCAGGGCTGTGGCAGCTCTTTGGTGCGTGTGACAGAGCCCTGGGTTGTTCACGGAGGGTCTGTCTCACCTAAGCCGCATCACTTGCCCTTTCTGGACCCTTTCTTATCTCTAAAACAAGGATCCAAGTTGCTTCAAATCAACTCAGTGAGCATTGTGGAAATCTCAAGAAAGCTTGGTTCTTCAGAAGACTATAACAGTAGTCCTCATCTGGGGACATAGTGCATTTTGGCCAGAGGAAAGAGGGGATGCTCTTATCTATCCACTAGAGAGCAGAGATGCTGCAAAACACACTATCATGTGCAGAACGTCCCCAGCAACAGAGATGTCTGGCCCTGAATTTTAAGCATGTGCACATTAAGAAAGCCTGGCTTCAGCCACTCAGGATGTCATCTCTACAAAGTGGCATGCAGCTCACGCAGCCCAGTCACTCTAGGTAGTTTAGCATGCTACTTCTCTTCCAAGTCCCTTGTTTTGAGAGTATCTTGAATTATTTATTCTCAGTATAAGTAAGTTTTCATACTTTAACAAAAGGATGCTGTTGCCAGGCGTGGTGGTGCACGCCTTTAATCCCAGCACTTGGGAAGCAGAGATAGGAGGATCGCCATGAGTTCAGCGCCACCCTGAGACTAAATAGTGAATTCCAGGTCAGCCTGAGCTACAGTGAGACCCTACCTCAAGCCCCCCACCACCCAAAAAGATGTTGTTAAAAGGCACTGTTTTGGGCTAGAGAGATGGCTTAATGGTTAAGCGCTTGCCTGTGAAGCCTACGAACCCCAGTTCGAGGCTCAATTCCTCAGGACCCACGAAAGCCAGATGCTTCCAGGCGGCGCACACATCTGGAGTTCGTTTGCAGTGGCTGGAGGCCCTGGTGCGTCCATTCCCTCTCTCTCTCTCTCTTTGCCTCTCTCTCTCTCTTTCTCTGTCACTCTCAAATAAATAAATAAAAGATTTTTTTAAAGGCACTGTTTTAACAGAAGCAAACAGAATAACGTTTCCCAAGACATGTGGGGATGTATCAGTTTCTTTCATTGTGAAAAACCCAGCCAGAAGCGACTTAGGGAAGGAAAGGGCTAATTTTGGCTTCCGGCTCCCGAGGGCGCAGTCCCTGGTGGAGGGGAAAGCACGGCCGGAGCAGCAAGCTGGTGTTGCATGGTCACACCAGCAGGGGGCGGGAGAGAGTAAAAGACCAGCAGGAGGCCAGGCTGTAACACCCCAAGAGCCATCTCCAGCCACAGGCTTGCTCCAGCAAGGCGCCACCCCCTAAAGGCCCCACAACCTTTCCCAGTAGCTCACCACCTGTGGGTTACATCTTCAAACACCCAGGTCAGTGAGGCACATTTTACACTCAAGCCACGACAGGGGGTAAATCCCTAATAAATGTATACAAGGAGCGTTGCACAGATTCAGACTTCCAGGGTATAACCTAAGCCCCAGCAGTAGCATCAACCTTCGAGAAGCTACCTTTGTAATTATGTGCATGATGTCTTCCAAAGAAATGATTCATCAAATAATCTTTGGTGTTGAAAGGAAGTACATAGCTTACAAAAGCCCCAGACTGTGGGAGGCAGGATATAAGAATATGTAATATTGTGCTTGTGGGGCCTGCTCACTGCCCTTCGAAAGAAAAGGAAGCCAGGTGTGGTGGCGCACACCTTTAATCCCAGCACTTGGGAGGCAGAGGTAGGAGGATTGCTGAGAGTTCAAGGCCACCCGGAGACTACACAGTGAATTCTCGGTCAGGCTGGGCGAGAGCGAGATGCGAGACCATGCCTCAAGAAACCAAAAAACAAAAAACAGGAAACAGGCTAGAGAGATGACTCAGCAGTTACGGCTGCTTCCCTGCAAAGCCGAACAACCCGGGTTCGATTTCCCAGGACCCACATAAAGCCAGATGCACAAAGTAGCGCACGCATCTGGAGTTCATTTTCAGTGGAGGCCCTGACACCCTCATTCTCTCTGTGTCTCTCTGCTTGCAAATAAACAAATACAAAAGCAAGGCTGAGGATGTGGCCCAATGGTACAGCACTTGTCTAGCATGCACACAGGCCCTGGTTCAATCCCCAGAATATAACAACAAAAAGGTTTCCCCATGTTAGAAACTAAGGGCTGGAGGTACAGGAAGGCGGGGGCCCCACTGGCTGCGCGGGGGGTGGAAGGTCTCGACCCCCAGCCCCTCCCCCGCAGTCTTTTTTTGTTTGGTTGGTTTTGGTTTTTCGAGGTAGGGTTTCACTCTAGTCTAGGCTGACCTGGAATTCACTCTGTACTCTCTGGGTGGCCTTGAACTCACGGCGATCCTCCTACCTTTGCCTCCCGAGGTGCTGGGATTAAAGGCGTGCGCCACCACACCCGGCTCCCCTCAGTCTGCCACAGCTCCCAGGCCTGAGCACAGGCTGCCCCTGGATCACTGTGAGCCCCCAACAGAGGGGCAACCCTGTGCTGACGTTTGTACACAATGTGCCCTGGGAATTAAAGCATTTTCCAGGGCAAAAATGGAGAGAAAGAGAAATAAAGTGACACCCCACAAGATGTCCTTGCATCTTTGAATTCTTTTTGAATATGCAATGCAAGAATGCAAAAATACAGGGGAAAAAAAGAAAAGGTTCCAAATCCAAACATAAATTCAAACAGTAAACACAACGTCATGGGCACACTGAACTGCAAGCTAAACACTCAAAAAGTGACAGCCAGTGCATTGAAAACATATCCAAGGGCTGGAAAGACCGCTTAGTGGTTAAGGTGCTTGCCTGTGGAGCCTAAGGACCCAAGTTCGATTCTCCAGGCCCCATATAAGCCAGATGCACAAGATTGTGCATGCATCTGGAATTTGTTTGCAGTGGCTGCAGGTCCTGGTGTGCCCATTCTCCCTCCTCCTCTCTCTCCCCCTCTCTCTGTCACTAATAAATAAATAAATCTTTTAAGAAAATGTTAAAAACATACTCAAGAACTTAACTCAGGTTTCAGTACAGAGAAACAAAGAGGTGGAGAACGTGGACAAAAAGTAAAAAGAAATGGAGGCACGTTAGTCCGCTTTCCGCTGCTATAGCAGAATACTCAACACTGGGTTTCATAGGAAAAAATGACATGTATCTTGTATGCTTCTGGAGACTGAGAATCCCAACATCAGGGTGCTCAGAGTCAATAACCAGCGAGGGCTTAATAACTGGCACTGTTTGTTTGTTTATTTATTTATTTATTGCTGTGACTTCACGTGGCAGAGAACAAGAATTCTCACTGGAGCCTCAATTATACAGGCACTAATCACATTCATGAGGTGGAGTCCTGAGTACTCAATAGATTTCCGGTGGTCCCACCTCTTAATGCAGACATCCCGTAACTTAACATGAGTGATTCCAACTTACTATATTATACTGTACAAAGGGTTCGTTGGAGTTTTCAAGGCAGTTTTGACTTGTGATCTTTTCACCTGATAGTGAGTATTGTGTGTGTTCAGAGATCTCCAATGAAACAGAGCCCACGGAACGCAGACAACATTGAAAGGGTATTGTTTCATAAACTCACAATTTCGCAGATGCTGAAAAGTGCGCCCCCCCCACCCCCGCCGCCATTGGCTTCCTGAAGGCTGAAGAACCAGGAAAATAGGAGCCACTCAGTTCAAGAAGCTGAAAATTCTGACTGAGACATAACCAAGCCAATGTTGCAGCCCTTGCCCAAGGCCAAAGGCCCAAAAGCCTCCTGGATGGTCACTGGTGCAAAGTCTCATTCAAAGGCATAAGAGCCTGGTGTCCGTCAGGAACGGCAGAAAGGAGTGTGCCTTCTTGGGCAATGAGGATCCAAGCAGCAGAGTGTGAACTTCCCTCTGCTCCAACTTCTTCCCTTCATCCAGGCCCCCAGCCTGGAGGATGGTGCCAACCACATTGAGGGATGCCCTTCAAACACCAGCTCACTAGCCCATACGCTGATCTTCTCTGGAAACCACCTTAACACAATAATTTGCTAAGGCAACCCTTGAGCTAGTCAAGTTGACAGCCAAGCTTTACCACCCCAGGATGTGACCCAAGATGGAATCCCATCACAAGTTGAGGAACACCCGTGGGTCCCGATGTACGAATTTGGGGGGAGCAGCACTAGCGTTCCGGCCGTGGCAGGCTCCATCACCAGGAACAGAGGGACTGAGGAGCCAGTCAGAAAGGACAGACTGAGAAGGTAGCTCATCTGGTGCTTATTTTATGAGTATGAGGAGCTGAGTTCAGTCCCCAGAACCCATGTAGAAAAGCTGACTGCTGGGTGTGGCGGTGTATGCTTATACTCCTAGTCCTGGGGAGGTGGAAGCAAGTGAATCCCTGGCACTCACTACCCAGTTTAGACTAGTTGGCAAGCTCCAGACCACGGAGAAACTGGTGGCTTGAATCAAAATGTTCCCCATGTTTGAATACTTAATCCCCAGGTGGTAGTAGTACTGTTAGGAAAGTTGTGGAACCTTTAGGAGGCAGAGCCTTGCTGGAGAAAGTGTGTCACTTGGGCAGACCTTGAGATCTGTGGTGGTTTGAATGGATTTTCTCCAATAGATTCAGGAGTTTTATTAAAGTTTGTAATTTAGATCTGCCGCCACCTGACCGGAGGAAGGGTCACTGTGGGTGGATGCTAGGGCCCAACCCAAAGGTGTGGGGGTGGATTTGGAATTCCAGTCTAAAGATTTGCAAAGTAAAGGGGCTGGAAAGCTGGCTTAGTGGTTACGGTGCTTGCCTGTGAAGCCTAAGGACCAAGGTTCAGTTCTCCAGGACCCACGTAAACCAGATGCACAAGGGGGTGCTTGCATCTGGAGTTCATTTACAGTGGCTGGAGGCCCTGGTGTGCCCATTCTTTCTCTATCTTCCTGTCTCCCTCTTCCCCTCTCTCTCAAAATAAATAAAGAAATTTTTAAAACTTTAAAAAAAATAGGTGCAAAGTGCAGGAGCTTTGCCTGGAGTTCCTTGCTCGCTTTCAGTGGTGGCTTTTCTTCTGCCTGGATCTGTGAAAGGGGGCCAATTTCTTCTGCCATTAGGGAACTTCCTCTGGATCTGTAAGCTTCAAATAAATTCCCTTCCTCCCATAACTGTGCCTGGTTTGCAAGTTCATCCCAGCGAGATGAGGCTGACTTCTACAAGGTTTTATAACTCAGCTTCGCTTCCTGCTCGCCGGCTCTGCTTCCTCTGTGCTGATGTGGGGACGTGGTAGTGGCTGCCTCATGCAGGCCACTCTTCCTCTGCCACAACGGACTCCACCCTCTGGAACTGTAAGCTGAAATAAACCCTTTCCTTCCCTAAAGTGCTTCTGGTCAGATATTCTGTTCAGAGCAATGTGAAAGTAATGAATACAGAAGACATCTTGACCCCCCCCCAAAAAAAAGTGCATGGTAACCCTGAAAAATGACACCTGAGGTTGACCTCTGGACTCTGCAGGCGCATGCACACACATGAACATTCACACATGCATACACATACAAATATATTTTTTAAAGACCCCTTCCTTCCCTCCTTTCTCTTCTTCTCAAGTAACAACAGACAGCCATGACTAACTCCTAAGGATCCACTGACTCCCCTTTCAGTAGGTGTTTTAGTCCCCTGTGGGTGCTGTAACGAGGCAGTGCAACCAGGCGCCTTAAACCAACAGAGACGCCTCCTCCCTCAGTGCCAGACAGGCAGTCTGAAGTCACCCTTGGCAGGGCCTCAGCACCTCTCACAGCTGCAGGGAGGGTCCAGCCTTCTCATCTGCCAGCTTCTGATGAGGGCTGCGGATTCCCCGTTGCCCTTGGCTGGCAGCCACACCACGTAGTCCCTGCCTCCATCTGTGTGTCTTCTCCTCTTCCGGTAAGGACATCAGTCCTCAGCATGAGCTCATCTTATCTAATGCCGTCTGTGTCAACCCCTGTGTTTAAGTGAGGTCACATCCTGAAGTGCTGGAGGTCAGAGTTTCAGTGCATGCTTGGGGGTACTTGACAGTGATCTTCTGTCTTTGTGTTTTTGTTGTTTTGCAATGGTTATGCTTAAAAACCTCCTAACAGAAAGTCCCCTGTAGAAGGAAGGGCCTTAGGGACATGAAGCCCGCCTGCCTCTGCCTTCCAAGTGCTGGGATCACAGCTGGCTATCCACCCCTACCCAAGAACCCACCACAAATTTCCTCATTAGAACACAAGACACTCCTGTCACCCAGGGCATTGGGAATTCTGTGCCAGGAACCAGGCTCAGAGGCAATGAAAGATGCATATGTCAATCAGGAAGTTACATGGAGTCCAGGAGCTCTGTGCCAGAGATCTCAGAGGCCACATGTGTGTCCTTTGAATACTGTGATATCACCATCCGTCCCTTGGTCTCGGGCCATAGACTCCTTATAGAATAATGATATATACCTTAAAAGAGTTCATTACTAATTAGTCTAGGCCATCATGGCATATGCAAATGTCTGCCAGGGAAAGACCACTCAGGTTTGCAGCTTCTGCCCCATCTGGTCATCTTTGTTCCCCAAGTAGGCATGGTTTCAGCAAACAGCTTCTCTTTCCCGCATAGACATAGAGGGTATAGAGTGATTGAGCTAAGAGGCATTGCCATTCTTGCCTTGAGCCTTTTCTGAAGTGTTAATGGAGTGTGATCTCCCTCTAGGCATGACCCACCCACTCACCCCTCTTTGCCTTAAGTTGCTATTTCCCCCCCACACACACACTTTTTTTGGGGGGGGGTTGAGGTAAGGCCTCACTCAAGCCCAGGCTGACCTAGAATTCACTATGTAGTCTCAGGCTGGCCTCGAACTCACAGTGATCCTCCTACCTCTGCCTCCTGAATGCTGGGATTAAAGGCGTGCGCCACCACGTCCTGCTCCCTTTTCTTTCTTTTCTTTTCTTTTTTTTCTCTTTCTTTCCTCCCTTCTTTCTTTCTTTCTTTCTTTCTTTCTTTCTTTTTTTGTTTTTCCTTTCCACCATTGTTATGACCCCCGGGGTTGATATGGACTGTGGGCGGTGAAGGTGGTCTAGCATGTGCATCCATTCACATGTGGTGGGTGGGCTGGCATGAACAAGAACCGGTGCTAGACTGTGTGTACCACAAGGTCATGCAGCCAGAGTAATAGTGAGCTCTGATTTTGCCAGATGGGAGGAAGGCATACTCCCATCCCAGAGACTGACTGAAGCCTTCATGATCCCACTGTGAATACCAACAACCACACTGAGGAGGACCCTCGGAGAATGGGGGTAAGGGAGAGGGGATATAGGAGTCCAACCTTGTAAAAAAATTAATTAAGCCAGGCATGGTGGCACACGCCTTTAATCCCAGCACTCAGGAGGCAGAGGTAGGAGAATCGCCATGAGTTCAAGGCCATCCTGAGACTACATAGTAAATTAATTCCAGGTCAGCCTGGGCTAGAGTGAGACTTACCTCGAAAAACCAAAAAAAAAATATATATATATATTAATTTAATTTAATTTAATTAAAAAAAAAAGAATTCCTAGGACTGATAGGGTTAGGGCATGCCTTCCGTCTGAAAAATGATGTTCAACTATCCAAACTGAAGGATAGATCATCTCCCATATAACTTTTCTTTTTTAATATATATTTTATTTATTTATTTATTTGAGAGAGAAAAAGAGGCAGAGAGAGAGAGAGAGAGACAATGGGCACACCAGGGCATCTAGCCACTGCAGATGAACTCCAGATGCTTGCGCCCCCTTGTGCAACTGGCTTACGTGGGTCCTAGGGAACGAAACCGAGATCCTTTGGCTTTGCAGGCAAACGCGTTAACCGCTAGGCCATCTCTCCAGCCCATCATGACTTTTCTACGGCATTCTCAGCACTTGTCTCTTCCACTCAACACAGAGTCAGTGTCCACTCCTGGCAAGGCCCATTGGTAGCCAGTCTGCCCTGCCAGCTCTGTGCAGGATCTCACACCACGTGGCCACCAGCAGTCCATGACTCTTAGCGGCCAACAGAGCAGTCTTTGTCAGCATATTGTGAGGAACATGGCTCCCTTCAGCCCATCCTGATTTTGCTGCAGGTCCCCGTTGTCCACTTGCCTCGGGGACCCGTGTGACCCAGATAAGTGAACAACAATGCTATCTGCTTGCCAGTTGTGGTCACCTTCTGAGTCTGACGGGCCATTCTCCTAAGGGACATGAACATGCCCTACTGTGACATGCCCCCAAGGAAGAAGAGGCATTTTCCCCAGGGGTGTAGCCACCGGTAAGATGCGTGTGCTTTGAGAAGTAACCCCCACCCATGCTCATTCAAGAAACACTGATTAAACTTGGTGGGACACACACACACACACACGTACACACATGCAACATGGGAAAAACATCAAAAGAGGGACTGGATGGGAGAAGACTGAGTTCAGAGGGAGGGGGATAAGGAAGGGGAGCAAGAGAAAATAATGGGAGAGGATAATAATAAAAATACATTATTTATATTGTCAATAGGGGCTGGAGAGATGCCTCAATGGTTAAGGCGCTTGCCTGCAAAGCCTAAGGACCCAGGTTCGATTCTTCAGTACTCAGGTAAAGGCAGATGCACAAAGTAGCACATGCATCTGGTTGATTTGCTGTGGCTGGAGGCTCTCTGGCATACTCATTTTCTCTCTCTCTCTCTCTCTTTCTCCACCCCCCTTGCAAATAAATAAGTAAAAACTGTAAATAAGTAAAAAGTTTTACATGTAAATATATTATATATATTTATATATATATTTACATGTATTTACAATATATATATATATATTATGTATATATATATATATATATATATATATATATTCCTAAAATATCCAGGAAAATTACCCTAACCCCTATTCTCCATATGAGCTCACAGTCCTCTGCCCACAAGTCAGTCAGTAAAAACTCACCATCGAATTATTCAGCATGCAATGTAATCCACCCTGCTGGGTTTTTTTTTTTTTTTCCTTCCCCTACTTTATTTTCAGAGTGGTGACCGCGCAAGCAGATGCTGTTGGCTCGCACGGAAACTGCTGTCCACGGCAAGAGCAGCTCTTGGTTGGTTGGTCAGCAGCTGTTGAGGGAGCATAGTTCAAGGGACAGTTGGGTCAGCAGCCCTTCTCGCAGGGCTGGGGCACATCCCCAGGGGAAGCAGCTCCCTGCTCAAGACTGCCTCCCCAACGCTCTGTAAACCATTTCTATCTACTGTGCCGTTCTCTTAGGCATCCCAGCAGGTGTTTCTCTGGTACCACCCAAGATAAGCACTTAAGAATTCAGCGAGCCGGGCTAGAGAGATGGCTTAGTGGTTAAGGCGTTTGCCTGCAAAGCCTAAGGACTCAGGTCCTTATTCCCCAGGTCCCATGTAAGCCAGATGCACATGATGGCACATGCATCTGGAGTTCCTTTGCAGTGGCTAGAGGCCCTGGTGTGTCCATTCTCTCTCTTTCTCTCTCCCTCCCTCTCTTTTTCTTTCTGTCTCTGTCTCTAATAAATAAATAAATAAAAAAGAATTCAGTGAGCCAACTTCCAGGGATTTGGATCCATCTCTAAGTCCCCTGGAGACTTGGTGATTGTCACCATGACTGACCCGAGCACTGCACAGCTCCATATCACAGCTGACCCTGGGGCCACCCAGGAACCAAGGGTTCTTCATGCCTACCCTTGCAGCCTTTCTCTTCCCAAACCAGAGGCATCTGTGAGCCAATGGCATTTCAGCAAATTCTACTTCATGGATATCAACATACAGAAGATGTCAGGCTATAAAAAATAAATAAATAAAGGGAGGGGCTGGAGAGACGGCTCAGTGGTTAAAAGCACTTGCTTGCCAAGCCTGACAGCCTGGGTTCAATTCCCCAATTCCCATGTGAAGCCAGATGCATCTGGAATTTATTTACAGTGGCAGGAAGCCTTGGGAGCACCCATTCTCTCTCTTCTTCTCTCTGCCTCTTTCAAATAAGTAAATATTCCTAAAAACATAATAAAGAGGATTAGCTAAATTTTGAAAAGTCTTGTCAAATTAATAAGAAAAAAAAAAAAGCTATTGAAAGCTAGACCAAGATGTTGGTAGTGGCACAAAAATCAGGAAACCCAACGCTGGGGGAAATGGTTCCGTGGTTAACATGCTTGCCTGAAAAGCCCAACAACCTGGGTTCAATTCCCCAGTACTCATGTAAAACCAGATGCAAGAGGTGGCACATGTGTCTGGAGTTTGTTTGCAGCAGCTAGAGGCCCTGGTGCACCCCATTCTGTCTTTCTCTCTCTCCTTGCAAATAAATAAAAGATATTTTTTGAAATTCAGGAAGCCACAGATAGTTTGTTTATAGCTACAATTTTGCATGTGTACATATGTGTGGTGTGCACACGTGTATGTGTGGGCACATACATGTGTGTGAACAGTGGTCAATGTCAGGTGTCTTTTCTCAATCACTCTCCACTCTATTTTTTGAAATAGGAGCTCTTTCTAACCTCCAGCTCACTGACTGAGCTCAGTTAGCCAGCCAGAGGGACCCTCCTCCTGTCTCTGTCCCCAGTACTGGGATGGTGAGCATGCGCCACTACACCTGACTTTCACACAGGGGCCGGGGCCTAAGCTCAGGTCTTTCTCGCTTGCGTGGCACTTTACGCACTGAGTTCTCTCCCAGCCTGATGGCTATAATTTCTGTGGTTTTTAATTTGTCATTCTAGTTCCCCTTTTTACAAAGTATTTTTCAAAGAAAATAGCAGAGGGCTGGGGAGATGGCTCAGGGAATAAAGTACTTACTGAGCAAGTGTGAGGCCTCCGTTCGGATCCCCAGAAGCTTCATACAGCCAGACACAGCAGCATGCATCTATAACCCCAGTGCCCTGCAGTGAGATGGGAAACAGAGACGGGAAAATCTCTGGACGCTCATTGGCCAGCTGACCCTTTGGCTTATGCAATAGCACACAAAGAGACTTTGTCTTGAACAAGGTGGAAGGTGAGAACAGACACCTACATTACCATACATGTGTCATGGAATGCAGACAGAGAGAGAGAGGGATTAGCAGGAAGAAGCTAGACACGGCGGATAATACCATGAATCTCAGCCCTCAAGAGGCTGAGGTAGGAGGGTTGAGGCCAGCCTGGGATACAGAGTGAGTTCCAGGTCAGCCTAGGTTAGAGCTAGACTTTGCCTCCAAACAAGCAAAACACAAAAAGCAAAGGGGAGGAAGGGAGAAAGGGTGCAGTGTCGCACCGAGTGACACTGACCGCACACGGACCCGCTGAATAGTCTTGTGGTCGCACGCATCAGCTCTGGCTTAATACAATCACCAGTTTATCTCAGAAATTAGGAGCTTGCCTGGCGACGTGGACACATGAGGGCCAGGCTAGACTATAATCTCCCTCCTGGTCCTCGGCCTGGTGCCCTCAGCACTGTCCACTGTGGCAAGCACAGCCTCTATCTGTGTCCGGTTGACTTCACAGCTAAGGGGATCACACTGACCCCAAGATACCAAACATCATCGGTTAACGTACATGGGCTGGGGAGGGGGCTCAGTGGTTAAAGACTCTTTCTGCACAAGCCTGATGACTTGAGTTTGGATCCCCAGAACCCTGTACAGCCGGACACAAGTAGCACACGTGTCTGTAACCCCATCATGCCCATGGCAATGAAAGGCAGAGCTGGAAGAATCCCGAAGCTCATGGACCAGCTAGTCTGGCATCTGCAGTGGCAAACAAGAGACCCTGTTCCAAACCAAGTGGAAGTGAGGACTGATGTCCTGTTGTTGTCCCCTGACCTTCACATGTGTGTATCTACACACGCAACTGTCCTGCATGACCAATGACACCCAAGCCCTCCTCTCTTTGCTTTGCTGCCCCTTTGTCCCCTAAGTGCCTGAATAGATGAGGGGTCCCATCTATTTGAGCATGCCTCCCTCACTGACTGGCCTCCAGTAAATCTTGGCACAACTGACCATCTCCCATAGTGCCGAACCAGAAAAATCAGAAATCTGGGGACGATGTTTATGTACATTACAGAGGAACATGATAAAAGACTGAGGAAGATTTCCAACATCAATCACAATAAATGACCCATTTGGATTAAATGATCAGCAATGGATCAGACTACCCATGGGTGACACATCTGAATATACAAGTATCCCACACATAAAGAGGTGAGAATTCAAGTTGCCCAGATGGAGAATGCAAGCACTGAGCTACGACCCCAACTGAGGCTTCTTCCTGGAGCTACTGTCTGCCTGTGTGGCCATGTTGTCCACCAGTCTGTCACCAAATAACACTGGTTTTAATGAGTTATTAATTTTTTAAACTTTTGTGGTTTTTCAAGGTAGAGTCTTACTCTAGCTCAGGTTGACCTGAAATTCACTACGTAGTCTCGGGCTGGCCTCAAACTCACAGCGATCCTCCTACCTCTGCCTCCCAAGTGCTGGGATTAAAGGCGTGCACCACCATGCCTGGATAATGACACTGAGTTTACAGCCCTTCTGCCCTGGGCTTCGCTCCTGTGTTGATATCTGGTGGAAAAGGTGTCAAATGACTGCGGAAACCAACATCTGTAAGCCATCCGAGCTCTTGCCTTCACCTAATCGGACCACTTCCTCTAGTTTGGGGGGAATTTCAACATCTCTTCTTGGCACGCGGTGCTCTCCTCGCCTCTCACCTGGAGCACTCTTGCTCGCGGCGTGAAGATCTGGCATCCTGACATGGACTGTGGCCATGAGTCAAGCCCAGGTGCAAGTGTTTATGAATTTCCTAGTAGGAGGCAGTCAAGTGGAGGGAGGTTTGACAACCGTAGCCACTTTGTCACTAGCCCACGACCTTCCCAGTGAATAACAGAGAACTCAGCTTCTGATGCATTCTCTTGGGACTCTGGCCACCCCCGAAAAAGTCCCTAAACAGCTCTGAACCCACTCACTCTGCAAATACCAGAGGGGAAGTAGGAGCCTGGCGCAGGTACCAGAATGCCTCTGGGAACCAAACTAGGCCATCTAAGGCATCCGTGCATGTACTCACTGGTGTCTAAGGCATCTGTGAGTGTACTCATTAGTGTCTAAGGCATCTATGCGTGTACTCATTAGTGTCTAAAGCATCTCTGCATATACTCATTAGTGTCTAAGACATCCGTGCGTGTACTCATTAGTGTCTAAGGCATCCGTGCGTGTACTCATTGGTGTCTAAGGCATCCGTGCATGTACTCATTGGTGTCTAATGCATCCGTGCGTGTACTCATTGGTGTCTAAGGCATCCGTGCATGTACTCATTGGTGTCTAAGGCATCCGTGCGTGTACTCATTGGTGTCTAAGGCATCCGTGCATGTACTCATTGGTGTCTAAGGCATCCGTGCGTGTACTCACTGGTGTCTAAGGCATGTGTGCGTGTACTCACTGGTGTCTAAGGCATCCGTGCGTGTACTCATTGGTGTCTAAGGCATCTGTGCGTGTACTCATTGGTGTCTAAGGCATGTGTGGGTGTACTCATTGGTGTCTAAGGCATCCGTGCGTGTACTCATTGGTGTCTAAGGCATCTGTGCGTGTACTCATTGGTGTCTAAGGCATCTGTGCGTGTACTCATTGGTGTCTAAGGCATCTGTGCATGTACTCATTGGTGTCTAAGGCATGTGTGGGTGTACTCATTGGTGTCTAAGGCATCCGTGCGTGTACTCATTGGTGTCTAAGGCATCCGTGCGTGTACTCACTGGTGTCTAAGGCATCCGTGCGTGTACTCATTGGTGTCTAAGGCATCCGTGCATGTACTCATTGGTGTCTAGGGCATGTGTGCGTGTACTCATTGGTGTCTAAGGCATCCGTGCGTGTACTCATTGGTGTCTAGGGCATGTGTGCGTGTACTCATTGGTGTCTAATGCATCCGTGCGTGTACTCACTGGTGTCTAAGGCATCCGTGCGTGTACTCACTGGTGTCTAAGGCATCCGTGCGTGTACTCATTGGTGTCTAAGGCATCCGTGCATGTACTCATTGGTGTCTAAGGCATGTGTGGGTGTACTCATTGGTGTCTAAGGCATCTGTGCGTGTACTCATTGGTGTCTAGGGCATCCGTGCGTGTACTCATTGGTGTCTAAGGCATCCGTGCGTGTACTCATTGGTGTCTAAGGCATCCGTGCGTGTACTCACTGGTGTCTAAGGCATCCGTGCATGTACTCACTGGTGTCTAAGGCATCCGTGCGTGTACTCACTGGTGTCTAAGGCATCCGTGCGTGTACTCATTGGTGTCTAGGGCATGTGTGCGTGTACTCATTGGTGTCTAGGGCATGTGTGCGTGTACTCACTGGTGTCTAAGGCATCCGTGCGTGTACTCATTGGTGTCTAGGGCATGTGTGCGTGTACTCATTGGTGTCTAAGGCATCCGTGCGTGTACTCATTGGTGTCTAAGGCATCCGTGCGTGTACTCATTGGTGTCTAAGGCATCCGTGCGTGTACTCATTGGTGTCTAAGGCATCCGTGCGTGTACTCACTGGTGTCTAAGGCATCTGTGCGTGTACTCATTGGTGTCTAAGGCATCCGTGCGTGTACTCACTGGTGTCTAAGGCATCCGTGCGTGTACTCATTGGTGTCTAAGGCATCCGTGCGTGTACTCATTGGTGTCTAGGGCATGTGTGCGTGTACTCATTGGTGTCTAAGGCATCCGTGCATGTACTCATTGGTGTCTAGGGCATCTGTGCGTGTACTCACTGGTGTCTAAGGCATCTGTGCGTGTACTCATTGGTGTCTAAGGCATCCGTGCGTGTACTCATTGGTGTCTAAGGCATCCGTGCGTGTACTCACTGGTGTCTAAGGCATCCGTGCGTGTACTCACTGGTGTCTAAGGCATCCGTGCGTGTACTCATTGGTGTCTAAGGCATCCGTGCATGTACTCATTGGTGTCTAGGGCATCTGTGCGTGTACTCACTGGTGTCTAAGGCATCCGTGCGTGTACTCACTGGTGTCTAAGGCATCCGTGCGTGTACTCACTGGTGTCTAAGGCATCCGTGCGTGTACTCACTGGTGTCTAAGGCATCCGTGCGTGTACTCATTGGTGTCTAAGGCATCCGTGCGTGTACTCACTGGTGTCTAAGGCATCCGTGCATGTACTCATTGGTGTCTAGGGCATCCGTGCGTGTACTCACTGGTGTCTAAGGCATCCGTGCATGTACTCATTGGTGTCTAAGGCATCCGTGCGTGTACTCACTGGTGTCTAAGGCATCCGTGCGTGTACTCACTGGTGTCTAAGGCATCCGTGCGTGTACTCACTGGTGTCTAAGGCATCCGTGCGTGTACTCATTGGTGTCTAAGGCATCCGTGCGTGTACTCACTGGTGTCTAAGGCATCCGTGCGTGTACTCACTGGTGTCTAAGGCATCCGTGCGTGTACTCACTGGTGTCTAAGGCATCCGTGCGTGTACTCATTGGTGTCTAAGGCATCCGTGCGTGTACTCATTGGTGTCTAGGGCATGTGTGCGTGTACTCACTGGTGTCTAAGGCATCCGTGCGTGTACTCATTGGTGTCTAGGGCATGTGTGCGTGTACTCACTGGTGTCTAAGGCATCCGTGCATGTACTCACTGGTGACGGGCTTGCAGCTGCAGGAAGAATTGAGATGCTATGGGTCACTGCTCGGGGACTGTGCTATTCCCCAAACTGAATGTTTAACAAGGGGGAGGGGCAAGAGGAGCGCAGAGGGAAGCAGGAGAAAGGAAGGAAGGGATAAAGGAAGGGCAGGGAAGGGAAGGGAAGGGGAGACGAGGGGAGAGGTGGAAGGGGAGGGGACGGAAGGGAAGAAGGGAAGAAGGGAAGGGGAGGCAAAGGAAGGGAAGGGAAGGGAAAGGGAGAAAATGGTATTTCACCACACAGCTACATCAGCAGGTTGCCTTCTCTGCTTAGCTTGGCGGCAGCACGATGTCCTGGGGATCCTTCTGTCCACCTTGAAAGAAAGACTGAATGTTCCCCTTGTCCTCATGAGCACCCTAAGGAGACACGTCCAACCCTAACTGCGGACAGAACTACCCAAAACAACCACCACCAATGACAGTGGGACACACACACTCCTGCGTTCGTGTCTGAACTGTGTGACGAGAACACCTTCTTCTTCTTCTTCTTCTTTTTAATGGTTCAGAAAGATTTTATTACAGTTTTAAGCTTTAGGAGGATGAAGAGAAGGGGGCTAAAATGTAAGAGAAAGAAGCGAGGTGGCACTCTTGCCCAGGGAGGCAAGTGGGCGTTTGAGAAGCCCACCTCGAGACTCGGATCTGGAGAACATATTATGCTTTCCTTACAAACAGATGAAGGGGAAGGACAGACATGTCAGGGCTGAAAGACAAGAATAACAGATTGGCTTGAAGATGCTGAAAAGGCCGAATGATAAATTGGAGGGGAATCAAAGCAGGCAGTCCCAGCAGGCATTGTTTGCAGAGGGATCCAGGGTTAGGATCTGCAAGGCACTTGGGGCTGGACCGGATTTCTGACCCGAGACCAAGGCCCACGTCACATTGGGCAGGCACAAGCAGCAAATGCATGTGCCCTCTCTGTCGCACCTCACAGGGAAGGCCACCTGTGGGGTTGAGATAAGAATATATTAATTTCTTGGCCACTGAGTTGTGCTAAAGATTAACCGGCTGTGATGTGTGGAAGGACTCAGATTTCTCCCCGTGGGATACAGAGAAGGGATTGTTTGTGGTGCTGGTGTGAGGGAGAGACAAACTCATAGAGAATGATGTTACAATAAACATCACATTGCACCCCAGGGCCTGTTTTGGGCATTTCCGGGCAGCAGCAGGATCTCCCTTCGCTGCAGAGGTGCAGTTTGCCTTTGGCCGGCCCAAGGAAAGTCTGACCCAAAGACCGGTCCCTTTCTAGAGCAAACAGATCACACCCTTTGACTCTTGGTGCAGACCTGGGCCCAGCCACCTCTCTCTCTCTCTCTCTCTCAGAAGCACTTGGACCCACAAGGGGAACCATGCCAACTGTGGATGACATTCTAGAGCACATAGGTGAATTCCACTTTTTCCAGAAGCAAACCTTTTTCCTCCTGGCTCTACTCTCCAGTGCTTTCACCCCCATCTACGTGGGCATCGTCTTCCTGGGCTTCACCCCCGACCACCGCTGCCGGAGCCCCGGGGTGGCCGAGCTGAGCCAGCGATGCGGCTGGAGCCTGGCAGAGGAACTGAACTACACGGTGCCCGGCCCGGGGGCCGCGGGCGATGCCTTCCTGAGCCAGTGCTGGCAGTACGAGGTGGACTGGAACCAGAGCGCCCTCGACTGCGTGGACCCGCTGTCCAGCCTGGCCACCAACAGAAGCCACCTGCCGCTGGTGCCCTGTCAGCACGGCTGGGTGTACGACACGCCTGGCTCCTCCATCGTCACCGAGGTAAGTGAGCTGATGAATCAGAACGAAAAAGGCAAATAATGGAGTTTTTCACCAGGAAGAACTTAGGGCTGTCTGGCTCTTATTCTGCCCAGACATGTTCTTTGGACCCATGGCCCTTATGAAATCCTAGAGTCCAAGTGAAAACAAAGACCTCTCATTTTTCCAGGGTAGGTCGTGCAAATTTTCTCAAGTTCTGACAATAATGATTCTAGTAAGTCTCACTGTACGAAACAAGTAAAATACATCAGGACACCTGGAAGCAATGCCAGAAAGGAGAGCGGTGCCAATACTTCTCCTCATTGGCTGGAAGACGGTGTTCATGACACGAGAGAGGGGACCTGGCATTCCCTCGAAATGTGCTCTACTAACATGTATGATTTTTCCCCCCTCCATAGCTATTTGTTTCTCTTTAGTGTTGCCTAAGTATCTATAGGAGGACATTTGGGGTGGGGGAGGGATACAGTATGACACCATTGTTTTTATGAAAAAGCACCATTCCTGGAAGACCTAACCATGAAGCCACATCCTAACAAGAGAAAAGGGACCACGAAGACCCTCATAGAGAAAGCCAGTTGAGCGGCTTAGGGTGGAAGGACTGCTTGGGCCGGGGGATGACAGCCGGGTTTGGAAGTAGAGACACGGTGGCTGGAGGACCTGACAGGGCTGTGCCCTGCCGTGCCAAAGCTCACGAAGCCGCTCTGAGTGGCTCTGCAGAGCGGCTCATCGGGCGGCGTAGAATCCGAGGCTGGGAGCAGTGCTGCCCCGGGCCGCAGAATGAGTAACAGAAGTTAGGGCTCGAAGCCGGTCTGATCTTCTGACTTTGCGCCTGGCACCTGCCCCCCCCACACACACACACACCACACTGTTTAAAAAGACAGTAAGAGATGTCCTTCAAAGGCTACTTTCCCCATGACTGTGTGTGTATCTACTTCCCTTTGTGTATTAAAACTAGAAATGGACTGGAGAGATGGCTAAGCAGTTAAAATGCTTGCCTACAAAGCCTAACGACCTGGGTTCAATTCCCCAGTACCTACAGGAAGCCAGATGCGGTAGAGGGCCTGGTGTATGCACTCTCACTCTCTCTCTCTCTCTCTGCAAATCAATAAATATTAAAAAGATTAGAAGGAAGAGGATGGATTTGTCTACAAGTCAAGCGACTGCCCATTTTCAGCTAATATAGCCAATACTTTAGTTTAGCCAAATGACAACAAACTGTGGGTAGATTTCAGGGCAAATCTGTTGGTAGCATAAAGAAAAGTAATCTAAAAAAAAAAAAAGAGTGAAAGAAAAGTAATCTAGCCAAGAAACAGTCGGGCTATTACCACTCAGCCCCATTAATTCATTTCAAGGATACTCACCAAAATGCCTTGCATGAGCTCATCACACCCCTGCAGCTTCTAGTTAAAGAATATTCAGAAGTTTCTGGACTGAGTTGTTCTAAGAGGATTCTAACAGCATCTTGTCCTCTCTCTCTCTCTCTCTCTCTCTCTCTCTCTCTCTCTCTCTCTCTCTCTCTGTCCTGGCTTGGAACACACCCCTCGTCTGGACAGTTTAACCTAGTGTGCGCTGACTCCTGGATGCTGGACCTGTTTCAGTCGGTAGTGAATGTAGGGTTTTTTATCGGCGCTGTGGGCATTGGCTACCTAGCAGACAGGTAGGTGAAGCATCTGTGTGTTGGGGGGCGGGGAGGGGGACGTGAATCACCCCACAGGCAACGCTTGGATTCACCTGTCCTGCCTGAACCCTTCATTTCCCCAACACATGGACCACTTATTACCTCTTGCTTTAATGTAGGTTGTATTTTAAGTTTAGCTTCTTTCTGCTGCTTTGATAAAATTGAGTCATTTTTTTTTTAATTTTCCAAGTCTCTGGGGGCCATAAAAGGATATTTCAACACTGACCAGAACTGTTTTCTTGTGGGCTATCCAACAGTTAGAGCTAGCAGGGACAGGAACAGATGATTTAATCCTCTTGCCGAGTTCATTATTTGACCTTGGTGCCCCCTGCTCCATGGTCATGAGCCTTCGGATCCTGTGAGGTCTATCCAGCCACTACTGATTCTCATATGCCAGAGGCTACCCACATCAGGCCCAGCGTGGGATCTACCCACTGCCCGTTTGATCCCTAGAACCAGACAGTGCTAAGTGTATGGAACTCAGGACACATGAGTCTAATCAGAGAGGAGTGGTGAGGAAGGGCTTCCTTCAGTAAATGACCCTCTCAGAAGAGTCCCCGGTCTGTGCCTCCATATTCTGTCTCTCCTGACCAAGCTATCCGCTGGCTCTCATTCTCCCACATTTTGGAATCCTACTCACTGTGCGGAAAGTTCACTATAACATGTATCTTTGCTCTGTTAATGACCATTAGATAGTATTAAGTGTCCTCAAAAGAGAAAGGAGTGTGGAACTTTAGCTAGGCGGGCCATCAGGGTCAGTGATACAATATTGATAATGTCCACTGCATGAGGCACACACCAAACTCGGCCACTTGCATGGTACCGTTCTCTTTAACTGTCTGTCACCTAGTAATATAATGCTACAGAACTCTGCGAAGTTACATATGCCATACATTTGTGTGCAATATATGTGTATATGGAACTCTGAAATAAATGTCAAATACGTTCTGCTAACTGCTCCCCTAACTATATATATATATACATAACCTAGAGCTGAGAGTGTAATACTATATGTAAGGAGATTGTTTTCTCTGTTTATATATCAGGCTGGACTAAAACTCATAAACAAGGCTAAGGAGATGGCTCAGCAGTTAAAGGCACTTGCTTATAAAGCCTGACAGCTCAGGTTTGAGTCCCCAATACCCACATAAAGCCAGATGCAAAAAGTGGCACATGTCTCTGGAGTTCATTTGCAGTGGCAGGAGGCCCTAGCATGTCCATTCTCCCTCTCCCTCTCTCTCTCTCTTTCTCTCTCTCTGCCTCTTTCTCTGTCTTCTCTGTCTCAAATAATAAACAGAAATATTTTTTTAATCATAAACAAGTCAAAGATCCATAAAGACATAATGATTTTCTTTACAAGGGCCCAGGGCCCACCTGGCAGCAGGAGGGAGGATGGATGGAGGCGGAGGAGGCCTGAGGCCAGATGGCGGCACTTTCCGTCATAACACGTCTGTAACGTGGGCTCAGCCTCCCTGTGGAGGACCTACCTGGGGCTAGCTGTGGGAGGCTGGGAGGCGAGGGGGGAGGTCATTCGTTTTTATTGTTACTGCACGGATCTGAGGGTGGCTGTTTGGAGGCAACCTATGAAATCAAGACAGACACATTAACAAGGAGGTCCAAGGTCTGGCCTCGCTCCCTGGCCGCTGGCCAGGCAGCTGCCCCTCACTCCATCTGTTCCCTGGTTCCCTCCTGCGCTATGACTGGACACTGACACCCAGCTCTCTGGGAAGCCTTGACATAGGTGACAGCATTCCCTGGAGGGCTGGTGAAATGAGTTAATTATTGTCATCCCACTGAAAGAGTGGAGGCCAGCTCTAGTCCCCTCCTGACAGCACATTCCTGAGTTATAATCCTGTCAATTACCCTCCTCCTTACGCCTCCTCCTTGCATGACCTCACCATTCGTTCCGAGGCGGGAAAGCTCTTACTCACTATTGCTCTGCAAAATGCTGGAGACGTGCATCTATTTCTTTTAAGCTGCTTGCAATTGTGTTACTTTCTAGGGTTTTATTAGTCATTGCCTCTTCTGTTCTCTCTCTCTCTCTCTCTCTCTCTCTCTATATATATATATATACATACACAAGAAGGCAAAGGCTGGCCAGAGCAGTAAGACAACCCCACACACAGGGCTTAAAAAAAAAACCCACGCTTTAGCTTCTGCATATTTAATGTCAGCAAGTTTCAATTTTATACAATAGAACAAGCATCTCGTGGAAACCCATTTTATCTACACATGAACTCAAGATTAAATAAAATGTTTTCTTTCATTAAGAAATTTAAAAATATGCCCTAACATCAGATTATGGTGAGTTTAAGAAGAAAATCAGCACAGTATGAAAAATATGTAAGTAAGAATATGGAAAAGAAGGAAAGGAAAGAAGAAAGGGAGGGGAAGAGAGGTGAGAGGGAGAATGCTAGGAAGAAGGAGAGAGAGAAAAGGGAGGGAAGGAAGGAAGAAAAGCAGGGGAGGGAAGATAAAAGAAGGGAAGGGAAGAGAAGGGAAAGGAAGGGAGAGGAGGAGGGGGAGGGGCAAGAGAAGGGAAGGGAAGGGAAGGGAAGGGAAGGGAAGGGAAGGGAAGGGAAGGGAAGGGAAGGGAAGGGAAGGGAAGGGAAGGAAAGGAAAGGAAAGGAAAGGAAAGGAAAGGAAAGGAAAGGAAAGGAAAGGAAAGGAAAGGAAAGGAAAGGAAAGGGTAAGAGGACTTTAACAAGTCTTACAGCAAGTCAACTTTTTCAGGGTAAGTTTTACAAAAGGAAGGCATTATAGAATTTGAAAATAATTCATTTATAAATCCTAATTTATTTCCTCATAACTGCCCAAGAAAGGATTGTGGGTAGCACCTGACTTCACAAGAAAGCCACCCTCATCATTCCCAGGCTGCTGCTCGTCTAAGGAAGAGCATGTGCTGCTTAGTGGCTTGCAGATGTTTAACTCCTGGCTCCCTGCAGGGGTCAAGGTCCAGTTCAAGCGACCAAAGTGAGGCCATTGGAGAGAGGAGGCTAGAAAATAGCATTTCCCTATCACAGATACAGTGTGTGCCAATAACCTTGCAAAGCATAGATGGTCAAATATAGTAACCTAATTAGAAAGTGATGTGTTTTGAATGTTTATTACATTTGTTTTAATGTAACTTGCTTAATTGTGTGTGACTTTTTAAATTTATTTTTTATTTTTATTTATTTATTTTATTAGAGAAAGAGAGAATTGGCGCACCAGGGCCTCAGCCACTGCAATCGAACTCCAGACACATGTGCCACCTAGTGGGCATGCACGACCTCATGCTTGCCTCATCTTTGTGCGTCTGACTTACATGGGATCTAGACAGTTGAACACGGGTCCTTAGACTTTGCAGGCAAGCGCCTTAATTGCTAAGCCATCTCTCCAGCCCTTTTAAGTTTCTTTTTTTCAGTGATTTTTTTTTGTTAAAGTATTTTTTAATATTTATTTATTTGAGAAAAGGGGGAGACAAGAGTGCCAGGGCCTCTAGCAACTGCAAACAAAACTCCAGATGCATGCACCACCTCGTGCTTCTGGCCTCAGGTGGGTAGTAAGGAACCAAATCCAGGTCGTCAGGCTTTACAAGCAAGTAACTCGTTGGGTGCCTCCCACCTTATTTTCCTGAGACAGTTTCTCACTGAACCTGGAGCTCACTGTATTTCAGTCAGCCTGGCCGATCAGTGGGCCTCAGCGAGCCTCCAGTCTCCACACCCATTAGTACTAAGGTTACAGGTATGCATAGTCACCATCCCTGGCTTTTTATTTTATTTTATTCATTTGCAAAGAGAGAGAGAGAGAGAATGAGCACACCAGGGCTTCCAACCACTGCAAGCAAATTCCAGATGTATGTGCCACTTTGTGCATCTGGCTTTACATGGGTATGGAGGATTCAAACTGGGATCATTAGGCTTTGCGGGCAAGTGCCTTAACCCCTGAACTATCTCTCCAGCCCATCCCTGGCTTTTATGTGGCTGTTGGGGAGTGAATTCAAGTCTTCATGCTTGCATAGTAAGTGCTGTTACTAAGCTATCTCCTCAACCTCTTAGTTTGCTTAAAAGGCATCAGATCATTCATTGGAAAACATTCTACAGTTAAGCCTCATGGATTTGGTTTCCTTGCCTAGAGTCTCAAATATTGAATCTTCCCTCTCCCCCAACCAAAGGGCTTTGTCCATCTACAGGAACATCACAGTAACATTTTATTGTGTGCTTTAATCGGCTATGAGGAGAAATTACCACTTGAGCAAAAGTTGACTAGAAATTCCGAGGAAAGGGCTGATGATATGAGAGTAGGAAGACAGACTAAAGTTGGAGTGAGCTATAGCTTAGGCAGGTTTTGAACTTAAGGCCAAGAGGTTATGTATTACACTGAGGTGGGGCACTGATGGAGAATGGGAAAAGACTGATCGAAGCAGTTTTAAGTTTAGTCATTTCTATCAATGACCAGTGAGGCAGCTTGAACTTTAAGTTTCAGACTTAACACATTAACATCCTAGAATAATCATTAATGGTGCTGTGGATTATTTTCAAATGGGGTTAGTTAGTATTTGAAAAAGTCAGTAGAGCCCAGTTGCCAGTAAATAAGAAATGAGAAATAAGAAAATGCTCAGCCACCATTAGAATAAACAACCCTAAACGAGCATTCGTTCCCATTAAAGTAGCTAGACAAACATTAGATACACTGTTTTCTATGAAATTTTCAAGAAGGATTGACTCACAGTGAATTAGGTGCCCGTTCGAATGCTCCCAGTAAGAAGCTGGGAGATAGCTCAGTAATTAAAAGTACTTGCTTGCAAGCCTGCTGGTCCGAGTTCAGTCCTCCTAGCACGCACGTAAAGCTGGATGCAAAGTGGCACGTGTATCTATATCCCAACACACTTAAGGCATTTGGGAGGTGAAGACAGGAGAATCTGAAAGCTTGCAAGCTCTAAGAATGCAAGAGAAAGATCCTGTCCCAAAAAAAAGGCAGAAAGATGGGCTGGAGAGATGGCTTAGCAGTTAAGGTGTTTGCCTGCAAAGCCAAAGGATCCCGGCTCGATTCTCCAAGACCCACATAAGCCATATGCACAAGGGGGCGCATGCGTCTGAAGTTCGTTTGCAGTGGCTGGAGGCACTGGCACGCGTGCTAGCTCACACACTCTCTCTCTCTCTCATTCTTTCAAATAAATAAATAATATTTTAAGAAAGAAGGTGGAGAGGCCGGGCGTGGTGGCGCACGCCTTTAATCCCAGCACTCGGGAGGCAGAGGTAGGAGGATCGCCGTGAGTTCGAGGCCACCCTGAGACTCCATAGTGAATTCCAGGTCAGCCTGGACTACAGTGAGACCCTACCTCGAAAAAAAAAAATTAAAAAGAGAGCTGGAGAGATGTCTCAGCAGTTAAGACACTTAAGATGCTTGCCTGCAAAGCCTAACGACCAGGGTTCCATTCCCCAGTACCCACGTAAAGTCAGATGCACAAAGTGGCACATGAATCTGGAGTTCATTTGTGGTGGCTAGAGGCCCTGGCATTTCCATTCTTCCCCCATTTGCAAATAAATAAATAAAATACATTTTTTTTAAAAATTGATGGTAAGAAGTTGGACTTCAAAAAAAAAAAAACTTTGTTAAAAGAATACTTCCAACGCAGACGTTATTAAAACGTGACTGAGCCCCAAGTGCACACTCTGAGAGCTGTGGTCCACTTTCTGTTACTGCAGAGCAATCCCCTAATCTGAATGACTGTAAAGAACGAAGGTTGAGTTAACTCATGGTGCGGGCAGGTGGCCGCGTGGTGGAGCAGTGTCTGTGAGGATGTGAGGGGAAGAGATCGCATCACCAGACAGGGAGGCAGAGAACCATTCAGGGGTCTGTCTAGCATTATAACAACTCACTCTCAGGGGCACTCATTCAGGATCCCCAAAAGAGCCGCCTTTATCCCTTCTGGAGCAATGCCCCCTTGGCCCAAAGACCTCCCACCAAGCTCCACCTCTTAAAAGCCATTTCACTGAAAACCGAGTTTCCAACATGCGAGTTCTTGGGGGACAGACATGTCTAAGCCAGCATCAGCTTTGCAGAGAGAAGGAAGAAAGGCAGGGAAACAAGCGCTGCTCGCTCTCTCTCTCTCTCTCTCTCTCTCAATCTTCCTCTCTCGCCCTGGATCCCCTTTCTAAATAATTATTTAGGATTTAGGTTTCTTATTTTCTTTATTTATAGTAATTAATTAATTTAAAGTAAGGTCTCACTCTGGTCCAGGCTGACCTGGAATTCACTAAGTAGTCTCACGGTGAGCTTGAACTCACAGCAGTTCTCCTACCTCTGCCTCCCGAGTGCTGGGATTAAAGGCGTGCGCCACCACACCCAGCCCGAATAAAAACATTTTTTATAAACATTTAAAAGGAATCCTAAATATAACTGGAGTCAGTGCTTTTAAGTGCATGGCTATCAATCCATGCCTCTGCAATTGAGACCTAGCTAACATCCGTGAGTTTTCCAAGGTTCATGAAGCAAACTTTCTTGGTTTTTCTCTGCAGGTTTGGCCGAAAGTTCTGCCTCCTGGTCACCATCTGCATCAATGCTACCTCTGGGGTTCTCATGGCAGCATCCCCAAACTACACCTGGATGTTGGTGTTTCGCTTGATCCAGGGACTAGTCAGCAAAGCGGGCTGGTTGATCGGCTACATCCTGAGTAAGAGGGCGTGAGGCAGACTGCTGGTGGGGTGTGAGGTGGACTGCTGGTGGGGGACACTAGGTCAAGACTGCTGCCGGGAGTGGGGAGGGGCAGGGGGACACTAGCTTAAGACTGCTGCCAGGGCAGCATGAGGACTTTTAGTCAGGCAGCAGGAGTGGACTGGGTGTAACACCAGCCCAGGTTTAAGACAATGTTGACTTCTATCCTGTACCTAAGGAAGTGTTAAGAACCAGTCAGTTAGCTCACTCTGTAATCCTCCTATGGAAAGAAAATACTGACGGCAGAAGCAAGTGCAAACCACACCACTCCGATTCCCGCGCAGCTTTGTGCAGAACACTGGAGTGTTCTGTAAAAGGAAGTCCAGGGGTTCTAGGGAGATGGCTCAGCGGATTAGAAAACAGAAACAAAAACGCTTGTTGCACAAGCACGAAGACCCTATTTTGGACCCCCAGAACGCACATGAAACCAGACACAGAAGTGTGTCTGTAATCCCAGCACATCTAAAGGAGACAGGAGACCGGAGGTGGGGACCAGAGAACCTGAGGAAGACCGTGGGGCAGCTAACCTGGCACACAGTGGCGAACAGCAGGAGACCTTGTCTCAAACAAGGGGGAAAGCAAGGACCAACCCTCGAGGATGTCCTCTGCTCTCCACACATGTACACATATGTGGTAGGTGCCCATCTGTGCTCTCCCACACACATCATCAGCCCGACATGGTGGCATACGCCTTTTTAATCCCAGCACTCAGGAGGCAGAGGCAGGAGGGTTGCTGTGAATTTGAGGCCAATCTGAGAGTACATAGTGAATTCCAGGTCAGCCTTGGCTAGAGTGAGACTCTACCTCAAAGAAAAACAAAAATAGGGACTGGAGAGATGGTTTAGCGGTTAAGCGCTTGCCTGTGAAGCCTAAGGACCCTGGTTCAAGGCTCAATTCCCCAGGACCCATGTAAGCCAGATGCACAAGGGGGCATATCTGGAGCATCTGGAGTTCATTTGCAGTGGCTGGAGGCCCTGGCACACCTATTCTCTCTCTATCTGCCTTTTTCTCTCTCTGTCTGTTGCTCTCAAATAAATAAATAAAAATAAACAAAAAATAAAATAAAATTATCACCATAATTAGATCCTGAAAATTTACACCATTATTTTCTCTTTCACTACATTCAAATGGCATTTATACAAAGGGAAGAGATTTAGAATTAAAGGAATAATACCGAAGCTGTCATTACACACCAGAGAAATATAATGTGTGTGCCCTCAGTTTTACCTGATGACATTAATCTAGGGAGTTTCATGACAGAAGAGAGACAAGGAACTTCATACTATTCTTGCCAGAGTAGATATATAATCAATGCGAGGTCAGAGAAGGACTTAATGTATGCAGGTAGACAACCAATAATTTGGGTTCTCGAACACATAACATGCAGAATTCAATTCGATTCAAATGCGGACATTTGGCTGGACATTTCAATACAAGTTACTCTCAGCCTCCTCCCATTTATTTCTTTACTGTCCCTATGAATGCCCTTAAGTCCTTGATGCTTGTAACTTCTTCTCCAGCCCACCTCCTCCCAAACTCATCCCGAATCCAGCCACTTTGAAACACATACATTTACATTCACTGAGAATGTGCATTGTTTTATTAAATACATTGGGTTAGTTGCAGTAATCTGTAGAAATGTTTATTTTTTATTTGTTATTATTTATTTTTGTGTATGTGGGTGGGTACATGCCGTGGCGTATGTGGGGGGTCACAGGACAACCTGGGGGTGTTTCTCCTCTCCTTCCACCTTCTTCTCTTGTTCGGCCACCGCTGCTTGCAAACTTCTGGATTCTCCTGGCTCCACCTCTCATTGTCATAGGCACATTGGGATCACAGATGCAGGGGCCACCTTACATCCAGCTTACAGGGGGCACTGAAGAGGACCAGACTTGGGCCGATAGTGATGTAGGATTTGGGGGTTCAAGAGGTGCCCCCAGCATTTATGAGCTTCAAGTTTTGAGTTCTGTCCTATCTTTAATAAAGAATTAATAAAGATGGACTCAAGGAGGATAAATTACGAAATATTTATTAAGTTTATTTCGGGGGAAATCACAAATTGTGGGGTTTAGGAAACACATTGTCAGTGTTAGGAATCACTGTCTGCTTTATAAGGTTCACTTAAGAGAAACTGAGGTCTTTAGAGAGGGACAGGAACAGAGCTGTAAGCCCATGGTAAGTAGAAGTTAGACATACATGTAGACAAGCTCAGAAAACACACATGTGGCATCCGCCGCGGGCTTTCCTGGATAGGAAAAGCATTCAAGCAGAAGAGAAATTCAGAGGCTAAATGAGTGAAGAGGGCGACACACTCATGGTCACCCCGAGTTTAGAACCAGTGCGCAGGCAGAAAGTCCAGAGCCGGTGAGAGCACCCACGTGGTAAATCTACAGATCAGAGAAGATCGTACATGAAATTAAACAGAAAAGCCATCCAAACCAAGAAACAGGGTTAGGCACCCCCACAACACATCCAGCCCGACTGGGTGAGGGGGAAGCCAGACTCAGCAAAGAGGAGAGAGTCATACACTGAGGGTCGCCCTCAGAGAGAAGAGAGGGAAGGGCCAGAAGGCCCCAGCCCTTGGAGCATCGGATCCCGGGATGCAGGGAGAAGACCTGATTGGCTGGTAAATTTGGAGGATGAACCTGAGGGTTAGCCCAGCTGGATCAGCCCACCCAGGTAGCATAGTAGACTGTGGGACAGTAGGGGGCGCTGTGGATCAGTCTCAAACAGATTGTTGTTTTTTTGTTTGTTTTGTTTTTATCTTTCCAGTTAGGGTCTTACTCTAGCCCAGGCTGACCTGGAATTCACTCTGTAGTCTCGGGGTGGCCTCGAACTCATGGCAGTCCTCCTACCTCTGCCTCCCAAGTGCGGGGATTAAAGGCGTGCGCCACCACGGGGCCCAGCTCCTGAAATCATTCTATCAAACATTTTTGCTCATGTTGGCCAGCTAGTAATTTTAGTCAATGTAGGATTGTCAGGTTTCTGTAAATGAATACAACAGCAACAACTATAATAAAATAACTCCCAGGAACAGTTAAAATTGCTCAGAAGACTATATAGAAAATCCAATGCTGAAGCCTATATATATTTGAGGGGGAATTTCTGATTGCTGTGGTTGGAAGCTAGTTCACGTACTGACCATACGGATTCTCTCTGCAGTTACAGAATTTGTCGGGCTGGGCTATCGCAGAACAGTGGGGATTTTTTACCAAGTCGCCTTCACTGTAGGCCTCCTGGTGCTGGCAGGGGTGGCCTACGCCCTTCCCCACTGGAGGTGGCTGCAGCTCACTGTCACTCTACCCAACTTCTGCTTCCTGCTCTACTTCTGGTGAGTCTTATGCGGAACACACAAGAGGTGCCTGTTTCACAAGGAGCCCCTTCCACTGTTTCAGACAAACAGCCCTACACGCTCCCTCACTGGAAATCCAGTGTCCTCGGGAATAAGACATTTGTGAGCAGGATCTTTCATTTCATATTACCTATTTGGTGTTTGTGTTAATTAATTTATTTATTTACTTGCAAGCAGACAGACAGAGAGAGAGAGAGAGAGAAAGAAAGAAGAGGCACACCAGGGCCTTCACCCACTGTAAAGAAACTCCAGATGCATGTGCCACTATGCGTGTGGCTTTGTGTGGGCTCCGGCTTTAGCCATCTCTCCAGCCCTACATACTTGGTGTTTAAATTAGATTCTAGTAGCTGGGGTATAATTTGGATAGCAGACATTTTTAAGAAATTAACAGTAATCGCCGGGCGTGATGGTGCACACCTTTAATCCCAGCACTTGGGAGGCAGAGGTAGGTGGATCGCCGTGAGTTCGAGGCCACCCTGAGACTACATAGTGAATTCCAGGTCAGCCTGGGATAGAGTGAGACCCTACCTCAAAAAAAAAAAAAAAAGAAAGAAATTAACAGTATTAAGGTTTGCAGTTCTATTGATTCTCAGTGGAAACTCTAGGATGGACAGGCAGAATAGGTGACTCATGTTGCCAGTTCCCCATAGCCACGGCCAAGGCAGACATCCTCAGCCAATCATAGTAGCCATTACCCCCAAATAAATTAAAAAGGACACTACAGAAAGACCAAACCAATTGATCCAAGTCATCCAGGCAAGTAAAATGTATTTGTCATTCATGCCCAAAGGAGACCCACATAAAGCGCTCTGTGTCACTGGGGTTTCATTTAAAAGATGAGGAACCAAAAAGGGGGAAGAGATTATGAACTTCAGAGTGCCAGATTTGAGGCACTAAAAGGTCACAGGTAGATATCCAGGAAGAGTAAATTTAAGGATGTAGAAGTCAAGTCAATGTCACGCATGTTTTGTTTCCTTTGCCACATACGAGATTGGCCAGAGGAAGTGAACAGAGGCCCATGGGGGAGGAAGGGCATAGGACCAGAACTCAAGAAACCATCAGTCTGTAAGCTTAGCAGTTAAGGGCAGAGACCAAAAGAAGAGCAAGGTGGCTTCGTGGAAGAGAAAGAGGAGGTGACAGGACCAGAAGCAGGCATGGAGGTCACCGGCTGGGCTCCGTCAGCTAATCCTGACCTCCCTTGAAGCCTCCCCCGGTCACTGCCCTAGCCTTCCCAGCATCAGTGCACCCGTAAGGACTTCTGTAGGTCAGGAAACACTGGTTCCTCATGGTCCAACTTCCTGTCCCGGGCCAAGATTCTCACAGTAAGGCCTCAGTGACTGTCCAACCTTTGCTTAAACACAGCTGACCCTGATGTGAACATCAAGCGAACCACTTTACTGTAGAATAAGCCCAAAGCTCACACACCAAAGACTTTGGATTAAGCCAGAATTTCCACTCCTATTCTTTCTACCCAGCGTTCCTCATTTTCCAGAACATTCCTCTAATTTCTCTTCTACCCAGAAGTTCTTTATTTAGGTAAACTCCAAGCCCACCCAGACCTCCTACATGTGGGCTGTGCAGAAACCCTGCTGGGCATGTTAACAATGGGAAGGCACCAAGATTCCCCTTCCCATGCCTTGTGCCCTAGGTGCATACCTGAGTCTCCCAGGTGGCTGATCTCCCAGAACAAAAATGCCGCAGCCATGAAGATCCTTAGGCACATCGCAAAAAAAAATGGAAAGCCCATGCCCGCCTCCCTTCAGGTGAGCAGGACCTTGGGTGTCAAAGAGGGGTCAGGGAGCAGGTTGGGCGGGGACGCGGGCTCTCTCAACAGGGAGGAGCAGAAAGGCCTTTCTCCTTTCATTTGAGCCTCACTGTGGGGAAATCTGATCAAATATGTCATGCGCACGAGGTGGGCTTCCCTGGGAGAACACTTTAAGTAGATATCAAATGTCAACCTGAAAGGACCCAGAAATCCTTGGCAAATCAATGAAGGAACTTCTGTCTTGTGCAACTCAAGGCTTTGCTGGCCACAGGGCTCAAGGCAGACTCCTAGATCCATAAACAGTGCCTTGAGCCCAAAGCCATTGAATCTCCAGCATTTTGTAAACAGTCCATGTGGTCCCTGTTTGGGGTTTTGTCTTAAGTAGATCTCACCACTTTCAACATTGCAGCTGATAGCATTTGAAAGGAGAAAATGAATTGTATTCAAAACCTAGCCGGGCATGGTGGTGCATGCCTTTAATCCCAGGCAGAGGTAGGAGGGTCTCCGTGAGTTCAAGGCCACCCTGAGACTACATAGTGAATTCCAGGTCAGCCTGAGCCAGAGTGAGACCCCACCTCAAAAAGCAAAAACAAGAAACAAAACAAACAAACAAACAAAAAAACCTTATGTCAAGGGCAAGGGCTAGGGCTAGGGCTGTAGCCTAGTTGGGAGACTGCTTGGCAAGCATGTATGAGATCCTGGGTTCGAACCGCAGCATTGCATAAAGTGAGAGGCGTGAGGTATTGCAAGCCCGAGATCCTCATACTCAGGAGGGAAAGGCAGAAAGAACACCTCGGCGACACAGCAATGTCATGGCCAGCCTGGGCAGAGACTTTGTTTCCAAAAAGAAAAAATGAAGAGAGGGCCAGGGAAGGAGGGACGGGGGGGGGAGGAGAAGGAAAAAGAAGGTAAGTAAGAAGGGAAAAAGGAGGAACTGAGGGAGGGAAAGAGTGTGAAAAAGAGGGAGGGAGGTAAAAGGGAAGGAAGGAAAAAGGAAAGAAAAATAGATAAATAAATTGGGTCAAATCAAGAGTAAACTGGGATCTAACATAGGTTAACTATAAGAATTTGATGCTTACATGACATATAGGAAAAGAGACTGGGGACTCACGGTCCGTTTGTCTTCACTTCCTCCTTCCTGGGAGGTTGGACTGTAGACACTCTTCCTCCAGGGTGTGGCATGGCCTTAGTCCTCGGGTTTGGGTATTTTGCAGCAATTAGCCGAAACGTCATGAGCAAGCCACTGTCTCCCCAAAGGGCTGAAGTTCAGACAATGGCTGCCCGGTGGTTCCTTGTGCCCAGTGTTTCTCACCCCACCACTCTTCCTTTCACGATGGGCCCGGTGAAGAGGAGGGTCCCAGCTCTTCTTCTAGACATGGCACCCTTCCAGAGCAGGGCTGTGCAGGGTCCCTCGGGGACTGGGTGACAAGGCAAACTCAGATTAGTGTGTCTCCTGGAAGCTTCAGTGATGCTGACCTAAGTTCAAATACCTCCCCCGACCCAGACCTGGGCTTCCTGAGGACTGGGCTGGGTCTCCCTGACACCCATCGAGCTTCAAGAATCTCATTGCTTTAGACAGGCACCACGAGTGTCCTAACTTGTCTGTAGTCCATATAAAGTGGATGGAAATAGATCCCAACTGCTAGAGTTCTTGTAATGATCAGATCAGTGGCCACAGTAGGACTGGCTCTGTGGTGGTCACTCAGTGTCAGGGATGGTCGCTCCTCCCTGTGATAACTTCATTCCACAGACTCAGCCCTTCTCATTCTTTCCTTAGAGCCTGAGGGCAGATGAGGAAGCTGGGGAGAAGATGAACCCTTCATTCCTCGACTTGGTCAGAACCCCTCAGATAAGGAAACATACTTTGATCTTGATGTACAACTGGTAAGACACTTCCTTGTTTCTACTCAAAAATCCCTCCGAGCCAGGCGCGGTGGTTCACGCCTTTAATCCCAGAACTCGGGAGGCAGAGGTAGGAGGATTGCCATGAGTTTGAAGCCACCCTGAGACTACATAGTGAATTCCAGTTCAGACTGAGCTAGAGCAAGACCCTACCTCGAAAAACCAAAAAAAAAAAAAAAAAAAAAAAAATTCATTTAGTCACAATCACCCACATGAAGAGAAGGAAGAAAGGCACCCTCAAAACTTCACCCAGCCCAGCATTCACATCAACAGACAACAGCGACGTGTGGCTCATGGATAGCAAGTTTTTGCGATGACATTTTTCCCGGACAAATGTTGAAGTCAGCTTGCAGTACGAAGTAATGATGGGATAGTATCAACTATCAAGTTGGCTTCACATTAGAATCTCCTGGGAGGTTATAAAACACCAGTACTAGGGAACTGGGGAAATGGCTTAGTGGTTACAGCACTGGCCTGCAAAGCCTAAGAACCTGGGTTTAATTCCCCAGGACCCACGTGAGCCAGATGCACAAAGGGGCACATGTGTCTGGAGTTCAGATGTAGTGACTAGAGGCCCTGGCATGCCCATTCTCTTTTTCTCTTTATCTCTTTCTCTCTCATAAACAAATAAATAAAATATGTCTAAAAAAACACCAATGCTAGACCCTCACCTTCAGAAATGGATTTATTTAGCCTCATACCCAGTTGTTCATACTGTGGATTGTGATCTATATATGAAGTCATGTAACTAACTGTGGAGATCATAAAAATTTTAACAATAGAAAAGGTTTCTGAGCCAGGCGTGGCGGTGCACGCTTTTAATCCCAGAACTCGGGAGGCAGAGGTAGGAGAATTACAAAGAATTCGAGGCCACCCTGAGACTACATAGTGAATTCCAGGTCAGCCTGAGCTAGAGTGAGACCCTACCTCAAAAACCACAAACAAAAAAATTTTCTGAATATAGAATGATGAAAAACTAACTCAAAATCACTTCCTGGAACACCCCCGTTCAGAGTCAAGGTTATTACAGGTTATGAATCAGTGTTTTTACTTTACATAACAACTATTGCTCTTATAGAAACTCAATGGTTTGATGCTTCCCATAGGAAGCAAAGACTTTTAACATTTTTCCACCATCACCCCTTAGCACGTAGACACTGAAATAATGAATCGTTAGACTATATTGTGTTAGAATGTTTGACTTTAAACATTGTCATCTGAATTGCTTACTTGAGTTTTATTTTTTTTTTAATGACTTAATGAATTTTGGCTTACTTCTGCCATTTTTTACTATTTTTTACATTTTTATATTTATTTGAAACAGCATTCTGAGCATTACTGATTATAAAATCAAAAGACCAACCAACTCTGAAAAACATTGAAGCTGTTCTATCAAACATCCAGTCAAGATTTAATTGTTTTGTAAAAAGAAACAAGCAGGGCTGGAGAGATGGCTCAGCAGTTAAGGCGCTTGCCTGTGAAGCCTAAGGACCCATGTTCAACTCTCCAGATCCCACATAAGCCAGATGCACAAAGGTGAGGCAAGTGCAAGGTTGCACATGCCCACTAGGTGGCACAGGTGTCTGGAGTTTGATTTCAGTGGCTGAGGCCCTGGTGTGCCAATTCTCTCTCTCTCTCTCTCTCTCTCTCTCTCTCTCTCTCTAAAAATTAAAAAAAAGAAAGAAAGAAAGAAACAAGCACATCCATCTCACTAGTATGCAACTTTGTTTTCATCTTTAAAACATGGTAAAATTATAGGTAGACCAAAGTGTCATTTTTAAAGTAATTCTTTTTAAAATCATTTGTGATTTATTATCAGCAAATATTTAATCTATATGTCTATTTTATATACCCATATACCTAGGGTCACATAAAAATTTCTCAATTCCTGAGCTCAACCCTAGGGCAGGGGCCAAAGCTTCTTAGCCTAGGGTAGAGCCCAGGAATCAATATTTTTCACCTCTCTAGATACTTTTAGTGTGTAGCCCAAATTGAGAAGTACCACTGTGGAGCAATTGACCTGGGCTGCAAATATCTATAGGCTTACCAGTTTTTCCTTTTCCTTTGGTATCTGGAGGGAAAAGAAAAAAAAACTTTTGAACAAGAATAAGTCACCAACTCTACAAGCTCTAGCAACTTGAACTTAACAGACAGGCTGTGCCCCTGGGGCTCTAGGGGATGGGGGTGTCCCTGAACCCCTTTCTTCTGGGATGCAGTTTCCTCACACCACCAGCATAGCTAGGCACAACCCTGCCAGGCGAGGGCAGCTCAGAGACTCAGCTGTGTTCTGTCCTTTTCTGAGTACTCATGACTCAAGAAGGGAGGCTGCACCCCTTTGGTCTTCGAATTTCTTTTCTTTTTTTTTTTATTAAGTAGAAATTTTGTGTGTACACATCATGTATTGGTACCATTATTCCCTACCTCCCTGCCTCCGTTCCACTGAGGTACCCTTCTTAGTGGGATTGCTGAGATTCACCAGGGAGTTGTGTGGGAGGCAATGTCTCTGGATAGTCCCTCCCACCCTGTGGCTCTTGCATTCTTTCTGCTCCCTCTTCCACAAAATTCCCTGAGCCCTGGTGGGTGTGTTTTAAGTCTACTTTAGTGTTGAGCTCTCAGCAGCTTCTGGATCTCTGCTTTGGTGTGTTTTGAGTCTCCTCAGTGTCTGTCTCCATCACCCTGGCGCAGGTTGTCAGGCTCACGGTGGAAGCAGCGCTCTGGCTCATCCCTCCAATTCCTCCGTGGTTTCACCTGGGCCCTGGCTGCAGTGCGAGGAGAGGTTCATCTCTGGCCAGGGAGTCATCCATTCTCAGCTTGTTGATAGATTTGTTTTGTTTTGTTTTACGAGGTGGGGTCTCTCTCTAGCCCAGGCTGACCTGTAATTCATTATGTAATCTCAGGCTGGCCTCGAACTCACAGCAATCCTCCTACCTCTGCCTCCCGAGTGCTGGGATTAAAGGAGTATGCCACCACGCCCAGCTTTGTTGATAGATTTTGGTTGTCCTTGGTTCTTGGTGCTTTCTGAAAAAGAAAAACATACTCTCTAGTGGAGAGTGAGATCAGGATAGGTTAAAGGGGATAAACGTTGTTAATTTAGAGAGATTTTGATGGGTAAAGCCTCACTTTGGGCCAAAAACTAGTGGAAGCTGGTCACTGGAGACCAGAATCTTGGTCTCCGTAGGAATCTGACTTGGTTCCCATTTCCAGCTACGACTTCCTTTCCGGTGAGCAGGTTTCTTAGCTGATCAGCGAGGCATTGGTTACCCGCCTAAGCTGCGTACCACTGCAGCACAGGTGCGTCCACCTGGTCAGGCTGGTTGCTCTCATATAGCAGGGTCCCCTGCTTGCCCACAACGTTGCCGGTCTCCCCCCCCCCCCCCAGCAGCCCACGTAGTGCTTTTCAGCACTATACAGGCTCACCATCTGGGGAGTGCTTGCTCCCTGAGGCTATAGAAGGCCACAAAAGCAGAACTGATCTACACTCACAAATCACTTGATGTTGTTCCACTGAATCATTTCATCAGCATATTCTTCATGGATTTCCACTGGGCCAGGAAATACTCCCCACGTTTCTGTCCTGGTTCTTGGCTCCCAGGTCCCAGCCAGTCCTGCAGTGGACCGGCTAATATAACATCAGTGGCACGGGAGCCAAGCGTTGTGGCACACAGCTGTCATACCAGCACTCGGGAGGCTGAGGCAGGGGGATCACCCTGAGTTTAAGCCTGGACTACAGAGTGAGTGCCAGGACATCCTGGGCTAGAGTGAGACCCGACCTCAAAACAAGCAACCAATAGGATTCATGGCACCGCAGAGAAAAGGCCACAGATAAGGACCACCTGCCACCAACTCCTGCCCCCTCCCCAGGCCGCTGTCCGTGGTGTGTGCTTGGTGCTGTTTGAACTTGGCTCTCCTCTTTGTTCAGGTTCACCAGCTCTGTTCTCTACCAGGGCCTTATCATGCACATGGGGCTCGCAGGAGGCAACGTCTACCTGGATTTCTTCTACTCTGCCCTGGTGGAATTCCCAGCCGCCTTCATCATCATCCTCACCATCGACCGCATCGGTCGCCGTTATCCGTGGGCTGCAGCAAACCTGGTGGCGGGGGCGGCCTGTCTGGCTTCAGTTTTCATACCTGATGGTACGTCAGTCCCGGGCCTTGGGAGCAGATGGCGGCTCGGATGGGAAGACAGTGCAGGGCATCATGTTGACCTGTCCGGAAAGGCAGGATAAAAGGCAGTGCTGGGGCAGGCAGAGAGAGCTCAAACCCACACACCCCTTGCCCTCGGGAAAAGAAAAAATTGCATACAGCCCCTTGCACCCTCATGGGACAGAACAAGAGAGGCTATGAAGACCTAAGTCATTGGCCACAAAGCCAGCCGAGAGCAGAGAGCACAGGCTTTGGAGAGAGCAGGCCCCGGGGCAAAGTCTCAATCCAGAACTTTCCAGAAGCTCCCTGACTCATTCAGCATCATACTGCATGCTGAATGAGAAAACTTACATACCGCCACCAATTGTCTTACTTCTTTCCTTATGAAACGCTTCCTCAACAAAATGGGGCAACTGCCTATGAAAAAGTCCTCATTTAAGACCTTCACAGAAGAGCAGTTATTTAAACTATGCCCACCCATAGTACTTTGCTGGGGGAGGCCTCTATAAGGAGGCCCCAGTTTGAAAATAGGCATAATTCTTCATACAGCTGAGGTTGCAAGTTATGAGAGTCTTAGAAGCAAAACCATGGAGACAGTGAAAGACCAGTGGCTGCCCAGGATTGGTGTGGCATTGAAAAGCTGGACGACAGAGTGCTCTGAAGACAGAAAAGTGCATTGTGACGCTCTAGTGGTGGATACATTAACCCAGGTCCACTGTGAGGGGCTTCAAGTGTCAGATATGCACTCTGGCTGCCTGTGACATGTCACTGTGGGTTCACCGGTTATAACAGATGCCCAACCCTGTGAAGTGCATGGACAATGGTGAGGCCAGGCACGCGTGGGGTATTGGGAGTTGGGTGTGGGGGAGGGGCATCTATGGGGAATCTCTGGGCTTTGCTCTAGAAATCTAAACCTACACTTAAAAAAACCATGCTGGGCATGGTGGCACGCGCCTTTGACCCCAGCACTCGGGAGGCAGAGGTAGGAGGATTGCCATGAATTCAAGGCCACCCTGAGACTACATAGTGAATTCCAGGTCAGCCGGAGCTAGAGTGAGACCCTACCTCAAAAAAACAATAAATAAATAGAACATGGGCCAGGCATGGTGATGCATGCCTTTAATCCTGGCATTCAGGAGGAAGGAGTAGGAGGATCTCCATGAGTTCGAGGCCACCCTGAGACTACATAGTGAATTCTAGGTCAGCCTGGACTAGAGTAAGACCCTACCTCAGAAAAAGAAAAAACAAAAAAAGACATAAGAACTCCAAGATTGAAGCAAAGACACCTCAGGCATGCTGCCTTGACCGGTGTTCAAGGGAGAATGACTCCCTGCTTCCCCACCCCACTCTGGGACATGCAGGCTGTTCTCACGAACCCCACTCTGAAGCACTGTTGGAGACAAGGGACCCTGTGTGGTATAGATAAGTGCTGCTTTTCTTCCCCCCTCAGATCTGCAGTGGCTGAAAATCACCGTTGCATGCCTGGGGAGAATGGGCATCACAATGGCCTACGAGATGGTTTGCTTGGTCAATGCTGAACTATACCCCACGTTCATCAGGTGAGTTGGGAGGCCTGGGTTGTAGCTAGGGCAAGAGGGTCCTACTTCTCAAAGCACAGTGGGAGGGGACAGGAGGCTGGTCAGAGATAGCAGCCAGCCGGCAGGTAGCATTCACTTGCAGGCTGGGTAAGTCCAGAAGCCAAAAGGTTGTAAGAGAAAGCCCACCAGGGGAGGGGGCAACAGGTCCATGGACACCATAGATGTGGCCAGGGGCTGACATCATTCCTGCTCCAGCCTGAAAGCTGATGGAAACCAAAACCTATGACTCCAGATGGAAGTGCACGCGTGTCTTTTTCTGCACACAGAAAATGACACGAGCAACGTTTACTCCATTCTCAGACGTTTCAGCACTTTGGAGAGTCATTTATTTGGGGGAAACAGTGGGAGGTAACTACTGCCCCGTGGCAAGTTAAGTTAAATCACTTTCCTGTGGCTTAGGAATCTCGGGGTGCTTGTCTGCTCCTCCATGTGTGACGTTGGTGGCATCATCACGCCATTCCTGGTCTACCGCCTCACCGACATCTGGCTGGAGTTCCCGCTGGTGGTGTTTGGTGAGAGGTCTCCGCGGGTGTCTTTAAACAAAACCTTGTTTTAGGGATCTTCATTTGACCCCTCAAAACAGTCCTCACACCTATTAGTAACTACTAATTACTGGTAAATTAGTAATGTTATTAGTAATATGAGCCAGTAATACTGTATTTGTGAAACTGTGAGTCACTTACAAACACTGGGGTGTGGGACTGCTGCCTTGGAGGTAGAAGTTGAGGGAAAGGAAACAAAAGAACATTTCCCTGCAGGGCCCCTAACTCCTTCCCCCATGATTCCAGCCCTTCCTCTGGACTCTGTCCAAGAATTAACCTTTCCTGCCTCAGGCCCAGAGGCAATGAAAGACAAAACACTTTACTGTTACTTCAAAGACAGTGATTAAATTTTTTGCAGATGGTTAAAATGTCAAAACCAGGCCGGAGAGATGGTTGTATGGTTAAGGTGCTTGCCTACAAAGTCAAAGGACCCAGGTTTGATTCCCCAGGACTCATGTAAAGCCAGATGCACTCGGTGGTGCATGTGGATGGAATTCGTTTGCAGTGGCTGGAGGCCCTGGTATGCCCATTCTCTACCTATCTCTATCTGATTCTTCCTCAATCTCTCTCTCTCCCTCAAATAAATAAACAACCTTTTTTTTTAAGTCAAAGCCCAAAGGAAATGAAGTCCATAATTAAGAAAATATATCAGTGTGCTATAACGTACCTGGGCTGATATTGTACCCCACCCCCTTCCTCAGGACAATGAGGTTACACTACATGGCACGGCCTGTTCCCTTTTCCTCCTGCTACCGGAGCCGGAGCCGGGAGAGGGCAGGCATGTGCGGGCTCAGAGCCCCTCTCTGCAGCCCCCTCCCGACCCTCCTTGATGACCAGACGGAAGGTCACGGCATCTGTCAGACGCTGATCACAAGAGGGCCCTGGGGCTCCTAGGGGGCCTCCATTCCTTCGCTATGAGCTGCCTTCTCTCCAGCTGTGGGCTGTGGGGCAGATGGCCTCCTGTGTGTCCCCACCAGGATGTCAGATTCAGGCACACATCTTACCTCCTTGAGTTCACGAGAATACCTAGCCACAGCAAATCACCTTTCACATGCACTCGGAGCTGCTTCTTTATTTATTTTTTATTTTTAATTTTAGGGAGAGAGGGAGGGAGAGAGAGAATTGGCAAACCAGGGCCTCAACCACTGCAATCAAAGGCCAGACACTTGCGCCACCTAGTGGGCACATGCAACCTTGCGCTTGCCTCACTCTTGTGCATTTGGCTTATGTGGGATCTGGAGAGTCAAGCGTGGATCCTTAGGCTTCGTAGGCAAGGGCCTTAACTGCTAAGCCGTCTCTCCAGCCCTCAGTCTGAGAGCTGTGTTAAACTGAAGTATGTTCCCCCTTCCCCTGAGCATGTCATGCCAATGCATTTTGGAAGACAGAAGATGGAACATTCCCATAGCAAATGTGTCCAGGGCTGCATTCACTGTTGCTATGTGTACACACGCACGCGCGCACACACACACCCCCCACATTCCAGCTCATTCCTTCCCTTCTTCTCAAGGGATTTGTGATGGGGGGAATTTTCCACTGCCAAAGATCTGCCAGCAAATGCTCCAAGCTGCTGATAGAACTCGCCCTGAAAACAGACCCAGTGAACCCCTCTACCTCCCAACGTACTAACAAGATGGCCCACGCTGACAAAACATGACCTCCTGATCTTCCGATAACAAGAGTGTGGCCCCAGGGTTGCTGGCCCCACTGACGGGGAGGCGTGTGCCCCACATCCCTTACCCAAGCACTTACAGATAGACCCATCCCAGAGAACCTTTTCATCCTGAAGAGGTGCCCATCACACCCAAGGCCTGCCCCTCCAGGGAGGAGCTAGGCGGACCATTGTGGCTAAAGAGTGAGGAAAACATTCCTAGGCAGCAAATGCGTACTTCGTGTTTCTCTATTGAGCAAAGCCACGCCCGGTTCAGGCCCAGAGGAAGTGGCTGTGGACCTTGCTTGAGCTTCGCCTCCCCCAGCACACTGAGGGTGCAACACGGACCATCAACACTAGCCCTTAACCCGGCTGCTGACAGGAAGCCCAGTTACGAGTTTACGTTCTAGCTTCTTTTCTTCTTTGCCCCCACCCAATACCAGTGTGTTCACTGCGCAGGTGAAATAGTCGCTTCACGTTAGGAGCCTAAACATTATAGCTGAGAAAACCCCACAGGGGGCTCAGGGCATGAGTCAGCGGCAGGGAGTTTGCCCAGCATAGGCTAGGCCCTGGGTTCAGTTCTCAGCATTAGGAAAGAGAAACAGAAAAAGGGTGCTGGAAAACTGGGTGATAACTCGACTTGTCTGTGCAAACATAAGATGCTGAATGGATGATAAGTCTTTAAATCTACCATTCATAGGCAATTCACTCTGTTGCAGTCAGGTTCGCATTGCTGGTAGAAATCACCCACCCAAAAGCAGCTTGTGGGGGGGAAAGAAAAGAGGTTTATTTTGGCTTACAGGCTAAAGGGGAAGCTCCACGATGGCAGGGGAAAATGATGGCATGAGCAGAGGGTGGACATCACCCCCTGGCCCACATAAGGTGGACCATAGCAACAGGAGAGTATGTCACACACTGGCATGAGGAAACTGGCTATAAAACCCATAGCCCACTCCCATCAATACACCGCCTCCAGGAGTAGTTGATTCCCAAATCTCCATCAGCTGGGAACCTAACATTTAGAACACCTAAGTTTATGGGGGACACCTGAATCAAACCACCACACACACTTGTTTGAGACTCAAGAGCTAGATAGATGCAGGCGAGGGGTACACCTGTAGTCCCAGCACTCAGAAGACAGATGCAGAAGGATCTTGAGTTCAAGGCCAGCCTGGGCTACATAGGGAGAGAGGAATAGAGGGAGAGAAGGAAGATGGAGAAGAGAGAGAGAAAGACAGGGAGAACTCAGATACTAGCTGCATATGCTTCTAGTTTTTCTGTCACCCATTAGCCACAGTGCAGTCCCAGGAGGTCCTAGAGATTGATAGACGTTAATTACCCAGCAGCCATGTCCACAGTTCATACCACGACCCAGACACTGCTCTAAAAACTTGACAAGGGGCTGGAGAGATGGCTTAGCAGTTAAGATGCTTCCTGTGAAGCCCAAGGACCCATGTCTGACTCTCCATGTCCCACATCAGCCAGAAACACAAGGTGATGCAAGCTCAAAAGGTCACACATGCGCACAAGGTAGTGCACACATCTGGAGTTCAATTGCAGTGCCTGGAGGCCCTGGCGCCAATTCTCTCTCTCTCTCTCTCTCTCTCTCTTGCTCTTACTTTCCCCCTCTCACATTAAAAAAAAAATCCAGTCTGTTGGGTTTGCCTTAAAAAAAAATGACAATTGTCAATTCACTTAGGCCTCAAAAAAGCCCTGAGGTAGGTACGTGAACCCCTCTGAAAAAGGGCGATTGGAGGATCAGTGATTTCAGGGCTTCTCTGGGCCCTCAGACCATCCAGGAAATCAGATTCAGACCCAGGTGCTCAGTGCTTGGGTGTGTGTTTAAGCAGAGTGCTCTATAGCATTGTGTGTGTGTGTGTGTGTGTGTGTGCGCGCATGCGTGTGTGTGTACATGTGTGTGTACATGTGTATGTACATGCAGATGGAAGCCAGAGGCCAACCACCAATGTCATCCCTCAAGCATTGTCCCACCTTTTTGGAGATAGGGTCTCTCATTGGCCTGTGGCTCACTAGTTAGGCTAGACCGGCTGGTGAGTGAGCCTCAGGGATCCACCTGTCTCCACCGCCCCGCCCCCCTGCTGCCCCCACTTCCCCACCAGTGCTGGGGCCACAAGCCCTCTCTACCCTCCTAGCTCTTCTACATTTCGGTTCTGGAGTTTGACCTCAGGTCCTCATGCTTGCAAGGCAAGCACTTTACTGACTGAACTAGTTCTGCAAATCTAGAGCCCAGCATGCAGTGATTTGAAAGCCCAAACCTAATAAAGAACTGATACCCTACTTCCTACTATTAAAAAACATGACATATAAAATATACCCTTTAAAGTTAGAAAACTTTGACAAGAATTTAAAGAAGCTATATATATATATATATATATATATATATATATATATATATAATCAACATGATTGTTATTAAAGATTACTAAAAGAGACAAAACAAAATAAGGAGCAGCAGAAAATGAATGTTCATCTGAAATCAAATGCCTCGCCCCTTAGCTAGGTCCCCATTTATTTTTAATATACTGGGACGTGAACCCAGGGCCTCACGCATGCTAGGTACTCTCTGCCACTGAGCTCCAGCCTCGGACATGAACATCTGATTTTAGTTTATTTGTGGCACTAGGGGGTCAAACTCAGGGGCTACACATGTGAGGTAAACACTCTGCCCTTGGTTTTGTTGATGCTATTGTTTGTTGATTTTTTTTTAGTATTTTTATTTATTTGAGAGAGAGAGAGAGATACAGAAATAGGCATGGAGAGAGAAAGAGAGAGAGAGAATGGGTGCACCAGGGCCTCCAGCCACTGCAAATAAACTTCAGATGCATACACCCCTTTGTGCATCTGGCTTACGTGGGTCCTAGGGAATCGAACCTGGGTCCTTTGGCTTTGCAAAAGGCCTTTGCCTTAACTGCTAAGCCATCTCTCCAGCCCGTTTGTTGGTTTTTTGGTGGACTTTTACAAAAAAATATTTCATATATATTATAACAGGTTATACTCTTTTTAAAAATATTTTATTTTTATTTATTTATTTGGGAGAAAGAGAAAGAGGGACAGAGAGAGGGAGAGAGAGAGAGAGAGAGAGAGAGAGAGAAGAATGGACACTCCAGGGCTTCTAGCTGCTGCAAATGAACTCCAGACACATGCAGCATTTTGTGCATCTGGCTTAGGTGGTCCTGGGGAATCAAACCTGGATCCTTTGGCTTTGCAGGCAAGTGAATTAGCCACTAAGCCATCTCTCCAGCCCAGGTTATAGTTTTTTATTCCTCACCCCTGCTCCTGTTACCCTGAGAGTCTCCTCAGTTGGGTTATGGTATTCAGTGTGGGGTCATGAAGGCCTCAGTCAGACCGTGTCTCAGGGTACTCCTACCCACTCTGTGGCTTTTACAATCTTTCTGGCCCCTCTTCTGCAATGTTCCCTGAGCCATTGGCAGGCCTGGTGGTGGTCTGGTTTAGTGTGGAGTTCTCTGTGGCCTCTGGATTTCTGCTTTGGTGGGTTTTAGTTGATTACCATGTCTGTCACCATCATCCTGGAGCTGGTTGTCAGTCTAGCAGTAAGAGCAGTATTCACGTCGTTCCCTGCTCTGCAATATCTACTGGGCCCCAGCAAATGTGGTACAGGTGGCGTGTCTCATGACAGGCAGTTGGCTGTCTTCTTGTCTTATGGATAGATCTTGGTTCTCCTCCATTTTCTCTGCCATCTGTAAAGTAAAACAGATTTTTATTTTTGAGGCAGGATCTCATTGTATAGATCAGGCTAGCTTCAACCTATAGTCAGCCTGCCTTGACCTACCAAGCCAACCAAGTGCAGGTGTACACTACCATACCCTTGGCTCTGAATATCTAAATTTGAAGTACATGGCCTCGCTATACATTTTAATCCTATTATGCACATGATCCATTGCTTTTGTTTGCTAGTAATAGTCCAAGTTTCTGACTTATTTTCATTGCTAAGTGCTTTGTGTTCGTGGGTTATGATCTTCCGTTTCAATTTTTTTTTCAGTTACTTTCTAACTCCAGAGTGTCTGAATATTGTGGCAACATCCTCTAGCCTAGAATAACCTTGACTCAAAAGATTAAGTATTTCACCTCCTTAAAAGGAATTGTAACCCAATAGTGTTTGGAATCGACATATTATTTATGATGGAAAATAGGGCAGGCAAAGATGGCAAAGAAATCAGTCTATAACTAAGAATAGAAAAGCATTCGTCCCAAGAGAGAGAGAGAAAGATCTAATTATAAAGCCAGTCCTTTCCAGTTCTTGATGTGATTTGCATCTGTGTCTCAGCTGTGGTTGGCCTTGTTGCTGGTGGACTCGTGTTGCTGCTACCAGAGACCAAAGGGAAGGCTCTGCCCGAGACCATCGAGGACGCTGAGAACATGCAAAGGTAGGAGCTTGAGGTTCCCAGAGCAACTCCTCAACCTGTGTTTGGAGACAACTCTCCATGGAGTTGGAGAGAAAAATTAGGTTGAATCCATACCTCATATCATACACTTATAAACATCCACAGTGAGCCAAAGACCTAAGTGTTGAAACAGTGGATTGATGAAGACACTGGAGGAGGGTTCCTTTATCCCCTCACCAGAATAAAAGTCTCCTGCAGGGCCTTCATTAATTGATCTCTTTGCATTCAAAAAATAAAAGGTTTTTCGTTGAAAAACACCATAAATTAATTAATAAACTTAGAGAAAATATTTAGTACTTTATAAGGGCCAATTTCCAGAATATATGAAGAGTCCAAGAGAGCTTTAAAAGTGATCGCCTGTCGCAGTCAGGTTCGCATTGCTGGCAGAAATCACCCGATAAAGAACAGCTTTTGGGGGAAAAGGGGTTTATTTTGGCTTACAGATTCAAGGGGAAGCTCTACAATGGCAGGGGAAAAATGATGACATGAGCAGAGGGTGGACATCAGCTCCTGACCAACATAAGGTAGGACAGTAGCAACAGAGAGTGTGCCAAAAACTGGCAAGGGGAAACTGGCTATAACACCCATAAGCCCACCCCCAACAATATATTCCCTCCAGGAAGTGTTAATTCCCAAATCTCCATCAGCTGGGAACCTAGCATTCAGAACACCTAAGTTTATGGGGGACATCTGAATCAAACTACCACATTCTGCCCCTGGCCCCATAAACTGATAACCACCCATGATGTAATATGCAATGCATTCTGTCCAACTTTACAAGTCCCCATAGTTTTATCACTCTTAATGATGTTCAAACATCCCACAATCCAAGGTCTTTTAACTGAGCCATAATACCAAAAACAAAAACAAAAAAAAAACATAATGGCACAAAATAAACACACTGCTAAACATGGCATTTGGGCATAGCAAAGAAATATTCAGCCAATACAAGCTTTAAAATGGGGCAAACATCAAACTCTGTAGCTCCAAGTCCAACAACTGTAGTCATTGCAAAATCTTCAACTCCAATAGTTCTAACCAGCAACAAGTCCCTGGAGTTCCAATTCCACCCCTCCAGCTAGGCTACTCACAGTCCTGAAAAACTTCATCTGGGGCTAGCAGCTCTCCTTAGCAGCCATCTCGTCCTGGCATCTCCACTGCAACCCATGGTTCACCCTCATGGCTCCACAGGGGTCTCCATGCAGGCATCCAGCAAACCTGCTTCACACTGCTCATGGCCATTTCCAAAACACAAGACCACATTGCAAACTCAATGACCCTCTCTTTCCTGCATTTCTTATACTCCACAATACCAGGTAGGGTTCCAATTTGTTAATCCAGGGGGGAATAAAGCAGACTTTGAAGAACAGGACACTCCTTCAACATTCAGCCTCCTTCAAAAGAGTCTACATTCTTCCTGTCAGTTGGCACAATCTCAAAAGTTGTCATTTCATATAATTGCTGAACAGTAGTTTCAGCCCAAAGATTTCACTTATGTGCCATTTCCCTCTGCACACATCAGTCTGTTTCTATGCAAAGCAGCCCTACACAAATTCTCAGGACCCAGGTATAGCAGCAAGCCTTCTCACACAAACTGCTTCAAGCCCAGTCCAGGCAAAGCTCTTTCTCACCCTCACAAGCCAAACCTCACAGTCCATAATTCTTACTGAATTCAGGTTTTTCAACTCTGACCAGAATAGTCCATTAAGCTGTACTTACAGCACTGCAAGGCATCTCTTAGGCCAAAGTTTCAAATCCTCCCACATTCCTCTTGAAAATCAGCTCCAAAAGGCCAAAGTCACACAGTCAGATGTCTAGCAGCAAATGACCCCACTCCTCGGTACCAACATTTCACCCAAAAGAAAGGGAAATTATAATAGTTCCTAAATACGCAAAAGTATGTTCAATCTCCTTCATAATCAGAGAAGTGCAAGTTAACACCACACGAAGATTCACTGGCTGTGAACACAATGTATGGAAAAAGAATGTAGGGGACCCAGCAGCCTCCTGTGCCGCTCATGGGAGCACACACTGGAAACCTCCATGGTGCTCAGCAGTAAGAAGAGGAGTGTGTATATCCTTCTACCTACCAATTTCCACTTCTAGAAATCCATGTGTGTGAAATGACATGTGGTTCGGATCAACCATTAAAGCACTTTTTTAAAGCATTTTTTTTCCTTTGTTTTTTCAAGGCAAGGTCTCACTCTAGCTCAGGCTGACCTATAGTTCAATATGTAGTCTCAGGGTGGCCTCGAACTCACAGCAATCCTCCTACCTCTGCCTCCCAAGTAATGGGATTAAAGGCATGCGCCACCACAGCCCGGCTTAAAGCATTTTTGATGCAACAAAAGATTGTCAGCAACCTAAATGCCCACCAGCTGGGAGACCAGTTGAAGAAATTCTTAGCATTCAATAAAATACTACATAGTTACTCCAAAGAACAATACAGCTTTATATCCACTGATAGAAGAAGTTCTTCAAGAGTGTTAATGGAGGGCTGGAGAGATGGCTTAGTGATTAAGACACTTGCCTGCAAAGCCAAATGGACCCAGCTTCAATTCCCCAGGATCCACATAAGCCAGATGCACAAGCTGGCACATGTGTCTGGAGTTTGTTTACAGTGGCTGGTGGCCCTGGTGCACCCATTCCTCTCTCTATCTGCCTATTTTGGATTTTTTTTTAGAAAATGTAGGGAGAGGAGGGCTGGAGAGATGGCTTAGTGGTTAAGCACTTGCCTGTGAAGCCTAAGGACCCTGGTTCGAGGCTCAATTTCCCCAGGACCCACGTTAGCCAGATGCACAAGGGGATGCACGCATCTGGAGTTCATTTACAGTGGCTGGAGGCCCTGGTGCACCCATTCTCTTCCTCTCTCTCTCTCTCTCTCTCTCTGCCTCTTTCTCTCTCTGTTGCTCTCAAGTAACTAAAAATAAATAAAAAAGTTTTTTTAATGTAGGGAAAGGAGTAAGAACACACTAAGGTTACATACGCTCAAGCCCAAGGCATAGTTCGTTGCTCCTTAACATTATTAGAAAATGCCTTATATAAAAGTAATATTGGGGGCTGGAGAGTCGGCTTAGCAATTAAGCGCTTACCTGTGAAGCCTAAGGACCCTGGTTCGAGGCTCAATTCCCCAGGACCCACGTTAGCCAGATGCACAAGGGGGCGCATGCGTCTGGAGTTCGTTTGCAGTGGCTGGAGGCCCTGGCGCACCCATTCTCTCTCTCCCTCTATCTGCCTCTTTCTCTCTCTGTCTGTCGCTCTCAAATAAATAAAAATAAACAAATTTTTTTAAAAAGTAATATTGGGGCTGGAGGGGTGGCTTAGTGGTTAAGGTGCTTGCCTGCAAAACCAAAAGATCCAGGTTCAATTCCCCAGGACCCACGTTAGCCAGATGCACAAGGGGGCGCATGTGTCTGGAGTTCATTTGCAGTGGTTGGTGGCCCTGGCACACCTATTCTCTCTCTCTCTCTCTCTCTATCTCTCTATCTCTCTCTCTCTTTCTCTCTCTCTCTCCTCTCTCCCTCTTTCTCTGTCAAATAAATAAATAAAAATAAAAAAATTTTTAAAGTATTGTTGAGTCTGGCATGGTGGCACACACCTTTAATGCCAAGTAGAAGTAGGAGGATAACTGTGAGTTTGAGACCAGCCTGGCACTACAGAGTGATTCCAGGCCAGAGTAAGACCCTACCTCAAATAAATAAATAGATGGAATAAGGCTGGAGAGATGGCTTCGTAGTTAAGACACATGCCTGCAAAGCCTAAGGACCCAGGTTTAATTCTTCAGGTCCCACTGAAGCCAGATGCATATGGTAGTGCAAGCATCTGGAGTTTGCTTACAGTGGCTAGAGGCCATGGCGCACCCATTCTCTCTCTCTCTCTCTCTCTCTCTCTCTCTCTCTCTAATAAATAAAAATAAATCTTGAAAAAAATAGAAGGAATGTTGTTCCTTTGTCAGCAACTTTTTTTAAAGAATTTAAAGGGTTCACTGTAACTTTTTTCTTCTTTTTAAATTTTTATTTATTTATTTGAGAGTGACAGACGAGAAGAGGCAGATGTATATAGAGAATGGGCACGCCAGGGCCTCCAGCCACTGCAAATGAACTGCAGACGCGTGCACCCCCTTGTGCATCTGGCTAACGTGGGTCCTGGGGAATCGAGCCTCGAACGGGAGTCTTTAGGCTTCACAGGCAAGCGCTTACCCATGAAGCCATCTCTCCAGCCCTGTCAGCAACTTTTAAACCTTTACAGAAAATGCTGTTAACGGTGCTGGGATCCCTGTGAGATGCTTACTGTGGAGCCCCATATCTTCCCTTTCAATCCTGTCTCACGTTAAGTAAAAGGATTAAGGTTCTCAGCTGGGCATGGTAGCATACACCTTTAATCCCAGGCAGAGGTAAGAGGTAGGAGGATCACCGTGAATTCGAGGTCACTCTGAGACTACATAGTGAATTCCAGGTCAGCCTGGGCTAGAGTGAAGCCCTACCTCAGAAAAAAAAAAAAAAAAAAAAAAAAAGGATTAAGTTTCTCTATTTTGTAAAGGCAGGAAAAATAATATACACTGAATAAGAATAAACCTCCAACTATATCTAATTTGTAAATTAAACTTTCTCATAGGTATGTATGTATAATTTAAAAAACACATGTACATGGTCTAGTGGTCTTGGAACATATCCCCCAAGTTAGAGGGGAGATACATACATATATATATATATATACTTGTGAAAGAATTGTAACATTGGGTGTCTATGGGATTTGGGGGTTATGGATTATAGTAGGAAGGGGACTTCAATGCATTTCTTTTAGTAATTTCTGATTTTTAAAAATTGTATGAATATGTTTTTTTTTAAAGAATCTGAATAGGGGAATGCTTTATAGGGAATGCTTTAATTAATTTATTTATTTATTTTGTCCTCTGCACTTTTGGCTCATTGGTGCAGGTAACTAAACTGAACTCTATCCCTTGTACAAAATCCTCACAAGTCACGGATCTGGTGCTAGACAAAATGTTGAGGAATCACAGTGGCCTGAGGTTTTTCCTCAAACTTGAGCTTAGAAGCAAAATAAGACTTTCACTTGAGCCAGAGGTCACGCACTGGTGGCCCACAGACACCAAACGCTCGAATGTTTTGCTTGGCTATACAGTGTTTTCTGAGTGGGAATGCCACGTAAACCAAACTTCCAGGGTTTGTTACCAAGGCAGCTCTGGGAGCCCTGCACAGGCATTTTCTCCTGTTGACAACTTGTGGGAGCTGAGACGTGGCTTCTCTCTCTTCCTGCCCTGGGCCTGGCACACTTCTCCTATCCGCCCGCTTCGCGTGAACAGCTGAGTCTGAGACCCGCAACCTGGACGGGCTCCCTGCTGTCTGGTGCATGTGAGCGGCCGCCCTGGGGGACAGACTGTGGCCTGCAGAGGGTCACATCCCTGCAGCTGAGCACGGGACGGCCAGGCACACACTGAGCAGACACTCTGTAAAGCGTTGCTAAACAAAATACAACACTCTAGTTGAGGTCCCCAGTGCTTGCGGGGTGGGGGGGGGCAGAGACAGGTGAATCCTTGGGACTCACTGGCCAGCAAGTCCAGTCTACTTGGTGAGGTTCAGGCCAGTGAGAGGCCCTACCTCAAAAACAGTGAACAGTGCCCTGTGTAATGACACTTGAGGTTCTCCTCTGACCTCCACATGCACACGCAGACATGTATATCTACATCTACACACGTGCATACACACACACACACACACACACACACACACACAAAATGAGACAATGCATATAACGTGCCTGGTGGTTAACAAGTGTCCCAGAGTCACGGTTACATCTATTCAAAGATGTTTTCATAGCTGTGCTAAAAATCAAGAAAAAAAAAAAAAAAAGACCGAGACTGTTCACTAGAAACCAGCTTTCACAATCTGTTCTGAGCTGACTGAGGATGGAGAGGTGTGGCTCAGTGGCACACACACACGCACACGCACACGTGCACGCACGCACACCCCCACACACCTGCACTGTTGTCGCTGCCCCGTCACCCTCACACTCCTGCCCATCGTGCTGCTACAGGCGGTCAGCGATACTCGTGACCCGTGCCGGAGGGTCCAGCCGCTGCTTGTCACTGTCCTTCCTCCCGCTGCTGCTCCTGTGGCCGTGGCCGCCACCGTCTGTGCAGCCGTCACAGCTGCTGTGGTGGCCGGGCTGGCGCTGGGGCTGCTGCTGCTGTCACTGCTGCTGGCACAGGGCCGCTGCGGACCCCGTGGCTGGCTCTGCTTCTCGTGCTTCTGCCGCTGGAGCTGCCGCTGTCCTCGCCGTCAGTCTCGCTGCTCCTGCTGCGTAGGCCACCGTGACCACTGCTGCTACGGCTGCGGCATTGGACATGGTGACGGTGGCCGCTCAGTAGATCTGTCTGTCCCCGCAGTTGGCGCCTGAGGGTTCTGGGTGGTTTGATGAGCTTCTGTTATCCCCAACCCAGATGGAAATGGCCCAGAAACTGAGGCAGTGGGCGGGGGGGAACTGTAGAAGGAGCTGGGGGCTGGAGCATCCCACACCTAATTTAATATAAGCAGGAACACGTGCAAAAGCTAGTGAGAGAGCCTATCTCAAACACAGTGAACAGTGCCCGTGGGACAACACTTGAGCTTGTCCCCTGGGAACAATAATGTAAGGATGATAACATTCCTCATCAACATCCCAGCATTCACTGAGACCAGGTGATGGACAACTTAAGATGCTAACGTTTCAATTGCATCCTTTACCCATCAAACTGCTGAAAGGAAATGAACTTTGTTGAAAATAATGTCTCACACGCTACTAGAGAACGGACGAAGGTGTCTGCACAGTGCGGTCATCGTGTCAGCTGACTTCAACTTGTACTTAGGCGTTAGCTGCAATCTCCATTAGGGAGAAGGAGAAAACACCCTAGAAAGGAATTTCTTGGGCCACTTCCACATCCAGCAGAGTTTTAGGCACATCCAATCTGATGAGTTATTCACCAAACTCTGTCCATTTCCATTATGGAAACTGTAAGACCAGGCTGGAGAGATGGCTTAGTGGTTAAGGCGTTTGCCTGCGAAGCCTAAGAACTCATGTTGGCATCTGCAGGTTCCACATAGCCAGATGCAGTGATGCAAGTGTGCAATGTTTCACATGCACACAAGAGGACACACACGTCTGGAGTTCATATGCAGTGGCTGAAGGCCCTGGCACACCCATTCTCTCTCTCTCTCTCTCTCTCTCTCTTTCTCCCTTTTTCTCAAAAAAAAAATTTATGCAGTATAAAAAAATGTGTTTTCCTAAGACATTCATTATGGACCAGTAATGCATTTAAATACAATGCTTTAAAACATTATGCACAAAGAACTTACAGATCACATTTGATAATAGAACATCTAGTTGCTTAATACATGTTTTTATGATATTACAATTTAATTTTCAAAACCAAACATGGAAGTATTAAACATACCACTTTATAGCAAAGGACATTTAAGTGGATTGCACAAACAGCAGGCCGACTTGTGTTATAAGAGGAGAAAGAAGAAAATTATAATTAAGCCCAAAACTTAAAACACAGTATTTCAGACACTTCTGTTTAACTGAAGCCTAATTTTATAAACAGCCCAGTCACTGAGTATTAGATTTTTATAAAAATATAATTATCTGAGCCAGGCATGGTGGCGCACATCTTTAATCCCAGAACTCGGGAGGCAGAGGTAGGAGGATCGCCCTGAGTTGTTCGAGGCCACCCTGAGACTCCATAGTGAATTCCAGGTCAGCTGGTACACTCTGCTTTGATAATTTGGGATTGATATTTAGTAATTTCCTAAACCATTAATGTAGCTTTCAGATAGTGTGTGTGTTACATTTCCTTACGAATGAATTGAGGCCCCGTAACACTCAAACATGTCAAGGTAAAAATCGGTCCTAGAGCTTCATCCATGAATTTAGTATTTGTTGAAAACCTACCTTTCCCTTGCTTCCAGAGCTCACTACTGAAAATGCAGCTGCTCACACCCCGGCTCTGAGTCATGAGCCTTTAATTAATTCATCTTTCGTGACGTGCAGACATAGAGATTTTCTCTGCAAGGACAAAGCTTTCTTTGGACTTTCATCAGGGGTATTTCTGAAGTGTTCACATTCATGTAATATAGCCTCCTCTCTTTGTCTGTCATTTGGTACTTAAATCTATATCATGTATTTTGTCTTCTCTTTCAGTTTTCTACAACCTATTCTTATAGGTTTGTCCAGCCCGGTGCTGCTCCTTGTCACTGCTGTCCTTTGCTTTCCTTGACCCAGTCTGGTCATCTAGACTTTCCCATCTTCCCTCCCCTGGCTTCTTATCCACAAGATGACTAGTGGCGACACTGCCTTAAAGGCCAGGTCCTCAGTGAGTTCTCCTCATCAGCACTTCCAGTCAGTGCTTCTTTGCTCAAAGACACGTGTACACTTCAGATCTCCTCTGCAACAACTTCCTTTCTGAACAGCTATTCAAAAATATCCTCAAAAAATGGTTTCTTGAGGACTTTTGTCATGTAAGTTGGTATTAAAAGAATACCTAACTCAACAAAAGATGTTTCTACTTTTGTCAATTCAATTATAAATACTAAATTTTGCAAGATCACAGTTAAAATATTTGGTGTAAGACATCAATTTATAGATACAATGGATAGATCTAAAAATTCACTTTTTGGCTGCATGATGAGAAATAAAAATTTATAGGATATATTAAGGTTGAAACTTAAAAAAAAAACCCAAACAATAAAAAACTAAGACAGATTTTCACTGAAATGTCTACTAACTTTATCAGACTATATAGTAATCAAACTACGAGTTTGCAAGTAAGATAACATCAAGTCAATTGTCATCTATGACCCATAATCCTTTTATATTTTAACTCAAAGACAAGTATGATGTAAGAGTAAGTGAACTTTAACTTTCGAAATGTCCCAGATAAGAATTTTAGTCAACTCAGATAATCCATTTGCCACAGCGAACTCTCGATTGTTAGGAGGTAGCAGTCGTCAACGATACCACCTTCTGTGGAGGTTGTGCCCTCCACTCATAAGGCTTCCCACATATGAAAAGCATAAACAAGGGACAGAAGAGGCCACCATTCATTGTTTCTTTGATTCTTGGTATTTTTGTAGTGTCTTAAATACCTGATTTCAATTTTACAGCAACAACAAACATCAATATTTATTCTGATCGGTAACTGTGCTCCAAGTTGCATGTATTAATGACTTCCAACGCGATCTCTAGGAATAATTCGTAGTTCTGAACCATGCTTTAGAAAAACATTTCCAGCAGTCTGAGCAGGATTTACTCCTATTCCATCATTGGTAATAATGGCACTTGTTGCTGCAGGAACCTTAAATTCTTCTGCTGCAGACTTTAAGAGTGCTGTGAAAGGTGTGATTTCAGGAACACGGAGTACTTTGTAGGGCAGCCGCGGGTCCGACGTGAACGTGAGCGTGACCTTAAAGCACGCTTTCGACATGGTGGAGCAGCACTGACGCCCCGCAGCCCAGTCTTCAGGTGGTGGAAGCAAAAAAAAAAAAAATTTAATAAAAAAAATTGTGAGACCACATTGCAAGAGTAATCACATTGCAGGAGTAATTTTGGACAGAACCTATACCTAATTTTGGTTTAATATCTTTACTATGCACTTTATTCTGATTTTAAGCTGCCTTATAACTTCTTTCTCACCTGCCCAATTTTTTTATTTCCTATTGCAGACCAAGAAAAAAGAAAGAAAAGACAATCTACTTCCAAGTCAAGAAATCAGACATTCAGAAAAACTAAAGAGAAGAGGTGCATCACTCAGCACAAATCCCACCCAGTTCAACTGTGCTCACCCTTGAACTCCGCCAGCCTGGAACCGTGGCCAGCCTAGTGGACACTGGTGTGTCAAAACCGACCCCCAAACAGATCTGTCTGAAAGCATCTGCCCTATTCTCAGCATTCCCAGCAAACAATTATTGATGTGCCAGATTGCTTTTATTTTTACACTTCTACATTTGATTGCTTTCCCCACAATACCATCAAAATAAAATACACAGGGGAACTGTGAGCTAGGGAAACCAAATGGAAAAGATCTGAAAAACAATAAAGTTGAGAAAACACAGCCTATTTTCTGAGGGAAATAAAACACCCAATTCAATAGCAAATTGTGCAGAGCATTTATCAAGAACTTCAAATGGGGCCTTTCGGTATCATAAATGAAATGAAATCTTTAAATATATTGACTATTATTTGGGTTACACTTGAAGAGAACCTTCCATAGAAGAATCATAATGGACTCAAACTGAGCAATCACCAAGTCCTCTGCTATTTTCCCTCAATACCCACAAATGTGTGTTTCCTGTTAAAAGACCCAGAGGAAAGGTCAGTTAAAAAGGCATTGTTGGCATTAAGTCATCAATAATGACTTTTTTTTTTTTTAGTAATTGTTTTTCAAAAATCCGTGGGTCTTGGAGGCTGCAGAGATTGTGTCGCCAGCACCCACATCGAGCCAGACACAACGTGGCGCACGTGGCTCTGACCACCGCAGGTCTGCAACCGTGGAAAGCGGGAGCAGGAGACTCCTGAAGCCTGCAGGCCAGCTAGTCATCCCAGCGGCAGAACAGTGAGAGGTGGGACTCAAAATGAGGTGGAAGGAGAGAACCAACACCCCACGACTGTGCTCGCACCTCCACACAATGCCATACACACATACACAATAACAATAATAACAACAATAATAAATTGAATCAAATTGTCAGAAAAGAAGAGTGCGGCCTATGAATGGTCCTAAAAGAATTCCCTGAGTTTCACAGAAGCAAGGCTGAAAAGCTGACTCCACGTTTGATTCAAGGGTTACAGACCCTCATTCTAGGTTGATTTTCATTCTAGCTGAGCCTCTTGAATGTGTAGGGAGAACGGGACCCATGAACGTTAGAATGAAGGTTCAGAGTGGCCCAAATGAACCTGGGAATCTTCAGTCCCCAAGTCCCCTGAACCTCATTGGCAAAAGGTACAGTCGTTTGCTTCCTCTTTGAGAAAGGAAGGGCTTGGGCTGGAGAGACAGCCTAGTGGTTAAGTGCTTGCCTGTGAAGCCTAAGGACCCTGGTTCAAGGCTCAATTACTCAGGACCCATGTTAAACAGATGCACAAGGGGGCACACGCATCTGGAGTTCGTTTGCAGTGGCTGGAGGCCCTGGTACTCCCATTCTCTCTCTCTCTCTCTCTCTCTCTCTCTCTATCTGCCTCTTTCTCTCCCTGTCTGTCACTCTCAAATAAATAAAGAAAAATAAACAAAAGTATAAAAAAAGAAATAAAAGTAAAAGAGAGACTAGTTAGGAAAAAAGACAAGGTTCAGAGGAAGGGAGACAGGGATGGGGTGAGGAGGAAGGAACGGGAGGGGGTTGTGCCTCAAAATACATTACATACATTTATAAACATTATCATTCCTGTCCAGCAGATCATTTATGGAAAAGAGATCTGGGCCTGGCCAGTGGACAAGGAAGGATTTTTACATATTTTTACAATTAACGTATTTTCATGTTTTCACATGCATGTCCACAACAGCTTTAAAAATAAATAGTTAGGGCTAGAAAGATGGCTTAGCAGTTAAGGCACTTGCTTGCAAAGCCTAAGGACCCAGGTTCCATTCTCCAGGTCCCACATATGCCAGATGCACAAGGTAGTACATATATTCACAGTTCATTTGCAGTGGCTAGAGGGCCTGGTAAGCCCATTCTTTCTCTCTCTCTCTCTCTCTCTATTAGCCTCTCTCTCCCTCTCTCTCAAATAGCCAGGCATGGTGGTGCACGACTTTAATCTCAGCACTCAGGAGGTTGAGGTGGGCTAGAGAGAGACCCTACCTTAAAAAAAGAAACCTAAATTGATAAAAATAAACAAATAAAAATAAGTAACCCTGGAAAACAGTATGGTGGTCTCTTTAAAACTAAATACAGTGGTCAGGCATGGTGGCACATGCCTTTAATCCCAGTACTCAGGAGACAGAAGTAGGAGGATCTCTGTGAGATGGAAGCCAGCCTGAAACTACATAGTAAATTCCAGCTCATCTTGGGCTAGACTGAGACCCTACCTTGAAAAAAAGAAGACTATTAAAAAAAAACTGAATACATTTATTTGTCTTTAATGAGAAACAAAGGTCTTTATTTAAATGTACATCTTCGAATAAGAAGGTTTTGTTTGTTTAGTTGGTTGGTCGTATGTTTTGTGGTGCTGGGGACAGAAGCTCGGGCCTTGTACCTGATAAGCAAGTGCTCTGCTGCTGCGCTGTATCCCCAGCCCCAGAGAGCGAGCTATGAGCTTGTTTCTGCATGATCTACATCTATAACGCCTTCTTTATGATTTCCCCTTTATCTCTGGATCCGAGTTGGAACTCGCTCAAGACACTGCAGGGAAAGCTTCGGATGTCCGGTTGCACTCGGTTCATGTCTAATTTGCCCACATTTAGTTTAGTGATTCACATTTACTGAGTGTGAAGGGCGCATTTAGTTTACTTAAGTCACACTCTGGTGGAACTCATTTTGACATGCATATTTCACCAGGTTATATAATAAGTAATCAAATTGGGTGATTACAATACCAAGTACAAGTACAAGGAGGAGAGCAGATCTTGGAGCGAATCCAATTGACTGTGGCAGTCTGAACCTCCGCAGGCAGATGCAGGTGGGAAGGAGGCTAGCATGCGGCCGCCTGTCCAGGAGATGCGGGCTCACCAGCTGGCTTTACAGGAAGGGTGTCCCAGGAGCAGTCGTGGGAGACACTTTTCTAAAGCTCAATCATGTAAGCAAAAGGTAGACTTGTTCTTTCTCTCCCACAAGCCTCAATGGTGAAGATGTTGTATCTTCAACACCATTCCCAGCATAACCCCAAACCCCAAGAATAAAGCTCTCTTCCCCCTTCCTTGATTGACACATCTGAACAAAGATCCTTGATTTGCAAGAACCTCCATTAAGTTCTGGAATCAAAAATGACCAGGCAAGGTGTCCTTCCTGCACAATTTCACTACTACTGAAATCACCGGACAGGACTGGAGAGATGGCTAAGAGGTTCAAGGCACTTGCTTGCAAAGCCTGATGATGTGGGTTAGATCCCCCCAGTACCCATGCAAAGCCAGATGTACAAAATGAAATCACTAGACAAATGGGTCTTCAACTCAACTGGAAGTTTCTGGCAAGTTTCTTCAAGTCAGGAAGATGCATAGTAAGATATTGTCCTTGGCCGCGGCCACTCAGGCTGTATAATGTTCAGCCTTAGGGTCTTAATGTGAAATGTCCCCTGTAGACTCAAATGTTTAACACTTAGTCCCCAGGTGGTGGCATGGTTAGGGAAGGTTGTGGAAACTTGAGATGCAGACTTGCTAGAGAAAGTGGGTCGCTGGGGGCTGGCCTTAAGATTTTATAGTGGCCCACTTCCTGTTCACCCTCTGCTTCCTGACTGTAAATGCAATGTGACCAGCCAGCCTCCTACTGCTGCCGCCATACCTTCCTTTCTATGAAGGTCTGTACCCCTGGAACTTCAGGCCAAAATAGGCGCTCTATTTCCTTAAACTGCTTCTTCTCAGGTGTTTGGTCACAGCAATGAGTCAAGTGACTAAAACCGGCCCCGTGTGTTCTACATTCTACCCCTCCCTGGCTGGTTGGGGTCATGACAGACCTTACCCGTGGAATACATTCCTCCAACACACCTCCTGCAAGGACTGGGCCTGGGGTGACTGAGGTGAGTCCTGTCCCTCCAGCCTCCCTGTTCCTGCACCAGCTAATCCATGTCTTTTCCCTGAACATCAGGCAGCTACCTCTCTGGTCCCTCACCAAGAGATTCACAGCCCATAACTCAGAACCTGGGGACTCTGCTGCGAGTGATGTGTGGGGCGAGCCTGCTGACCTCACAAACGAACACAGTCACATTATGGAAACTGGGTGTCACCATCTAGAACCCAAGGGCCTCAAGATGCCTCAGGACTTGTATACAAGAGACTACTAAAGAGCAATGGCACCCAACACCAGGTACTTGCTGTGAATCCAGTGAGTGGCTGGAGCCCAGAACTTTCCTCCCAATACTGGATTTTGCCACGTGAGTGCCCTCAGGGTTTCTATGGACACCATTTCACCTTGGAAGGTTTTGAGGGTGTGTGCATGATCATGAGTGTATGTGTGGGCACACACACGCCATGGAATGCATGTGGAGGTCAGGGGGCAGTTTCTGGTGACGATCCTTGCCCTCCACATTGTTTGAGACAAGGTCTCTCGCTGTTCACTGCTGAGTTGTCTGGGCCAACTGGTCCATTAGCTTCCAGGAAATTCTCCTGACTCTACCTCCCTTCTCACGATAGGGCACAGTGAGATTACAGACGCCTGCCCGGACATCTGGCTTTCATACGGGTGGCAGAGATCCAAACTCAGGCACTCGTGTTTGTGTGGCAAGTGCTTTATCGACTGAGCCATGTCCCCAGGCCCTCAGGTTGGAGTGCTATTGCCAATGACAATAATGTTTATTGCCTTTGTATCTTGGTAAGAAGAACTCCAAGGAAGTATTTGTATTTTGTCTACCCATTTTCTAAGTCATCTCTCACACTTAGAAAGGTCACAGATCCCCTAAAAAAAAAAAAAAAAAAAAAAAAAAAAAAACTAGACAATCAGTAACTATTTTTTATGTCAAACTGGGGAACAGTAAGGGGAGTGAAGCCCAGTGCCTAGCCCTTGGGGCTCATAATCTAGAAAAGTCACAATGGCAGCAGGGTTGTTGAACTGTGATGCAATGTTGCTGTAACACGGGAGGAAAACCACAGGCCAGGGGCAGCTTGTGTTGACCCTTCCTATGGGACAATCGCTGCTGTTGACCAACAATGCTAGCATTACACCAGGCTCTGCAACAAGACCAAACAGTTTGGATTTTGTTTTCACAAGGGACAGAGATAGAGAACTAAGCAAAGAACGTACAGTGTAATCAAAGCTCCCTGGGGAGAAGAAGAAAGGGCTTGGGGTTCACAAAGCCAGAGCTGGGTCCTGCCCACAGAGCTGGGACATGGTTCCCTGGAGAGCTGGCATTTAGCTACAAATGCTAAAAATCCTCAGGGTTTGCCAGGCAAAGGACCTGGGCCATGGCCAGGAGAGTGAATGCAGAGAAAGGGATAGATAAGGGAAGAGATTTAGGGAGGGGGAAAAGGATGGCTGATTACATGTGGGGCAAGAGGTTAGAAGAAACCGAGGCAAGTAGAAAATGATGAGAACAATTCTATAACCACCTGCCAGAAACAAACCAGAAATGAGCCCAAATGCTCCACAGCTAAGAGGTGTTCAGTAATAAAAGGCCCAGAAAACCAGGGGGAAAAGTGAAACATTTCAGAAACAATTTCAACCAAAATGGTTAAGAGTTAAAATTATGAAGAGGTAGCCAGATGTGGTGGCACATGTCTTTAATCCCAGCACTTGAAAGGCAGAAGTAGGATTGCTGTGAGTTCAAGGCTACCCTGAGACTACATAGTGAATTCTAGGTCAGCCTGAGCTAGAGCAAGATCCTACCTCGAAAAACAAAACAAAACAAAAAGAAGAAGAAGAGGAGGAGGAGGAAGAAGAAGAAGAAGAAGAAAAGAAAGAAAGAAAGAAAGAAAGAAAGAAAGAAAGAAAGAAAGAAAGGAAGGAAGGAAAAAAATTAATTTTCTGTTACAACTTTTTTATTTTTCTCAATTTTCTGCAATATAGGTATGTTAAATGTATATATATTTGCTAGTGGCTGTGGGTGCAGCTTAATCCTAGGCCAGAGGCCCAATTCCAACTTCCTACATATTGGGTCCTGCCACTCCCCGCAAAGAAAGCAATTTAAAGTAATAGTGGAGGGCTGGAGAGATGGCTCAGTGGTTAAGGTGCTTGCCTGCAAAGCCTAAGGACCCAGGTCCATCAGTACCCTATGTAAAGCTAGGTGTACAAGGTGGCACATGCGTCTAGAGTTTGTTTGCAGTTGCTAAAGGCCCTGGCATGCCCATTCTGTCTCTCTCTCTCTCTCTCTCTCTCTCTGTCACTGTCTCAAATAAATAAATAAAAAGAACATTTTTCAAAAGTAATAGTGAAATAAGCAAGGAAAGATTTTGATCAAAATGGCCTTTTGTGCAGGACAGAAATGAAGCCTTCTAGCTCATCTCCATCTTGGGGCTCTGACAGAGCTGGTATGGGGGAAGGGCGTGCATAGCTGAGCAGTGCTCGTCAGGCTGTGCTGCACCGCGGCTCTGGGGAAGTCCTCATCATCGCCTGAGGCACAGCCCAGGTCCTGTGAGGCGACTGCTCCCGCTGGGGTGATCTCATTACGGGGCAACATGTCTGAGAAGCTCTGCTGAGCCTGGAATCCGAGGTGACGGCAGGTTTAGGACAATGACCGCGGGCTCTCCGGAGCCTTTTCAAACTCAGGAACGCTCAGGAACTATCTTTGTGACTCCAGCCTTCCAGGGGGACGAGACAAGCCTGGCATCGCCAGTGTTCAGTCCGGCGCTCCGTGAGTGGTTGATGCGGCACATGCAGACCTGAGCAGGTAACTGACGCAAAGTCAACGAGACGGAGACGGAATGAAAGGTTGCCATCCCTCTGGAAGGCAGAGGCAGGGGCATCAGTGGTTCATATCAAGCTCGCGGCCTTCTTGGACAACATGATACTCTGTCTCAAAGCAAACAAACATTAGCACACTGGAGACCCCAGGCACATCACATCGTAGCCCCGGGGTTTCCCTGTATTTTCTCCAGCAGTAGCCCTCATTCGTTTCATTTTATTGCTACTGTGTGATTTTGGCTTTCTTGTTCTTCCTAATCTAATTCTGATAGGTTTCCTAGGAATTTGTCTATTCCATTACTTTTAATTCATTGGCTGAAACATGAGTGCAGTCTCTTTCTTTCTTTTTGTCTTTTTTTTTTTTTTTTTGAGTCAGGGTCTCACTGTAGCCCAGGCTGACCTGGAACTAACTGTACTAATTCTGTAGCTGCAGGCTGGCCTCCCGAATTCTTGGATTAAATTAAATTCTGCCTCCCGAATACTTGGATTAAAAATGTGCATCACCACACTGGGCTCTTCTCTTTTGTGTGTGTGTGTGTGTGTGTGTGTGTGTATAACATATGTTGTGTGGTTTTTCGAGGTCGGGTCTCACTGTAGCCCAGGCTGACCTGGGATTCATTATGGAGTCTCAGGGGGTCCTTGAACTCACGGCAGTCCTCCTACCTCTGCCTCCCAAGTGTTGGGATTAAAAGCGTGCACCACCACGCCAGGCTTTTTCTTCCTTTTTTAAATTCATTAATCTCATTAGAGTTTTGTCCATTTCATTACTTTTCCAGGCGTCAGCTTTTGGATTTTATTTTCATCTTTGTTTTATATATTGTTCCTTTTTGCTCTTTGTAGCAATTACCTTCTCTTTGCTGGGGGAAAAAAAAAAACACCCAACAAGAAGTAGCATATGAAAGGAAGGGGTTTATCTCTGTTTTACAGTTTCAAGAGTACGTTTCCTGGGCTGGAGAGATGGCTTAGCGGTTAAGCACTTGCCTGTGAAGCCTAAGGACCCCGGTTTGAGGCTCAATTCCCCAGGACCCATGTTAGCCAGATGCACAAGGAGCGCACGCATCTGGAGTTCGTTTACAGTGGCTGGAGGCCCTGGCGCACTCATTCTCTCTCTCTCTCTCTCTCGCGCTCTATCTGTCTCTTTCTCTCTGTGCCTGTTGCTCTCAAATAAATAAAAAAAAATTAAAAAAAAAAAGAGTACATTTCCTCACGGTGGAGAAGGCATGGCAGGAGCAGACAGGCTGGCATCATACCCTCCCTTCAGCAGGGGGAGAGAGAGTGAACTAAGTGCAGCACACTTCCTCCAACAAAGATCTGTCTCCCTAAACATCCCACAACCTTCCCAAACAGTGCCACCAACTGGGGATTAAATATTCCAACACATAGGGCTATGGGGGACATTGTATATTCAAAGCACCACATTCTTTGTGGTCATTTTTCTTACTTTAGATTTATTCTGTAGTTTATTCATGTTTGTGTGTGTGTAAGTATGTGTGTGTAGGTGTGCCAGAGTCTCTTGCTGCTACAAACCAACAGCAGACACTTTTACCATTTTCTGCATCCTGCTTACACGGATGGCTTGGAACTTGAACTTGGGCTGGTGAAGTTTGCGAGCAAGTGCCTTTAACACAGCTATCAGGGTTCCCTACCCCCCTGTAGTTCTCTTGCAAATTCTTTCTCCTATACTTCCAGAAGTAGCAATCTTCTTACATATATACTCAGAAAAATATAACATGCTTAAAATGAAAGGGGGAAACACTGCTTGCAACTCAATAGCTCTATTATTTACAAAATATCTTTCCATTATCATTCATCACCCGGGTTTTTTAATCCCTAATGCACTGTTTTCAGGGATAAACTGTAGCTTCTATATCGTGTGTTTATATAAATTCTAAGTCCTTCTTGACCATATTTGGTCAAGTAATTGTAGCAAGTAATTGTTATTATTATATTACATTTATTTATTTATATGACATATTTATATATTATACTATTTATATTACATTTTATTGAAGGAAAATATACTCCTTTAAATAAGGCAGAGTATAGCTTAACTACTCATCAACCCAGCTAGTAATCAAGAAAAGATCTTCCAAGTTCTTATTCTATAAGAACAAATGAGCCATAGCAACTTAAGAAAAAGAAACTTGAGTGTTTACTGGAAGGTTCTTGGCTATGGAAGCTTTGGACTTTTGGTAATGTTGGGAAACAATGCTAATTCAGTTGACCCAATGGTCCAATAGTCCACAGAAACATTTGTTTTTATTCATTCAAACCAAATGCCGACGACAGAAATCTGATCATTACTGAGATAGGACTTACAATGACATAACTTCTCCAACATCACTTTTCAGTTTTCAGAACTGTCACGTGCACATGCTGTCCCCCAACTGTGTCAGTGAGATTCCCAGAGATAGGGAGAGGACTTATACTAAGTCAGAAATGACTTTTTAAAAAGCCAGCATTTGGGCTGGAGAGATGGCTTAGTGGTTAAGGCACTTGCCTACAAAGCCAAAGGACCTCGGTTCAATTCCCTAGGACCCATGTAAGCCAGATGCACAAGGGGACCCATGTGTCTGGAGTTCGTTTGCAGTGGCTGGAGGCCCTGGAGTACCCATTCTGTCCTTCCCTCTCTCTGTCTCTCTTTCTCTCTCTCTCTCTCTCTCTCTCTCTCTCTCTCTCTCTCCCAAATAGATAAATAAATATTAATAAAGTTAAAAATATTTTTAAAAAGCCCGCATTCACTAGCAGTGTCTTAATATTTTTAAAGGATTTTTATAATTTTTATTTATTTGCAAGCAGAGAGAGAGAGAGAAGGAGAGAAAATGGGTGCACCAGGCCCTCTAGCTGCTGCAAACTCCAGATGCATGCACACTTTGTGTATCTGGCTTTACGTGGGTACTGGGGAATCAAACCTGGGTAGATAGGCTTTGCAGGCAAGTGCCATAACCACGGAGCCATCTCTCTAGCCACCAGCGGTGTTTTAAATAGCCAGCTCTGATTAAGGAAACTACTGACTCCTCTGACAGCAGATTTTGGGATTATTTGAGAGAAAGATACAAACAGAGAGAGAGAGAGAGAAAGAGAGAGAGAATGAGAATGAGCATAGGTATACCAGGACCTCCTGACACTACAGATGAACTCCAGATGCATGTGCCACTTTGTGCTCCTGGAAAGCCTATAAGAAACACAACAGTGCCAGTTTCCCCCCACCATGAGAACCTACCAGTGATGCACGTTGGAGACTCTGGGGTTTATAAAGATGGCTACATTGGATTTGACATACACGCCTTCCAGAACAACTTGTGGAGCTGCCGCTCTCAAAGTTCTCAGTAGATTTTATAGAAAACCATCTGCCAATTCCAATGCACAAAGTAGAAGCAAAAACATTATTTTGCCAGGTGTGGTGGTTCACGCCTTTAGTCCCAGCATTTGGGAGGCAGATGTAGGAGGATTGCTGTGAGTTCAAGGCTACCCTGAGACTGCAGAGTGAATTCCTGGGCTAGAGTAAGACCCTATCTCGAAAAACAAAAACAACAACAAAACAAAACAAAAATCTAGAGGTTTCATTGACATTCGCACAGAGGTGTTTACCTGATTGATGTCAAGTGTCCACCATGTGAAAGTACCATATTGAGAGTGAAGAGACAACATAGAACAAGGCAGGATCTGAGCCTGCATCGTGCATTCGACCCGACATGAAACACGGGGCTGCAGGGTACCATGCCAGAGCGCCAGCAGCCATCTGAGGGCGGCTGGCACGGAGAACACGCTTGGTAAAGGGAGGGCAGGAGAGGCGGGAAACCCAGAGGCCTGGTGGGCTGGGCAGTCGGGGAGGTCTTCCTGGGAACTCATCAGATGGACGTCAATCCATGGGCAATAACCTGACACAGGGTCCCTAGAGCTTATCTGGTTGTGTGTGGAGAAGGCTCAAGAGAGCATTGTGTATCTCTTTGTTTGACATCTTTTCCTATTGCAGAGCACATACAATAATATTGACCACCTTAACCATTTTAACTTTTGTGTGTGTGTGTTGTTTTTTTTTTCAGGGACTCTCTGCCTACCTGGTAGGCCTGTTTATCTTGGTGATGCACTTACAGCCTAGGAACTTTCCGGGCGACTTTTGCTGTGAGGCTTCGCTGGGGGTCAGCTTGTCGGGCCGTTCATGACACATTAACCCTTCGTTCCAGACCCTGAGGACAAGTAAAAGGATGCGCGGGGAGGGGGGAGGCTGGAGATTCAGGTTTCTGGCTACTTCCTGCTGTGGTTTTTAACTTTTTACTGACAACCTCCATACCTATCAACAATGTAATCTGATCAAAATTCCCACCCACCACCCTCTTTTGTCCCTCTCTCTCTTCTCCTATTCCCCCTCCATTGAACCCCTGCTTATTTCCATCTAGTCTCTCCTATATTTTTTTTAGAGAAAGAATGGATGTGCCAGGGCCTCCAGCCACTGCAGATGAACTCCAGATGCGTGCACCACCTTGTGCAACTAGCTTACGTGGGGCCTGAGGAATTGAACCTGAGTTCTTAGGGTCCTAACGTGGGGCCTAACCACTAAGCCATCTCTCTAGCCTGTCTCTTCTATTTTAATGTTAGTTTTTGCCCTCACATTATTCAGGTCACTGTGAGGTCACGAATGCAACCACCATGTTGTGTCTGGAAGCAGTCCTCCTCATCATGTCTCTCTTACATTCTTTCCACCACCTCTTCTGCAATGGTCCCTGAGCCTTGGAGGGTGTGGGAGTGATGTCTCACTTAGCGCTGAACACTCAACTGTCACCTCTCAGCACTTTGATGAGTTTTGAGTCTCCTCAGTGGTCACTGCCATCTGAAAAGAGAAGCTTCTCTAACCAAAAGTGAGAGTAGCATTAACATAGGGGCATAAATATAAAATACTTGGAAGAAAATTTGGTGAGCAAACTATATCTATGTATGCAATGTCCCTTAGGACTTACGACCTTCCCAGACACAGCCTTTTCATTAGGTTTCCAGTACCAGACATGAATTCCCACCCTTGGGGTGCGCTTCAAATCCAACCCGAGAGCAGTTTGGCACCCCAATAACAAACATGCCATGACTGTACTAGTGGGGCTCGTCTTACATGGATGGGCCGTGGTGTAGCTTGCAGGGTCTGCTGCTGGTTAAACCATCTAAACTATTTTTTTAATCTTTTATTTATTTATTTATTTGACAGAGAAAGAGGAGCGAGAGAGAGAGAGAGAGAATGGGAGCGTCAGGGCTCCCAGCCACTGCAAACGAACTCCAGACACATGCGCCCCCTTGTGCATCTGGCTAACGTGGGCCCTGGGGAATCAAACCTGGGTCCTTTGGCTTTGTAGGCAAGAGCCTTAGCTGCTAAGCCATCCCTCCAGCCCTAACAATATTTTTTATTTATTTTAGAATGAGAGAGAGGCAGACACAGAGATAGAGAGAGAGAGAGAATGTGTGTGCCAGGACCTCTAGCTGCTGCAAATGAACTCCAGATGCATGTGCCACTTTGTGCATCTGGCTTTATGTGAGTACTGGGGAATTGAGCCCGAGTCCTTTGGGTTTGCCGGCAAGAGCCTTAACCACTAAGCCATCTCTCCAGCCCCATCTTAACCATTTTTTTAAGAGTATAAAACCCATTTAGACTCTGAGCAGCAGTCATGAGACCTAACTATAATACTGACTGGCTTGTCTCGGATGTTATGTCCTTACCTGCCCTGGCTGGGGGTTCCCCTCTAGGAATTCACTGGGAGAGATAGAGTCCCAACTGGATTCCACTGGGTTTTTGTTTGAAACCTTTAACAACATAGACAGGTGCCAAATGCAGAAAAATGTGTCCTCGTAGCCAGTAACACAAAGAACCTGATTCTTTTGGCCAAGGCGAGTTAAAATGTGCTATAAGGTCTGAATGTCTGTATTCCTCTACAATTCATAGCTTGACACCTAACCTCCAAGGGACTGGCCTCAGGAGGTGGGGAGGTAATTAGGTCCTGAGGTGACCTGCATGAATGCGTTCAGTGTCATTGACAGGAAGCCTGAGGCTATTTTGTCCTTTGTCATATGAAGACCCAGGAAGCAAGCCCCTTCTGTAAAACACAGAGCCCCCAACAGTAGCCATATCTTCCCGTGCCTCCATCATGGACTGGCCAGACTCCAGTTTACAAAAAGAAAAAAAAAAAAAAAAAAAAACCCTGATTTACAAATCAGCCAGTCTGTGGTACTTTGTTATATAGCAGCTTGAGGAGAATAAGATGGAAGGTCGGAGAAATGTCCATGCCTGGCTATTCAAAGAAAACTAACCACTGGTACCTTCCGGGAAACTCCTCCAAGCCATGGCTGACTGCCTGATTGTCCTGACTGGGACGTGAGCTGCCCAAGGCCAGACACTGACATATCATAGGCTCTGCTGAAACACCTTGTAAAATAAAGATTTCCTCCTCGGTACTGGGCACAAGACAGTCACTGTGCAGGGTGAAATGCACCCCAGGCAGTAATTCACCTGAGGACAAAGGACAAGACAACTTCAAAGAGGGGGATCCTCCCCTCCGGGGACTCTGCCAGCTTCCACTAGTGGGGTGACTCAAATGTCCCAGAAAAGCGTGGAGCTGGAAAAGCTGAGTGCTACTAACTAAATAAAGTCCTGGGCTGGAGAGATGGCTTAGCGGTTAAGGCGTTTGCCTGCAAAGCCAAAGGATCCCTGTTCGGTTCCCCAGGACCCACATAAGCCAGATGCACAAGGGGGCGCATGCGTCGAGTTCGTTTGCAGTGGCTGAAGTACCTGATGCACCCATTCCCTCTGCTCCCTCTCTCTGCCTCTTCCTTTCTCTCTCTCTCTCTCTCTCTCTCTCAAATACATAAATAAAAATCAAGTTTAAAAAAAAAAGTCCTATGCACGATGAAGCCAGGTTCTTAAACAGCACAACGTGGTAAGTCGTTGTGCTGGGTGAATGGCAGACACGGGAGCAGAAAGGAAGGAGTAAGAGTGCGAAGGAACGGGGCTGGAGGAGAGCAAGAGGGGGCGCCTGGCCCGTCCTCACTTCAGGTGACTTTGGGTCCTCACCGGCAGCCATTGTATAGGCAGGAGACCGAAGCGGGGAAGAGCCGGGCGCTGTGGACGTTAGAGAGGTTTCCCCACTCACTAGCTGTGGAATGTGTGTTTTGAGGCCTTTGCTACATCAAACTGTCCTATGCGTGTTACTCATTAATTCCACCAACGCCCCGGGCAGCGGTAACTGATCTGTAACCTCATCTCCACACGACAGACGTCACAGAGGGATGCACGCTGTCTCTCACTCTGTCTGTCTCCGTCTCTCTGTCTGTGTGTGTGTGTGTGTCTGTCTCTCCCTCCCTCTCTCCTGCCTCTCTGTCTCTGTCTCATTCATACATACCCACACATATGCACACAAAACACTAAAACTTCATGGCTATATTATATGCATATCTCTGTGGGAAGTTTGCACATATTGGTGGTTTTTCTTTTACTATGAAGTAACTACTTTTGTCCTTTGCCCATTTCCTATTGGAATATTCTATTTTCTTTATTGGCGGTAAGGGCCTTTGGTATACTAACAATATTTGTTCTCTGACTAGCATGTTATCTTCAATTTTTTCTTAATGTTGGTCATTAATCTGTTGGGTTTTTGGTTAGGTATTTTTTTTATAAAAAGGAATTAAAATGTTGGGCTGGAGAGATAGCTTAGCAGTTAAGTGCTTGCCCGTGAAGCCTAAGGATCCTGGTTCGAGGCTCGATTCCCCAAGACCCACGTTAGCCAGATGAACAAGGGGGCACACGCATCTGGAGTTCATTTGCAGTGGATTAAGGCCCTGGTGTGTGCCATTCTCTCTCTCTCTCTATCTATCTGCCTCTTTCTCTCTGTGTCTGTTGCTCTCAAATAAATAAATAAAAATGAACAAAAAACTTATACTTAAAATGTGTGAGCCCAGGGCTGGGGAGATTGCGCTATGGTTAAAGGCACTTGCTATGTGAGCCTGCAAACCCGAGTTTGAATCTCCAGAATATATGTGAAAGCTAGGTGCAAGGAGTACACGCATCTGTAATCCCAACACACCTAAGGGCAATGAGAGGCCAAGTCAGGAGGTCTCCCGAAGTTCGTGACCAGTTAGCCTGGTCTTCCCAGTGGCAACACAATAACAAAAGAGAACCTGTCTTAAACAAGGTGGAAAGAGAGGACTAACACACCGAGGTTGTCCTCTGACCACAGGTGTCCATGGCATATGTGTGTCTTTACTCACACATCAGCACCATACACGCACATGATCATGAGACACACAGACACACACACCACACCTGCATACATACACACACATACAAAAAATTAAAAAAGAAAGTACATGAATCGACACTTTCTTCCCTTATGCTGTCTTAATTAGTCTTACACTTAGAAGGTTTTGCCCAAACTAAATTGCAGAGATATTAACCTATATGGAACCCTTGTGTTTCCACATTCAAATAATTGGACCATAATGGACTTTGATGTTAACTAGAGCATATTGATAGGCCGCTCTGATTTCTAAGGGAAGCCCAAGCTCAAAGGTAACTTGGTATGAATAAAATAGATGGCATGGCCATTAATAAAACCCCTCTAGAGATGCCCACAATGGCACATCTTGGCATAAGCTTTGTGCCTTCCCTTTCTCCACACCCCCACCTTCCCTGGGTCAGTCCTGCTGCTTTGGGGTAGATGCAGGGCCAGCCAGGCTGGGAATAAAGCAAATGGAAGTTTAGTATCAACGGTTTTCCCTCCACCAAGCATGTTGTATCTGTCTTCCTTCTCACTGGTCACATTCATGTTTTTTTCTCTGAATTCCAGCATTTTGCCAGGGACTACTTTTCTAAAACACTCTATTTTGGCCTTCCAGATTTACTCTGCTCTCTGTTGTCTCTGTTGCTTTTCCACCATTCTTTTATTCATTTTTATTTATTTATTTGAGAGCGACAGACAGAGAAAGAGGCAGAAAGAGAGAGAGAGAGAGAATGGATGCGCCAGGGCCTCCAGCCACTGCAAACGAACTCCAGATGCGTGCGCCCCCTTGTGCATCTGGCTAACGTGGGTCCTAAGGAACTGAGCTTCGAACGGGAGTCCTTAGGCTTCACACGCAAGCATTTAACAGTTAAACCATCTCTCCAGCCCACTTTCCCACCATTCTTTTCCTCTAAAAGGAATATATCTGTCAACAAATTCTTCTCTTTCCATGGCGTCATTGTCTTGGTAGCAACCTGGAGAAAACACAGATTAGAGGTTTTGCTACAACTTTCTCCTTTTGGTGAGGGGAGTTCTTTTACATGGAAACACTTCCTATAATAGCTCACATTTGTCTTGAACTCCCAGACTTATACTGATGTTTATCTTGTCTCTGCTTATTTCTCCTTTACAGATGAAATATACTTTCTTTTTCAGAAGTAGTAGCCGAGACAGTTTCTGAAATGTGTTTCTGTTGTTTTTTCTTGTTGTTGTTGTTTCTTTTTCTGTGGTTTTTAAATATTTCATATTTTATTTATTTATTTGAGAGGGAGAAAAAGAGAGTGAAAAAGAAACAGATATATATAGAGAGTAGATGTGCCAGGACCTCTAGCCACTGTAAACAAACTCCAGTCATACGTAACACCTTGTGCACCTGACTTAGGTGAACCAGGGTCCTTAGGCTTCTCAGGCAACCTCCTTAACCACTAGGCAACCTCTCCAGCCCATGTTTTGTGTGCTTTTTAATATTTTATTTATTTATTTATTTGAGAGAGAGAGAGAGAGAGAATGGACACACCAGGACCTCTGGCCACTGCAAATGAACTCCAGATGCATGCACCACCTTGTGCATCTGGTTTTCGTGGGCAATGGAGAATCAAACCTCGGTCCTTAAGCGTCTCAGGCAAGTGCCTTAACTGCTAAGCCAACTCTCCAACCCCACTTATATGTGTTTAAAAAAATATTTTTATTTATTTGTAAGCAGAGAAAGAGCCTAGTACTGTTACAAACAAACCCCGGACACACATCACTGTCTGCATCTGGCTTTCAAGGCTCCTGGGGAGTCTAACTCAGAACATCAGCTTTGCAAGCAAGAGCCTTAAACTGCTGAGCCATCTCCCCAGCCCCGTGGGTAATTTTTTTAAGTCATGATCTCCCTCTAGCCCAGGCTGACCTGAAACTAACTCTGTAGCTGAGGGTGACCTTGAACTCATGGCAATCCTCCCACCCCAGCCTTCTAAGTGCTGCAAAGCCATCTCTTTAATCCCAGCATCTAAGTGCTGGGATTAAAGGTGTGAGCCTTGGAATGTGTTTCTTTTTTTCTTTTTCTTTTCTTTTTTTTTTTTTTTTTTTTTTTTTTTTTTTTTTTTTTTTGGTTTTCTGAGGTAGGGTCTCGCTCTACCCCAGGCTGACCTGGAATTCACTACGTAGTCTCAGGGTGGCCTCGAACTCCTGGCGGTCCTCCTACCTCTGCCTCCTGAGTGCTGGGATTAAAGGCGTGCCCCCACACGGGGAGGAGTGTTTCTTGATGATGCGAAAGGTTCTTTACAAGCCCCTGGGCGCTAAGTGGAAAGGCCGTTGCCACAGTCACGTGGAGTGCATGGTCACTCCTCCAATCTTACGGGCACAGACCTGTGGAGGGCAGAAAAGTTTCGATTTGCTGTAGTTTTCCTCTGCCACACGTCTTGAAACCTGCCTGCTACACACTGGCTTTGCTGCCCACCCGTGCGCCACGCTACCATTGGACCCTTTCTCACAGCGATGGGCTGGCGAGGGCTGAGGGATCCCATCATGCTTTCTCTCCAAGCCTCAGAGCAGCCGGAAGCCCTGAGCCTCCGCACCTGCCCCTGGCAGACAACTGTGTGGCACACCCACTGCCCAGGGCTACTTTTAGGGATAAGGGGGTCTTTCCACTCTAGCCACCGAAAGGTTAAAGGGTACAAATTGCAACTTGATTTAATTCATTTTTACTCAAAGCCTACTTGGGATTTTAAAATACTTTTTTTTTTTAATGTAAGAGAGAGAGAGACTAAAGAAAAAAGCAGGCACTCCAAGGCCTCTTGCCACTGCAAACAAACTCCAGACACATGTGCCACTTTGTGCATCTGGCTTTAAGTGGGGAGTGGGAAATTGAACCCAGGCCAGCAGGCTTTGCAAGCAAGCAGCTTTAACCACTGAACCACCTTCTCATCCCCTACCTGAGACTTAATGTCAGTATATCCCACTAAAGAAAGATTGACACTGAGCTAAGACACAAGCATCTCCTTAAAAAGACTAGGGAAGCCAGAAAGGTCTCTAAGAAAAGAATTTCAAACAAATGGAATTATGTAACTATCCCTTCCTCAGTAGAAAAGAGAGATTCCATACCCATTCATGAGCCATGATATAAAAGAACTGATACTCTCTATTCAATAAATAGGGAAAGTCATGAGCAGAGGAAAGGTAGAGGCGGATGGGGCGTAGAGGGGGGGAAGCTGCTCTAAACAGCATAATATACTTGTGTGAAAATGGCCTGGTGTAATAAAAAATAACAATTTCCTGAAAATTATAACAAAAATAAGGGAAATGACACGATTACTCTAAACTAGCTTCTTTACATCACTATGACATAAATTCCTGACAGAGAGCTGGAGAGATGGCTTAGCAGGTAAGGCACTTGCCTGCAAAGCCAAAGGACCCAGGTTCAATCCCCAGGACCCACGTAAGCCAGATGCACAAGGCATCTGGAGTTCACTTGCAGTGGCTGGAGGTCCTGATGTGCCCATTCTCTCTAAATATCTGCCTCTCCCCCCCCACCTCTCAAACAATTAATTTTCTTTAATTCCTGACAGAAACAGGGAAGACAATTTGAGTGCAGACAATTTCCGTCTATGGTGGCGAGTACCTGAGGTGGAGGCTGTTATGGTGACCAGGAAGCAGAGGGTGGACCAGGCACTCAAGTGACTCTGTGTCCTGTCATCCTCAGTGGCGTTATCTCCGGAACTCACTTGTGATGTGTTTATAGTTGTCACTAGACTTCCCAGAGAGACATGAGAGACGCGTTTATCTGTCTCTGTGCTGGGATGCTACCTACAGCCCAAAGAACAGCTCATAACAGTCCAGGCTGTCATGGGTGAATGAATTTATTAGGGGTTACTTACATTCAGAGAAGTGGACAACTAGTGAAGGTCACATTTCCAGAACTTGCCAACGCCTCCCCGACGTCTTCTAAGCTCCAGTTTTATAAGGCTGTAAATCAGAATTGACGCTAACCTGGGCTTAGAGCGCTACCTAGCGTTAAAGCAGCAGATGTGACGACCAGCTCAGCTGTAAGACGGGACTAAACCAGAATGGAAAAGTATATATGTGTATATATGCCCTTGAAGCGCTGTACAGCTGTGGGAAAGGTGACTTGGTTTTTGTTTGTTGTTTGTTGTTTTTTGCACTCTAGCATGTCCGTTGCAAGATGGCATTATTTGGCTAGGATTTGGAGGATTGACCTCATTACAGTCTTGTTTAGCCTAGTTCCATCAAGTATAAAACAAGATCAAGAACTCTTACCTGGGCTGGAGAGATGGCTTAGCAGCTAAGGCACTTGCCTGCAAAGCCAAAGGACCCAGGTTCGATTCCCCAGGACCTACATAAGCCAGATGCACAAGGTGACACAAGCATCTGAAATTCATTTGTAATGGCTGAAGGCTCTGGTGTGCCTAAAGAAAGAGAGAGAGAGAGAGAGAGAGAGAGAGAGAGAGGGAGGGAGCTTTCCTTTCTTGTTCTGTAACTGAAAGTCCAGTATATAAAACTGTGGCTAAGCCGGGCGTGGTGGCGGATGTCTTTAATCCCAGCACTCGGGAGGCAGAAATAGGAGGATTGCTATGAGTTCGAGGCCACCCTGGGGCTCCATAGTGAATTCCAGGTCAGCCTGGACTAGAGTGAAACCCTATCTTGACAAACCAAAAAAAAAAAAAAGTTAAAACTGTGGCTAGCATATACTAACAGATGGGCAGTTAAGCACTATATTGGTCACTGGTGTGAGGTTGGATGCAGAATGGGTCAGTGAGTGGGAGCGGGTAAAGATGTCTCAGGGCATTGTACCCTTTCATTTCCGGCCTTTACCCAAGGTGAGATGCAAGTACAGAGGGAAGAGGCAGCCCAGGGATGACCAAGCCTATAGGACACAACGGTATTCAGGCAAGAGTGTGTGTCGCTGCCACTCTCAGGAAACCTCCACTCAGCGTTCTCAAGTGACCCATTGATTCACTGGTCACATTTGTAGTTTTGTTTTGCAATGACTGAGGACACCATTTTCTCGAATGTAACATACACTGGTGTTTTTGCTTCCATTCCTACAATGACTCTCAACAAGTGCACCGGCCAAAACTATGTCACTTCGGCTGAATTTGTAGCAGGAGTCACACAACTGTCCCTTAGAACAAAACTATCAAAGAGAAATGGCTTCCAGGGCCACTTGTGTGTCTCAGCATTGGAGAGGGTGTCAGCTCTAGTCTAATTTGTCCTTCATCCAAGGAGAGCGGCCTTTAATCTGAGCCGGTGAGACACAAGGCCAACAGCCCAGGTGTGGTCGGGGGAGGGATTTCAGCTTTGAATACAAGTGACCCAGGCCCATTGCACAGGATCAAATTTCTGCCTGGTACTGAAAATTAGTCAAAAGCCTATGGCTCGGGAGGTCATATCATAAGCAGTGGGGGCGTAATGACTGCTGTTGTCTGGCTAAGTGCTTATATGATGCCCACCAAGCTCCCTCTAAGTACTTGTTTGTGCTCATATATTAATGCTACTCTCACTTTTGGTTAGAGAAGCTTCTCTTTTCAGGTGGTGGTGACCACTGGGGAGACTCAAACTCACCATAGTGCTGAGAAGGGACAGCTGAGTGTTCAGCGCTAAGTAAGACATCTCTACCACTCTCTCCAAGGCTCGGGGCCCACTGCAGAAGAGGTGGCGGAAAGAATGTACGAGTCAAAGGAAGGGGAGGACTGCCCACAATGCTGTCTGCCGGACACAGAGTGGCCGTGGTTTTCATGACCACACAGTGGCTGACGCTACCTACACAAGACCTGCGTAGGTCTTCTCTCTCTGTCTCTCACCCTCTCTAAAATTAAAAAATAATTAATTAATTAAATAAGTGTTTTTAAAAAGTGATGGTCATTATACTTGGGCTGCAAGGCCACTGAGAAATCTTGCTGTATCTGAGCTGATAGCCGCCTCCATGTAGACCAGCTGACAGAAAGCTGGAAGAAGCCATTCTTCATGCAGTTCAATGGGAGAAAGAGAAATAACCAGTGAAGATACTCATCAGTGGACACTGCAAGCCTTATAATGGGCCAGCCAGGCCAAATGAGCCAACGGGTGCAATAGTGGCACATCTGTTATGGGGGAAACTAACTGCCCTCTAATTGGACTAGAGGCCCGCTCCATGGGAAGGGAATATATCCCTGATACTGAAAACTTAAAACAGAGGTAGTCATAAGCCCTAGGGGTGTAACATCTGCTGTTGTCTGCCCAAATGTATATACTATGCTTATCAAACTGCCCAGTAAGCACTTCTGTTAATGTTCACACCCTTATATTAATGCTACTCTCACTTTTGGTAGAGAATCTTCTCTTTTCAGATGGCAGTGACCTTGGGACGACTCAGAAGGTATAATGGTGATGGAAAGAAATTACCACAGTGCTCAGTACTGCAATATCTGTATCATACCTTCCAAGGCTCAGGGTCTAATGCGGAAGAGGTGGCGGGAAGAATGTAAGAGCCAAAGGAAGGGCAGAACTCCTTACAACATTTTCCCCCCAGACACAAAATGGCCTGGATATCCATGGCCCCACAGTGACTGATACTACCTGCATAAGACCATCATGAGAGGAGGAAAAGATCAAGACATCAAAAGTAAAAGAGAGACTGATTGAGATGGGGAGGGTGTATGATGGAGAGTGGAGTTTCAGAGGGGTAAGTGGGGGGAGGGAGCGTACCACCATGGGGTATTTTTTATAATCATGGAAGTTGTTAATAAAAAAAATTTTAATTATTAAAAAGAAGTGATGGTCAGGGTAATGCCCTGGGCTTCTGCAGCCTTCCACCTGCTAGTGCCACCCTGCATAGCTCAGTTTCCCCACAGGAACCAAGAAGTTCATGTCTGTATCCCAGACATAACAGTTGCAGTTCAGACTAGCATAGGGACAGATACCTTTAATAGACTTGACTTCCCACCAGGCATACAAGATGCCTGATGGTTATTATGATTACGGCTCTGTGCCGCTTATGATGCTGAGGTCACTGTGTGGAGTGAGCCTGCACGAGCGTTCCCTATATAAGCCCTGTGACTAGAATAAGAAGCACAGCTCTGCCCTGCCCGGCTGTACCCGGCAACTTTTGTCTGCGAATGTCTCCTGCAGCCTTCTTCCAGCTGGGCTCTCCCCGCTGTGAACCCCCCTGGAACTGCCCGCACCGGACGCTGAACTATTTGACCTTGGTTCATTCCTAGGCAATCTTAATTCTGGGTGGCCAACATATTTTATTGTAAAATGATCAAACCAGAGATATTTATCTTCTAAGCATCTTCTCATTGTCTCTTCTTCGTCTGCTTCTTACACATGTTTATAAACTGTGATGTTAATCTCCCCAAGCACACGATGTTAAATGTTAAAAGGACAGAACAGCTTCCATATGCTACGGATGCCTGTGTGTGCTTTCTTGTTGGTGCAAGTGTTACTACTTGTTCCTTGTGAGTTCTGTAAACTTGGGACTCTTTATAGGTTCAACTTGTTCCATTTGACCACAATCACTGCCTTTAGGATGTTGACATTGTCTCTGCTTGCCGTCAGGAACCTTCTTTATTTAGGCATCTCTTTCTTTAACACTGCCCTGGCATCGCTTGAGTCCTGGTTCTCTGGCCGAATCATCTGCCTGTCTTCTTGGACTTTGCATTTTTCTTGGCCTACGTATAGTCACGGTACCCCTCCCCCTTATTAGGATCCTATTTTAATATTTTACTTACTAGTATTTAGGAAATGATGGGATTTGCAGAGAAGATAAATTATTAGGTATTTATTTAAATTGTGAGGCACTGCAGACTCAAATCTGGGGTGCACAGGCTGAGGGACCAGACAGATCTCCTTCTCAAGGCAGTCTCAGCACATGGGTGGAGAGAGCCAGGGAGCCTTCAACTGTAACTATGAGCTGACCCTCCCCTCAGATGGCAGGCTCCATGGGATCACGTCCTTGCGTCAAGTACACTTGCGTCCTTATCTGGAGTACCAGCTTTCTTCTTGTCTTTATAACTTCCTTAGATGAAAGGCCTTTTGAAAATTAATTTTACAGCCGGGCGTGGTGGCTCACACCTTTAATCCCAGCACTCGGGAGGCAGAGGTAGGAGGATCACCGTGAATTCGAGGCCACCCTGAGACTACAGAGTGAATTCCAGGACAGCCTGGGCTAGAGTGAGACCCTACCTCGAAAAACCAAAAAAAAAAAAAAAAATTAATTTTACTTGTTTTCCTCCCTCCCCCCAACAAAAGCACATCCTAAATTATATCATCCAAAGCTTTATAGAGCTTTTTTCTTCGAAGAAAAAGATATCATCCAGCAACTTAAAATTGCCTAATCACAATAGAGACCATGAAAAGAACCACCCAGCAGTGTCCGGGAGAAACCATCAGTACTGGCCATCATGCCCAGCAATGGGACAAAGCTGAATTTTGATCAGAATATTGCTTACATTGACTTACACATACATATAAGAAAATGCATATAGCACCTTCATATAAGAAAAATGTGATGACCAAGGAAAATTGTAAGTTAATAAATTATAATTAATTAATTTCAGTATAATTCTCCCTCTTGGGATGGAGGTGGAAATCCCCTTCTACTTATATACTCATGAGAGCTGGAAAACAAACACCCCCCCCCCAAAGACGAGACCCAACGCAGCTTTACAGATGACAATAAGACCTTCTCTAGCTGCCTGGCACGTCAAAGTCACTAAACTCTGGGCAGAAGTGAACTCTCTCCTAAGTACCGTGCATCTGTTCCACTAGATTTGTTTTTGTTTTGAGGTAGAGTCTCACTCTAGCCCAGGCTGGCTTCGAATTCACAGTGCCTCCACTAGATGTTTGTATTAGGATGAACCAGGGAGCATACTGTTTCCTCCAAGGAGCACCTAAGTACATAATGGCTGACATAGGCCTCATGTTCCCAAATTTTATTTTATATATATATATATATATATATATATATATATATATATATATATATATTAAAATAAATATCTATATAGTCAGCAGATTCCCACATCTTCATTGTGAAAGTTTCCCTGTTCCTTATTCTCAGCCTGAGTTTTGTTCTGAACTCAAACCTCTTCTCCTCCCAGAATTAACCTCACCCATCCTCCTGCCTTCGGTCCCCAGCCAGGTGCTGACACTAGATCTGAGGTCTGAAGCCAACTCCCACTGCACGTCTTAGACAAACACCTCGTGCACAGCTCAAACCCTGTACGTTCCAGGCAAAGGGCATCATGTTTTCCTTCCAAGATTTTGCCAAATAGTACTGCCAGCTCCCTTCTTTCACTCTTATCTGCAAAGCTTATCATTTTCTAAGTGATATTTTACTGCTGTGAACTGAAGTTCCCAGAAGAATCGCCACACCGGTGCTGAACGTTCCACACAGCTAACCGATTAGAACATGTGGGGTTGTGGAGAGATGGAATGCTGCAGGTTGGAAGCCAAATCATACTGTGCTGTCTTAGTCCCTTTATTGGTCATTTTGCCCACCTCTGCGTGTGACCTACTTGCTTGGCAAAGCCTGTTGGAATGTACACAGATCCCTACTTTGCACCAGCTGGAAGACTAAGACTGTCACCAGCCAGCATCTGAGGCCTACAGAAGGGACTCCCTGCTTTCCTGCAACCCACCCACCTGATGTCTCCAGCAACTTACTGGAAAAGTGTCTTGATTCATGACTTCATTCAGCTACTATAAAAACTTCATGAGGGCTGGAGAGATGGCTTAGCAGTTAAAGCACTTGCCTGCCAAGCCTAAGGACCCATGTTCAACTCTCCAGATCCCACATAAGCCAGATGCACAAACGTGAGGCAAGGCACGAGGTCGCACATGCCCACTAGGTGGCGCAAGCGTCTGGAGTTTGATTGCAGTGGCTGAAGCCCTGGCACGCCAATGTTCTCTCTCTCTCTCTAAAATAAAATAAAATAACTTCATGAAACTGTTACAACATTGGGACATAGTATTTGGGGTTAAATTGATGTCCCCAGACCATGATTATTCCTTTGAAGTGAGAGTTATTTTGTGTGTCAACATTGTCTTACTTTGTCTTTTTCACTAGGAGGTAGTTTCCCTAAGAAAAAAGGGTTTAGTCCTTTGTGTCTGCTTTTGCTTTAATTTACTGGTAAATTCCATTAGCTGAGTTAGTGTAGCAAGGGAACTCACTGAGTGTATTGTAAATAAAGACATAAATGAGTATGGGTGAGAAGGTTTTGTACTTTTGGCCTTAGGGGGAGAGGTGAAGTCTGGAACAGTTTCTCTAATGAGGTTTAGATGAACTATGAGCAGTCCCCACGGGCCACGGTCACAGCAGAGCAGAGCTCCTCCCCTTCCTGAGCTGGAAAGGAAACCCAGTCCTTGTCCAGCAAACACATAAGTGGCCAAACAAAGCCAGATTCTCTTTTTATTAAGTAGAAACTTGGTATGGACACATCATGTGTTGGTACCATCTCCCTCCTCCCTGCTCCCACTACACGGAGGACCTTCCTCAGTGGGGTTGCTGGTATTCACCGTGGGGTTGCGGGTTATGAGTTGTGAGAGCAGTGGTCAGTCATTGTGGGGAGGGGGCAGTACCTCTGGATAGTCCCTGCCACCCTGTGGCTCTTACAATCTTTCCTGCCCCCCTCTTCCACAGAATTCCTGAGCCATGGTGGCTGTGTTTTGAGTCTGCGTTAGTGTTGAGCTCTCGGCAACGTCTGGATTTCTGCTTTGGTAGGTGTGGAGTATCCTCAGAGCCTGTCTCCCTCACCCTGGCGCAGGCTGACAGCTCACGATGGAAGCAGCACTCTTGCTCATCTCGACAAGGCCGGTTTTTATGTTGACCATGAAATGGGGGTGAAATTACAAACATGAATTGGGCATCCATTAAGCAGTCCGGACCAGAAGTATTTTTGCATTTTGGATCTTCTCAGAGTTTGGGATGTTTGCAGCTATGAAATGAGATTTCCTGGGAATTTTCCTCCCATGACATCATGTCGGCTAGCAGAGCATTTCAGCTGTTGGAGCATTTCAAGTTTGAGGTTTCTAGATTAGTGATAATCGATCTGTACTTTCAAGACATGGTTAAAAAGCACAAATTAGGACTGAGACTAAAGGGAGGCCACAGAACCTTGGAGCCAAATACCAAATGTCTAAAGAGCTCTTTTTAAAGAAGAGCGATTCTAGACATGCTTCATAATGCTAGTGGCTTGACACTGTGGCGCCAGAAGAGGTAAAGATAGAACATTCTTCTTTAAATAGTTTATTACTTTTTATGAGAGAGGCAGAGAGAGAGGGAATGGACATACCTAGGCCTCTCGCCACTGCAAATGAACCCCAGATGCATTCGCCACCTTGTGCATCTGGCTTACATGGGTACTGGGCAATGGAACCTGAGGCCTTTGGCTTTGCAAGCAAGTGCCTTCAGTGCTGAGCCATCTCTTCAGTCCCCAAAATGAAACATTCTTTGGGCAGGCCCGGGCCTCTGAGCTGATCTTATATTACAGACGTTGGCATGGTAAGAACCCTATGTTTAAGATCTGACATGAAGCGCCATGGGCATTTGATGGAGAAGTCGTGGGGACAGGAAATGCAGAAGCACCGGGTAGCATCCTACACCAGGGTTCAGGGTGGGATGGTCAGTCACAGTTGAGGTCCCCGGAGGCACAGAAGAAAACTGAGTGTGTCAACGCAGGCACCTGACTGGCTTCACAGAACCTTCTGAGGGGCTCGGACCCCGCGTCCCAGGTTAGGGTCACTGACTGCTTGTTTCAGGCTGCTCTTCTGGACACAAAACACCTGATTGCTATGCTCCACAGACAGCAAAGGGTCAACGATGCCCGCCCCCCATCTGTGACAGCCACCAACATGAGGTGAATTTCTTCTGTGCCATTGACAGCTGTGAGCTCATGTTTGTGAAGCTCAACTGGTCTGTGAAACTAATTACACACTTCTCCAAGGGGACGGCAGCACTGGAGACGGTGAGAGTCCCCAGTACACACACACACACACACACACACACACACACACACACATCACATATACACACATACATACACACACACATATACACACATACATACACACACATCATATATACACACATAGACTTACACACACACATACACATATACACATGCACATACACACACACACACATACATCACATTCCTCAAGGAACAGAAAGCAAGATGCTTTTCATTACACCTGAGGGCTCAAGAACAGTTATTATTTAATTTATTACTAACAATTTTTTTTTTAGGTAGGGTCTCTCTCTAGTCCAGGCTGATCTGGAATTCACTATGTAGTCTCAGGCTGGCCTTAAACTCACTGCAATCCTCCTTCCTCTGCCTCCCAAGTGCTGGGACTAAAGGTGTGCACCACCACACCCAGCTTAGTGACAACTTTTTAAGCAACATGTTTGTGAAATGCATCAAAAGATTGCAAATACAAGCCGGCATGGTGGCGCACGCCTTTAGTCCCAGCACTTGGGAGGCAGAGGTAGGAGGATTGCTGTGAGTTCAAGGCCAGCCTGAGACTACATAGTTATTTCCAGGTCAGCCTGGACTAGAGTGAAACCCTACCTTGAAGAACCAAAAAAAAAAAAAAAGATTGCAAATAGTTTTGCTCATTAAAACTTACTTTATATATAATATACCCATTGAGAGATTTCAACTATGGTTTCATTGTTAGAGATTATTTTATGACTACACCATGCTGTTTAGGTTCCTATAGATCTGCAGTGAAATTTGAAGTCAAGTTTCTGATGCATCCATCCTCCTTCTTTTTTTCTTTTTCTTTTTCTTTTTCAAAGTGCTTTGACTATGCAAATTTTAGAACTTTAAAATTTTTTCCTGCGGAGTTGTTGTTGTTTTGGTTTTTCGAGGTGGGGTCTCACTCTAGCTCAGGCTGACCTGGAACTCACTATATAGTCTCAGGGTGGCCTCGAACTCATGGCGATCCTCCTACCTCTGCCTCCCCAGTGCTAGGATTAAAGGGTGTGCACCACCACGCCTGGCTCTTCCTGTGGAGTTTTTAATAGGGACTGCATTCATTACATGTATCACTCTGAGTCGAATGGACATCTTAACAGTATTGATTCTTGCAATCTATGGACATAGATGCCTTTCCATTTTTCTCTGTGTATCTTCAATTTTTTCATCGACATTTTATAGTTTGCATTGCAGAGATTTTTTCCACCTACTTGATTAAAATTATTTCCATCTGTTTTTATTGTCTTGTAGTTATTGTAAATGGTAATATTTCTTGATCTTTTTCATCTAGTTCATTGTTGATGTACAGATATGCTACTGATTAGTTTCCTCTCTCTCTTTCTGTCTCTCTGTGTGTATGTGGTCTTGCTGAGAATGGAACTTGCTGGAAAAGTACTCTCCCACTCAGTTTATACCTCAGCTGGATAGTGATTTTTATATGTTGATTCTATGTTCTGTAACATTGCTAAGAGTGTCATTTCTCACCTTTTTTGGTGAAGTCTTTGGATTTTTCTACATATAAGATCATATTCTCTGCAAACATAAGCAGTTTTACTTCCTTCTTTCCAATTCAAATGCCATTTCTTTTTTTTTTTTCTTCTCTTTGCTTACATTATTGTAGCTAGACTCTAACACTGTGCTGAGTAAGGTGGTGAAGAGAGCATTCTTGTCTAGCTTCGGATTTCGGAGCAAAGCTGCCTGCTTCTCTCTGTCGAGTACCATGTTGACTGCGTTTGTCATTTAGAGCTCTTGTGTTGAAATACCGTGTTTATCAATTTGCATAGCTGATTATCCCTGCATCCTTGTGATAAATTCCATTTGATCATATGCGTTGGTTTTGATGCATTCTTTGTCTCTCTTTTCTGTTTTAAATATTTGTATTTATTTATTTGAAAGCAAAGATAGAGAGAAGAGAGAACAGGCATGCCAGGGCCTCCAGCCACTGCCAATGGACTCCAGACACATGTGCCACTTTGTGCAGCTGGCTCTACATGGGTATTGGGGAATTGAACCCAGGCAGCCAGGCTTTGTAAGCAAGCATCTTAACCTCTCAGTCATCTCTCTAGCACTTGATGCACTGCTTTAAAAAATATTTTTAGGGCTGGAGAGATGGCTCAGCGGTCAAGCGCTTGCCTGTGAAAGCTAAGGACCCCAGTTAGAGGCTCAATTCCCCAGGACTCAAGTAAGCCAGATGCACAAGGTGGCACATGCATCTGGAGTTCGTTTGCAGTGGCTGGAGGCCCTGGCGTGCCCATTCTTTGTCTATCTGCCTGTTTCTCTCTCTGTCACTCTCAAATAAGTAAATAAACAAAAAAACTCTAAATATGTACTTTTTAAAATTTATTTATTTGTGAGAAAAAGAGAGGATAGACATGCCACGTCCTCTTAGAGCTGCAAACAAACTCCAAATGCATGCACCACTTTGTACATCTGGCTTTACATGAGTACTGGGAAATCAAGCCCCGGCCAGTAGGATTTGCAAGCAAGCACCTTTAATCCCAGTGGTTACCGTCTGAAAAAAGAAGCTTCTTCAACCAAAAGTGAGAGTGGCATTAATATATGGGTATTAACATTAAGAAAAGTGCTTACAGGGCAGTTTGGTGAGCATGATATATGCATTTAGCCAGACAAGAGCAGGTATTACACCCCTAGGGCTCATGACCTCCCCTGTCATAGGCTTTTGACTAGGTTTTCAGTACCAGGCATGCACTCACTCCTCTGGAGCAGGACCCCCCAGTCCAATTAGAGAGCAATTGGTTTCCCCCATAACAGACATGCCACATAGCAGGACACTTTACATTCATGTGAGTACCTAAGATCTCCAAACCAGGCTGGAGAGATAGCTCAGTGGTTAAGGTGCTTGCCTGTAAAGCCTGACGACCGGGGTTTGACCTGGAATTTAGTATGTAGTCTCAGGGTGGCCTTGAACTTGCGGCAATCCTCCTACCTCTGCCTCCTGAGTCCTGGGATTAAAGGCGTGTGTCACCACGTCTGGCTGATCTTTATTACTTTTTCCTGCTGTTACCAGAGCCCCTAGTTATAAAGCCTGATTTACTCAATTAACAGAAAATGGGCCAGGTGTGGTGGTTCAGGCCTGGGATTCCAGCTGTTCTGAAGTCTGAGGCAGGAGGACAACAAATTCAAGGCCAGAAAGAGGTCATTCAAGTACATCCTGCCCAAATATCTCAAAATAAAAAGTAAATAAGCCGGGCGTGGTGGCGCACGCCTTTAATCCCAGCACTCGGGAGGCAGAGGTAGGAGGATTGCCTTGAGTTCAAGGCCACCCTGAGACCACATAGTGAATTCCAGGTCAGCCTGGGCCAGAGTGAGACTCTACCTTGAAAAAAAAAAAAGGTAAATAAAACATACAAAATAAAAAATACAAAAAAAAAAAAAAGGGTGGTCATGTAGCTTAGTAGCTCAGTGAGAATGTTTGCATAACATGTGTAAGGCTCTGGGCTCCCTCGAGACAGAGAAAGAGAGAATACATGTAAACATGAATTTCTTTGCCATTTTGACCAAAAACAGAGGAGAAAGATTCTCTATCCATCTTCTCTTGACCCATAGCAGTGTTACAACATATAAAAGCCAGGGCAAAAGATACTACGCCTCTAATCAGTTGTCTATCACTGAATTGGTGGGTGGATTACATCGAAGGCGCCCAAACCATATAAGAAAAAAAAAAAAAAGAAGAAGAAGAAGAAGGCATTTGCCTGCAAAGCCAAAGGATCTCGGTTTGACTCTCTAGGACCCAAGTAAGGCAGATGGGCAAATGCGTCTGGAGTTCATTTGCTGCCACTGGAGGCCTTGGCATGCCCATTCTCTTTCTCTCTCTCTCTCTCTCTCTCAAATAAATAAACAAATAAATAAAATATATTAAAAAATAGCACTTTGAGCTGCACTGCCAGCTTTGGAGGAGATTAAACTGTCTTGTCATTAATGAAAGCATGGTGTTACTCAACTTAAAAAAAAGAAAAGAAAAAAGAGCTGCGTGCGTGTACCTGAAAGAAATACTGTGACCAGAATGCTAGTCAAAGCCAGGTCAGACTCCAGGATAATCAGTGTTAAGTAGTGTCTTCGCGCAGAGGGCCTGCTCTAGGGATGACTGGTGTAAAGTCGCCTCCCAGCCGAAGGTGGCGCTCTAGGGAGCTCCCGGGCACAGTGCTCTCCAGTGTCATTCAAGCACCAGCGTAGATCTCCAAACCTCTTAATGTCTTCAAAAACGGGAACCAAAAGAACAAAGAACCCAAATTTTTTTTTTGTCAAACAGACAGTTTGAGAGAAAACCTGTTTTTTGGTTTAGTTTGGTTTAAAACAGAACCCCGGAAGGTTCAAAAAAGGCTACCAGATGCCTAAGGTCACAAATGACAAGGAAACAAGGAATCCGACTTTCCTTGTCAAACAAATGCTTCAAAAGCAATACCACCAAAAGCTGGCTCAAAGTCCCTTTAGCTCCAGCACTCGGGAGGCAGAGGTAGGAGGATCACCGTGAGTTCGAGGCCACCCTGAGACAGCATAGTAAATTCCAGGTCAGCCTGAGCTAGAGTGGGATCCTACCTTGAAAAAAAAAAAAAAAAAAAAAAAAGCTGGCTCAAAGCCACAAAGCACAACAACAGGGCAAGGTCCTGTTTGTATGTCCTGCCATTACCACAAAAGCAAACTTTGTGCCTGTAGATTCCAAAACATTCATTTCCATTATCACCAACAGCAAAGGACTATTGATATTGGCTGAAAATGAAAGCAGGGAAGAGTCCAGAAATAAAACTCAGTTTTCACATTCAGGGACTATCTTTATTTTCCCCTCTCATCCCGGGCCAGCAAGCTAACAGCAAAAACTCTGCGGTTCAAAGGTTGTCAGCAGACACCATGCCTGCGTGGCCCACCGAGTTCTGTTAGGAGAGCTCCAGGAATAGGAGTTGGTGAAGCTTGGCTCTGCAATTCACCCCCAGTCAGAGGAAGCAACATTGCATACCTGTAATACACATTAACAAGAGAAAATGGGGGCTGGAGGGATGGCTTACCAGGTAAGGCACTTGCTTGTGGAGCCTCGAAGATTCAATTCTCCAGGACCCAAGTCAGTCAGAGGCACAAGGCAGCACGTGTGTCTGGAGTTCATTTGCAGTGGCTAGAGGCCCTGGTGCACCCGTCTCCCCTCTCTCTCAAATAAATAAATATTAAAAAAGAGAGGGACAGAAAAAAAAATGGGACAAGGTAGATGGCTTGGTGAGAAAGAGCGCTTGCTGTGCAAACACGAAGACCTGTGGGTGCCAATCTAGGACCCACATTTAAAAAAAAAAAGCCAAGTGTGGCCATGCACACCTGTTACCCCAGGCCTGAGTGGGTCAAGACAGAAGAATCAGTGGGCTCACCAGTCGGCCAGCCTGACCAAAAAGATGATAGACACAGGTTGAGTAAGAAACTCCATGTCAGGAAAATCAGGCGGAAGAGTGACGGAGGGGGACTTGTGGCATTCCACTTTGGCCTCCGCCTGTGGGCGCACAGGGCACATGACACTGCACACACACGCATACACTATACAGTCACACACACCACACCCTACGCACACACACATAAAACTTAATACAGTTAAATAGAACATAAAGTGACTTGTATTTCCCAGTGCGGCCCTGCCTTGCCCACAGCACCGAAACAACTTTCAGAAGAGACAAAACAAAAGCATATGGACAGCAAGCTGCTTATCCCTGTTGGGAGGAGACATGAATAGCATTTTCACCCCTGAATGAATTTCCTGCGGGGGTCTGAATTCCTGGGGTCCACTACCTTTCTGACTGTAGACTTGCCTTTTTTTTGAGAGCAACAGAAAGAGAAAGAGGCAGAGAGAGAGAGAGAATGGGCTCTTCAGGGCCTACAGCCACTGCAAACGAACTCCAGGCACATGCGCCACCTTATGTATCTGGCTTACGTGGGTACTGGGGACTCAAGCCTCGAACCGGGATCCTTAGGCTTCACAGGCAAGCACTTAACCACTGAGCCATCTCTCCAGCCCTAGAGTTGGCTTGTTCTTGTAATACATTGGTTTGGATATTTTATGTGGTTTTTTTTAATATATTTATTTGCACAGAGAGAGGCAGAGAGAAGACAGAGAGAAAGAAAGAGCTAATGGGCATGCCAGGGCCTCTAGTTACTGCAAACAAACTCCAGCTACATGCACCTTAACCACTGAGCTATCTGTCCAGCCTGCTTTGGAGATCTTAGGTACTCACATGAATGTAAAGTGTCCCACTATGTGGCATGTCTGTTATGGGGGAAACCATTTGCTCTCTAATTGGGCTGGGGGGTCCTGCTCCAGAGGAGTGAGTGCATGCCTGGTACTGAAAACCTAGTCAAAAGCCTATGACGGGGGAGGTCATGAGTCCTAGGGGTGTAACATCTGCTGCTGTCTGGCTAAATGTATATACTATGCTCATCAAACTGCCCAGTATGCACTTCTCTTAATGTTAATACCAATATATGAATGATACTCTCACTTTGGGTTAGAGAACCTTCTCTTTTCCGATGGCAGTGACCTTGGAATGACTCAGAAGGCACCATGGTGCTGAGAAGAAGTGACAGAGGAGTGCTCAGCACTGAAACATCTCTATCACACCTTCCAAGGCTCAGGATCCATTGCAGAAGAGGTGGCGGAAAGAATGTAAGAGCCAAAGGAAGGGTAGGACTCCTTACAACGTGCTCCTCCAGACACAAAATGGCCTGGATATCCAGGACCTCACAGTGCCTGACACTACCTACACAAGACCATCATAATAGGAGGAAAAGACGATGACATCAAAATAAAAGAGAGATTAATTTAGATGGGGAGGGGATATGATGGAGAGTGTATTCCTGAAGGGGAAAATGGGGGAGGGAAAGGAATTATTGTGGTTTACTGCCTATAATTATGGAAGTTGTCAATAAAAGGAAAAAAAAATAAAAGAAAGTGTCCCACTATGTTTCTGTGTTTGGACACTTGGTCCCCAGTTGGTGGCAGTGTTTTAAAAGGTTAAGGAACCTTTTGGAGGTAGGGTCTTACTGGAGGAAGTAGGTCACTAGGGGACGGGCCTTGAAGCTTTATAACCTGGCCGCACATCCTGTCTGCTTTCTGTGTGACAAGCTGCCTCACACTGCCGTCACTGTGCCGTTCCTGCCACGATGGACTACACCACTTCTTAAACTATGAGCTAAAATAAACCCACCCTTTCTCTCTGTCTCCCTCTCACCCTCGCAGCTTTGCTTTCTTCTTTGTTGCTATTGTCAGCTTTTTCTTTCCCGTAGTAATGAGAAAAGTAACTAATCCCGCAGGCAAGTCTAGCCCAGGCTAATGCGCCCCTTGAGAAATGGAGAATAGACCCTTTCTTGGAAACTAACCCCTAACTTCTTAGTCCATCTCATCTCTCTCTGGACTCTTCCAGTATCTTCTCAGGAGGAGTGCTGAGAGTTCAAGGCCAACTATGGCTACAGATTTAAGACCCTGTCTCAAAAAAAAGAGAGAGAGGGCTGGAGAGATGACTTAGCGGTTAAGGTGCTTGCCTGCAAAGCCAAAGGACCTCAGTTGAATTCCCCAGGACCCATGTAAGCCAGATGCACAAGGGGGCGCATGCGTCTGGAGTTCATTTGCAGTGGCTGGAAGCCCTGATGCACCCATTCTCTCTCTCACACTCTGCCTCTTTCCCTTTCTCAAATAAATAAATAAATAAATAAAATTTAGAAAAATATTTTAAAAGAAAGAGAAAGAGAGAGAGAGAAAGAGGCAGAGGTGGAGACAGAGACAGAGAGAGACACAGAGATCATGCCTCTCCAGCCCCAGTGAACAGTCACCACAGCACTGCCTGACAGACCAACCAGGAAAGACAAACTGCACCTCCTCTACAAAAAAAAAAAAAAAAAAAAAAAAAAAAAAAAAAAAAAAAAAAGGCCTGTTCTGGTTTGCTTTGGAGGTAATAATGCCTAGACTCAGTAGGAAGTGTCTTGGCTGAAAACATGGATTTGGAATGAGGACACACACAGTCTCTCATGCTATATACCTGGTGACATGGGACAATCCACTCTCCTTTCTCTGTGCCTCAGGCTCCTTTGCAGGTGGTTTTCTAAGGTTTACAAGCCAGGACAAGGGACTTCAAACTGAAGTTCTCTGAGAAAGAGACCTCTGAGTTCAAGGACTTGAGGGCAGACTCAATGGCTCGAACTTTGTGAGCCTGGGGAGCAGGATGCTGCAAATCAAGTGCCCATGGGTTTATTTTGACTGTAGCCTCTTACTATCAGCTTCTACAGGTGAGATTTACCTAATAGCTTATTAAGTAAAACTTTAAAAATATGTTGTTAAACTTAGCTGGGGGCTGGAGAGATGGCTTAGTGGTTAAGCGCTTGCCTGTGAAGCCTAAGGATCCCGGTTCGAGGCTCGATTCCCCAGGACCCACGTTAGCCAGATGCACAAGGGGGTGCATGCATCTGGAGTTGGTTTACAGTGGCTGGAGGCCCTGGTGCTTCCATTTTCTCTCTCTCTCTCTCTCTCTCTCTCTCTCTCTCTCTCTCTCTGTTGCTTTCAAATAAATAACTAAAAAAAAAAAAAAAAAAAACTTAGCTGGCCACAGCTTCCAGCAACCCTAAAGCTAAGAAGCTTTCGACATCTGGAACTATAGCAGAGGGCACCTCATTCGGCTGTCACTGCCCGCCTGACGTGCCCATGATGCATTTGGTAAGTGCGTTGATTTATGACTGTCTCTGTTCTGACTCTAAGAGTTCATTGTCACCTTTTCCATGGCGGGACATGTCATTCAGAGTAATCTGAATCTGTGGGCCTGGGCCATGGTCACTCGTCATGGTCCAGAATAAACTACCTCTTGTTCTCTTTGGAACAAGAGCTATGTTTTGCTTGGACAGGACAGACATGCGATTAGCTCAGGCCTGAGAGAACGCAGTCTTAGTGCAGGGTCCTGCTCCTTCCCTTCTGTTTAACTTCCAAGCCTGAATTTCTTCTTCAATGTGGTGCAAAAGATCTGAGTCCATAGGCCCAGGCCCCTGCTTCGTCAGCTAGCATTTCTGAACCTGGCCTCCCCAGCTTACAATGAAGATAATAATATCTGCCCCAAGATGTCATGATGACCCGTGAGTGCACACTTAGGAACATGTCTCATGGATGATCTTTTGTATTTTTTTTTTTGAGGGGGTGGGTTCAAGGTAGTATCTCTCTCTCGCCCAGGCTGACCTGGAATTTACTCTGTAGTCTCAGGATGGCTTTGAACTCACAGCTATCTATCCTCCTACCCCTGCCTCCCAAGTGCTGGGATTAAAGGTGTGTGCCACCATGTCTGGCTCTTCCTTTGTATTTTTTAAAAATTATCTCTAACTTATGTACATCCCGTTGGCTTCTCAAAACAGGACACATTCCTCCGAGACTTGCAGGGTCAAGAGGTGGAAGTGAGGTGGACAAGAGGGCACGTTGCCTTAGCAACCAGCTACAGGGAGGGGGCATCATCAGGATGGCTCAGGTCTTTCTCCAGCTGGTGCTGCTGGAGCCACCGGAAGTTCTGGGAAGGGCACGTCCCGGAGGCTGAATGGCACGTGCCCCTGTGCCCAGCACATGCTGGCATTGGGCCTCTGTCAGGCAGCACGTAGAGGACGTCTCATTGACTCCTCACAGCCTACGTGTGTGCGGAATAGAGGAGGAACTTGGCCCAGGTCATAAAGTCGCCAGATGGTTATCAGTAGCTTTCTGGTGGCTAAGACAAAATACCCGACCGGAAGCAGCTCAGGGAAATAAAGGGTTTATTTTGAGCAGAGGGTGGAGTCCATGGTGGCAGAGAGAGCACGGCAGCAGGAAGCCCACGTCACGTCTTCGTGTTAGCCAGAAAGTGGAGGTGAAAGGTGCTTCTCCCCAGCTCTTCTCATATGGCCCAAGACCCCATCCACAGCTAAGGGAGGTCTTATCACCTCAATCAACATAATCAAGAGAACTCCTCAGGCTGGAGGGATGGCTTAGCAGTTAAGGCATGTACTTGCAAAGTCAAAGGACCCAGGTTGGATTCCCTAGCACCCATGTAAAGCCTGCTGCACAAGGGGGCGCATGCATCTGGAGTTCGTTTGCAGTAGCTAGAGGCCCTGGGGTGCCCATTTTCTCTATCTCTAGCAAATAAAGTATTTTAAGAAAAGAGAATTCCTTACAGTTGATTCTAGGTCCCATCACACTGACCATCAATATAAACCGTCACCAAGGCCATGGATTTCATAAGACCCAGGCCAAAGTCCATTTTCATGATATAACATGGTCTCCCTGAGGCCACATGGTGTCTTGAAAGTGGTCACTGCTTTCCCACACTGTCACCAGACTCTTCTGCAGACACGTGTCCCTGGACCTCCAGCTCCCCTGGTTATCACTCTGTAGCTTGGCCATGGACACCATGCCCACTGCTGGCTGACCAAGGTGGATGTTACTTCTTCCAAGTCAGCTCAAGGAAGAAGTCATTAAAGGCTGAGTCCCAACAGTGAAAGCAGGACTAGGGAGGGGCTATCAAAACCCCACTCCCCCCATGTACCTTAGGGGTGACTAAAGTACTCCTCTGGTTTTGTTTTTATTATTATTATTATTATTATTATTATTATTTGTTTTTTGGTCTTCTGAGGTAGGGTCTCACTCTAGCCCAGGCTGACCTGGAATTCACTATGTAGTCTCAGTGTGGCCTCGAACTCATGGTGATTCTCCAAACTGTCTACCTCTTGTTCTCTCTGGAGTAAGAGCTATGTTTTGCTTGGACAGGACAGACACATGATTAGCTCTGCCTCCCAAGTGCTGGGATTAAAGGAGTGCGCTGCCACACCCAGCTTCCTCTGTGCTTGGTAGAACCTCAGTTGGCCCCTGTGAGTCCCAGGTGACAGTAACACCTTTGGCCAGCGTTGTTTGCATCTCGTGCTATAGCTGTCTTTGGTCTGTCATGAGCCTGAACCGATCGCGGTGCCCAGGCACTCAGCACATTCGCTGAATGAATAGTTGGGGCCCTAGGGAGGGGCCCAGGTGGCTCTGGCAATGTCCTCACCAGGAGCTCTTAGTGTTTCCCAGTGCCAAGTAACACCCTCCAGACTTTCTAAATGTTCAAGGGCCGACCCAAGCATGCCTTGACACTGCAGGTGACCCTCTTACACCCCATGTTTTCCTAGGTTGGCTTTGCCTCCATAGCAAGGAAGGCAAGAAGTGAAGGGTCCCCAGTGCCACGTCTGTGACACACGAGGCCGTTTGTAAATGTGTTTTATTCCCACTTCAAAGTGGAAGAAAGTATGAACAGATGGAGCCAGAGGAAGCTGCCACCCCACACTCATTGCTCCACTGTTGAGACAAACCTCACCTTTGCGCTTTCTAAGTCAGCTTTCCTGGTGCCTTGTCCTATAAGGACGTCGCCCCTTCTAGTCTCTTCCACATGTCTACAGAGCAACAAGAAAGTCAGGGAGAAGTTCACGTGGTTTTTTGTTTCTTTGTTTGTTCATTGTTATATTGCTTTGTTTTAATATTTTATTTATATATTTGCAACAGAAAGAGAGAGAGAGAACGAGAGAGAGGGAATGGGAGGGTCAGAGCCTCTTGCCACTGCAAATAAACTGCAGGTGCATGCGCCACTTAGTGCATCTGGTTTTCCGTGGGAATTGAACCCAGGCCAGCAGACTTTGCAAGCAAGCACCTTCAACTGCTAAGCCATCTCTCACGCCAACGTCTTGTTTTTGGTGATGACCCTCCTTTGTTAAAAAAAAAAAAAAAGAAAGAAAGAAAAAGAAAAAGAAAAAAAGCTCTTCCTCAGGCTGGAGGGATGGCTTAGATGTTAAGGTGCTTGCCTGCAATGCCAAAGGACCCAGGTTCGATTCCCCCAGGATCCACATAAGCCAGATGCACAAGGTGGCACACGTGATTGGACTTGGTTTACAGTGGCTGAATGCTCTGGCATGCCCACTTTCTCTCGCTCTCTCTCTCTCAAATAAATAAATAAAATATTTTAAAAACTTCCTCAGAGGTCTACCAAGAGGACTCCAAGAAAGGTGAGAGAGGACAGTTTCATACATATTTGAAAGATATTATTATTCAAAGAGTGTAATTTCCATATTTATTCCAGTAGAGTATCATCCGTGTGGTCAGACTGGGGTACAGGCATTTCTACAGACAGGCTGAAACAAAGGACTGGGTTGATGTGTGAATCCAGACTTCAGAATGAAAAAGTTCACCATTTTTATTTTGTTTTGTGGCTAAAGGCCAAGCTTTACATTTTCAAGTAATCAAAACAATCTCTCACATGCTCCCTTCCAACATCTCCCCACCCCTCTCTCTTTCTCTCCTTTGTTCATAGTAGGGATCAAACTTAGTCTCATGCACGCTGGGAAAGTGCCCTGTCACTAAGCTGGACCCATAGTCCCATCTGTTGCTCTGAAAGGTGGTAGACCAAAGGAACAACTTCCATAGTGTCACAGCCCCAAAGCCTGTGGTCGCTACTCGGCTTGACCAGCCAGAAACGTTTACAGTACAACCAAACACCTGCCTTCCGTCAGGCTTCCAACTGGCACTAGGAACTTGCTGGAAGGCTCTCTCACACACTAGCCACAGCTGTCGTCCTCAACCCACTGTGCGCCATTCACGAAGCCAAGGTGAATTCTTTTTTTTTTTAAGAGTTATTTTTATTTATTTATTACAAACAGAGAGAGGGGGAGAGAGAGAGGGGAAAAAAAGTGAGAATGGGTGCACCACGGCCTCCAGCCACTGCAAACGAACTCCAAATGCTTGCGCCACCTTGTGCATCTGGTTTATGTGGGTCCTGGAGAATCAAACCTGGCTCCTTAAGCTTTGTAGGCATGTGCCCTAACTGCTAAGCCATCTCTCCAGCCCCCAAGGTGAATTCTTTGATATAGTTACTGTGATATCTCACAGTTGGCATTTATTTAAGTTCACCTACGAATAAATACATTTTAAAATATTGTTTTATTTATTTATTTGAGAGAGAGAGAAAGGCAAAGGGAGGGTGGAGAGAATGGGCACGCCAGGGTCTCCAGCTGCTGCAAACAAACTCCAGACGCATGAGCCACCTTGTGCATCTGGCTTACATGGGTTCTGGGGAGTCGAGCCTGGGTCCTTTGGTTTCTCAGGCAAGTGCTTTAACCGCTAAGCCACCTCTCCAGCCCTAAATTCACCTTCTAGACAAACTGGTGGCTTGAGTATAAGATGTCCCCTATAATTTCGTATGTTTTGAATACTTGGTCCCCGGCTGGTGGCCGTTCGGGAGGTGAAGCCTTGCTGCAGGAGGTGTGGTTTTTTAACCCAGCTTCCCAGTACTTGCAACTCCGCTCACTCTTGCTGCTCTCTGCCGGCTGCTGGGGCAAGATGTGATGCCCAGCCTCTACCATCCTTCCCTGTCAAGACAAAGCTTCTCCTGGAGTCTGTACACCAGAATAAACCCTCTGCTGCCACCAGCTGCTTTGGGCCAGGTGTTTTGTCCCAGCAACATAAAGGTGACTACAACACTCACCAAGAACACGGTGACAGAGCAACACATTCCTGAAGGACAGGTGGAAGAGACTTCTTTCCTGAAGTGGCCACAGTGGCCCTGGCCTGCTCGTTCACAGGTACGCGCAACGCGGCTGGGATCCAGTTCACTGGAAGGGTCGCTACGTGTAAAAGACAACCTCCCTCCAAGCGATCCACAGGCGGAAGTACTTAGCAACACGGAGGCTTAAATAATGCAAAGGCACTTTCTTTCAGAGAGTGAGTGTGATACACAGAGACCTGTCTGTAACAGCAAGATTTAAATTCTGCTACATCCCCAAAACGCTTTGGGTGGTGGGGTACCTGCTGGCCTGCAGCGCCAGTGGCTCTCACTAGAATGGATAGATAGATAGATCAAAGATGGCCAGGGTCTTGCAGAACTCAAAAGAAGTAAGACAAAACACATCCAGAAAAGTCTTCAGGGTTGGTAGCAATCTGGGGCCAGGCAGGTCTGCAGAAGGGCACAGGAAGCGAAAAGACTGCCGAGGATTTCTGCAGTGAGTGCCCATTCTTCCTGGCCTCAGCTCTTCCCTCTCAAGTGCCTGTGAGCTTCCCAGTTGGCACCTGACGGTAAATCATCTTTTCTTTGGCCTTGGATTTCCTATAGCAACCAGAAATAAAAATAAAAATTAGAGCCGTGCGTGGTGGCACATGCCTTTAATCCCAGCATTCAGGAGGCAGAGGTAGGAAGATCACCGTGAGTTCGAGGCCACCCTGAGACTCCATAGTGAATTCCAGGTCAGCCTGGGCTAGAGTGAGACCCTACCTCAAAAAAAAAAAAATGAAAATTAGAGACTAAACAATCAAGATGATCAAGGTACCTTTCCTTTCCGCCTTTTTTTTTTTTTTTTCCTGACTTCATAGCAGAATCAGAAGCTCAACTATAACACAAACTGTTACGAAGAATGGAGATTGGAGGGCCAGAGAGATGGCTCAACAGTTAAAGACATTTGTGTGCAAAGCCTGATGGCCCAGGTTCGACACTCATGTATCCATGTAAAGCCAGATGCAAAAAGTGATGCACGTGTCTGGAGGTCATTTGCAGTGGCAAGAAGCCCTGGCATACCCATTCATTTTCTCTCTCACTCTCTCTCTTTCTGCTTGCAAATAAATAATACACTAAAAAAAAAAAAATAAAATAAAAGAATGGAGATTTGAAGCCAGAAGAAAGTTACTGAGGAATCAGAGCTAACAATGGCTAATAAGGGGAGAAGACTGATTTAAAGACATCCCCCAGTCAGGATGAGCCAGGGCTCCTGGTGCTCCAAGTGGTCCCATGACTGACAGATGTGACCAGTCTCTGCACAGATTGAGACAGTCGTCAACGAAGCAGGCATGCCAGGTGTTCTCATCCTTTCCTTGCATGGGGACAATGGCTAACTTTTGTTTCCCTCAGCGGCACCTCTAGAAGTAACATCAAGCCACACAAATATCTGTCAAAGCCAGTTGTGGTGACACACGTCTTTAATCCCAGCACTTGGGAGGCAAAGGTAGAAGAATTGCCATGAGTTCAAAGCCAGCCTGAGACTACATAGTTAATTCCAGGTCAGCCTGAGCTAGAGCAAGACCCTGATTTTATATATATATATATGTATATATATATATATACATATGTCAAGATCTCTAAAACTTTAAGGTAAAGTGTGTGACCTTTAAGAGGGTGGGGACCATGCCCTCCCACCCCCAGCATCACAAGGCTTTTTTACCTCCCGAGATTCTCTGCGTCTTCGATGGTCTCAGGCAACACAGCCCCCTTGGTCTCCGGAAGCAGCAGAGTCATTGCCCCTGCAGTCAGGCCCAAAACCCCTTCAAACAAAACACATTCCAAGCCGAAGCATTAGAGAACAACTGATACCCTGTGAGAAACGCAGAAGAGTGCAGAGAGCCAAAGAGAATGCAGGGGTGGGGAGACACGGTTCAGTTTAGAAGTTATCAGGAGCCTTTAGGAAAGAAAACGAAAGCTATGGGCCGCTAGAGAAATCCTTTAGAATACAAAAACAGCAGTGTTGCCTCCATTTTATTTCTACAGAAGCATAAACTCCCGAAGCACCTGAAGTATTTAAAGTATTACGGGATTGATGGAGTAAGAGCAATGTGAAACTTGACTTTAATAGTTATGGTAGATAGACGATAGATAGATCATAGTTAGATTAGATAGATGATAGATAGATCATAGATACATAGATAGATCATAGATAGATTAGATAGATAGATAGATGATAGATAGATTAGATAGATGATAGATAGATAGATAGATAGATAGATCATAGTCAGATAGATCAATAAATAGATCACAGATAGATAAATTAGATAGATCATAGATAGATAGATAGATCAATAAATAGATCATAGATAGATAGATAGATGATAGATCAGTAGGTAGATAGATAGATAAGTAGATAGAATGATAGAGCAATGATAGATAGGTACATATAAACAATTGGTAGATATTAGATGTGGATAGATATATGTAAAGATAGATGTGTAGATTATATATACATAGATACAGATAGCTATAGAGCACAGCCAACGTACATGTGTAAAATGCCCCCCACTATTCTCTCCTCCTTTTCTCTTTTCCTCCCTGTCTTTTTCTTGCTCTCTTCCCCTTCCCTCCCCTCCTCTCTCTGTCTTCCTCTCTCCATTTCCCTCTCTCTCCATCTTTTCCTAGAATTCACCTGTGGCAGGCCCGGCAGTGCCCTGCACGTGACCAGCCACTTTGCCTTCTATCCGAGTGGGTGGGCAGGGTGAAGAGCCCCAGGCTCGAGGTTTGAGAAAGGAAGCACCCCCCACTCTCCTCTCTGATCCGTCCTCATCAGTAGTGAGGAAGTGGACACAGGCTTTGATCCCCACTTGTCCCTTGTGGCTGTTCTCCTTTCCCTTGAGCTCATGGTCATCCTGCCTCAGCCTCGTGAATTCTGGGATGACACCCCCACACAGCTGTTCTCAATTCTGGAGGTCGGGAATCAGGAAAGGGATGGTAGTTCTGTATCACTGGGCCTCCAGAAATTATATGTTCAAACTACAAAAATTAGAAACTGTATAACAAATTAGGAATCAGGAGAGAGTGTGAAGAGACCTGTGAGAATATGTACTACAGAGTGAACAACTGGATTGTGGAGCCATGGGAAGTAACTCTCGCGCTCCTTCTTATAAGTCACATATTGTGTTTTTTTTCCCCAATAAACAAGACATAATGAGGTTTGAGACCACTATGTTCATCCTTGACAGGTAGCTGTTGGGTACGCACGAGGTGCCCTCCACCAGGCTGGAAAGAAAGACTAATAAGTGCCCATGCAGTCTTACCAAACAAAATGAGGGGCAAAGCTTGCCAAACATCCATCAGCCTGAAAACCAGGAAGGGAGTGAAGATCCCACCCAGGTCACACAGGGCGGAGCACACCATCACCCCGAGGTTCCTGGGAAACACAGAAACCCAACAGGTTATGTTCAAGGAGTTCATTTTCCTATCGCTGACCTCATTCTACAGCAAGAATGATGTCATCCCGGGCTGGAGAGATGGATTAGCGGTTAAGGTGCTGGCCTGCAAAACCTAAGGACTCATATTCAATTCTCCAGATCCCCAGTAAGCCAGACGCACAAGGTGATGCAAGGCAAGGCCGCGGTTGCACATGCGCACAAAATGGTGCATGTGTCTGGAGTTCAAATGCAATGTCTGGAGGCCCTGGAGTGCCACTTCTCTCTCTCTCATAAAAATAAATTAATTAAAATAAAAAATAAAGAGGGGACAGAAAAGATGGCTTAGCAGTTAAGGCACTTGCCTGCAAAGCCATAGGATCCAGGTTTGATTCCCCAGGACCCACGTAAGCCAGATGCACAAGGGGACTCATGCATCTGGAGTTCATTTGTAGTGGTTGGAATCCCTGGCACGCCCATTCTCCCTCTCTCTCTCTCTCTCTCTCTCTCTCTCCCTGCCTATTTCTATATCTCTCTATCAAATAAATAATAAATAAAATATTTTTTAACTCCAGACACATGTGCCACCTTGTGCATCTGGCTACATGGATCCTGGAGAGTTGAACTTGGGTCCTTTGGCTTTGCAGGCAAGTGCCTTAAACTCTAAGCCATCTCTCCAGCCCAATAAATAAAATATTTTTTTAAAAAAGAAATGACGCTGAGTCCCAGAAATGCTAACCAATCTAGCTGCCTTAGATTGGAGCCACTCTGGAGGTCACCACATTAAAAATAAACAAATTAAATAAATAAATAAATAAATAAATAATGAGAGCTGGAGAGATGGCTTAGTGGTTAAGGTGCTTGCCTGCAAAGCCTAAGGACCCACGTTCTATCTCTCTCCAGATCCCACATAAGCCTGATGCACAAAAGTGAGGCGAGCGCAAGGTCCTACATGCCACTAGGTGGCACGAGCATCTGGAGTTTGATTGCTGGCTGAGGGCCTGGTGCACCAGTTCTCGCTCTCACTCTCACTTTATCTTAAAAAAATAATAAAGAATGGTGTCATCCCCTGCGGGAAGTCAGGGGTGAATAGTGCTCAGCACCCCATAAGCAAACTGGAGCTCAGGAGAAGCCACGCACACCAGGTAACAGGCTAAAGGGGAGCCAGGTCTGAGCCGGCCATTATTCCGGCAGCTGAAGCAGGAAGCCCCCCTGTTCTAAGTCAGACTTTCAGGCATTGAGCCCTCAGGTATGTAATTCCTGAAAAATTGCTAGATCCCAGATAGAGATAACAAGCACATAACCTGATGTAAACCTCAAACTCTTCCTTGCTCCTGTGCCAAGGATGCAATGTACTGGGAGGGAAACATGGCATCTGTGTGTGGCCAAATCTAGAACGCCCTGGATTCCTGACATCTCTAGGACCCCGGGAATGGACTCAAGCCAGGTAGCAAAGTCCTGACTAACAAGCACCAGAGAAGCTGGCTAACCAATAATCAATAATCAATAGCCAGCAAGTTCTATAGTGCTGTCAGAATCCCAGACCAGCCAAGCCAAGCGGCCATGAACCTTTGAGAGCAATAATAGAAACAAACCTTTCCCTTCATTAAGCTGCTTGTCTCGGTTACTTTGTTATAGTAACACAACACCACCTGCAACACCTTTGGCGGTTTACGTTTTGATTCGGTCCTCTGGAATCAGTGGCTGTGACAATATGATTGTTTGTCCCATTTATTTTAGACTCTGGAACTCAAAACTACCAACAAAGATGGTTTCTCTTTAATTCAACTCATACTTAGCCCAAACAAATTTTTTAAATGCGAGTCAACGTCATGGCCTTTGAAAAAGAAATAGGGAAAAGGAAAGAGTGGGCCAGAGCCATCGTGCTTCTTGGCTCACTGAAATGCAGGTGTAAGAGGAGACGGACAGCTGGACCAGTTCTCAGCAACCACCGCACAGTAACAGATGGAGAAGAAATGATTTACTCAAAGGACAAAAACAAAAAAAAGAGCCAAAAGTAATAAATTCTAACAAAGGTCATATTAAGACAATGGCAAATTTTAAATCTTCAAATGAAGTACTGACTTTTATAAGTAGAATAACCCTTCAACTAAAACTAAGCTCCTAGAATACAGAAAGCAACGAGCCCACACAAAGGTGCTGGGCGTTATGAGGGATAAGGGTAAGTAAGGGTAAGTAAGGCCACAACCTGCTGGGAGGACATCGTAGTAAGGACAGTGAACACAGACGAGGATGCAGACACTAGACACCCCCCAACACACACACACACACACACACACACACACACACACACACGTGGAAGATGCAAGATGATGCAACACCTTTGGAAAACAGTTTCACAACTTCACAGAAAACTTAAACAAGGGCTGGAGAGGTTGCTCAGTGGTTAAGGCGCTTGCCTACAAAGCCTAATGACTCCCGTTCAATTCCCCATGGCCCACATAAGCCAGATACACAAAGTGGTGCATGCATCTGGGGTCCGTTTGCAGTAGCTGGAAGCCCTGGTATACCCACACCCATTCTCTCTCTTTCTTTCTCTCTCTCTCTCTCTCTCTCTCTCTCCCCACTCCCGCCTCTCTCTCTGAAATAAAATAAAAATAAAATTTTTTTTTAAAAACTACAAAAACATAAGCTAGTCATAAAGCAAGAACGTTACCAACTGAGCCATTTTCCCAGCCCTGGGCCCCTTCTCTTGGATGCCCAGGCCCATTTCCCCAGACCTGGGTTCTCAACAGCACCGCTCCATGTTCAAGGTGACCCACTCTTCGGGGCAGAAGTATCTTGAAATCATTGGTCTTCACTGAGCCTGGACACTGGGGGGTTAGCTCGGTGCCCGTCTCCCTCTGTGCCCTCACCTGATGAATGTGGGGTAGAGCTCAGCGTTCACCAAGCAGACCATCTGTAAGACAATGGTGGTTCCCATTCGGCCAAGACATGCGAGGGTGACATTCAACCAGTGCAGCTCTGGAGAGAAACAGACACCGTGCACAGAGGACTGTGAGGGGCGTCGCTCCTGAGGGAACAGCAAGAGGCCACCATGGGCTGTGCTGGGACCATGAGTATGGAAGAGCCTATGAGGTGGTCCTGTCTGCCTCTTTCATTTTTGGACAAGTACACCGAATCCCAACAGACTTGAGGACTTGCTAATGACTCATTCTGGAAGGTTCCCTCGTGCAGAGGAAAGATGGAACTGTTTGGATCTCAGTTCTGCCCCCATTGGCTGCGCCAAGACGGACAAGCTGCTTCCATCTCTGTGCCTCGGTTTGCTGAACTGTCAAATGGGAACGATGGTAAGATCATAGGCAGCTTACAGGTTGCTGTGAGACGTAGAGATGTGTGTCACTGAACTGAAACACTGACATTTTAGTTCTTCTGTGATGGCGGTGTTGCTAGCGTGGTACCCGAGGCACCGTAGGCATGACTGACCGCTCGTTTCCCATGAAAGCATCCTTCTCAGAGTCTCAGGAAGGGAGGGTCAGGGAAGTGAGCCCGGGTAGGATGCTATGAGTCAGTTTCCTGAGGCCCAGAAGTCCATTGGGGGGTCACTTCGGAGCAGACTGTGCTAAGGGAACACAGATCTCTAGAGCCAGCCTGTACTGAGCCTGCCGTCCTTACTGCCTGTGCTTAAACGCAAGTGGCCCTAAGCCAAGTCCCTCCCTAAGAAGGCCTCTGTCCCCAGACACTGGTGAGTATTGGTTAGCGGTTTCCCAGGGACAGTGGAGGCTGCTCACCCAATGGGTGCAGCCTGGTCTCTCCGCTCCACTGCTCTCTGCCCATGCAAGGCTCATGCTAAGCCTCTGGTTAGGGGTGACAGGCCAAGCCAGTGTCCTTCCCCTCAAAGGACAGATGAGCCCGCTCTGATCTCGGGCTGCGGCAGCCAAAGGATCAATCACACCAAAGTCTGGTTATTTTGAGTCACTCCTACCAAAAGCCAATCGCCACGTCCGAGGCAGTCCAAGGCTGCTACCTCCAGCTAACTGGGAGCCTCACATACACAGCTCCCCTCCCTGCCCAATGCCAGGCCCTGAGATGTGAACTGCTCATCCAAGGTCAAGCTCTGCCCCCTGGGGTCCTGGCACCCACTATCCCTGTCTAAATACTCCTTCCAGAGACTTCCATGTGACCTCTTCCATTCCAGTTAGGTTTTCCAAGGTCTCCTGATCTCTGGGAGAAGAACCAATGCCCATCCCTCCTCACCCCTCTTCTCTGTCCTGGAAGGTCAGTCCTGTGTTAGCAGAAAGTGTCTTTGCTTTGCTCTCTGATGAGGCAATAGCTGTATCTTTAACTGGCATTGAGACCTCTGGCTATTACTAGACGTCCCCGGGATGACCCAGAAATGCTCTCTAAGGGACACAGGGGACTGTCACGGAATGTGAGGAAGGCCAAAGCGAGGTGCAGCGGAGGTGCCAACTCCAGGAGGAGTCCTAAGGACAGCAATGCCCTACTCCGCTGTGTGGTCACAAAATAGCCTCGGCGCTCTGCGCTCCTCTTCAAATCAGTGGTGTGAGGTGTAAAGACCTCACTCAGGGTTCCAGAAATGAGGATGGAGGAGACGTGAGGCAAACCCTTCCCATGGGCACTCTGCACGGGGACAGAACAGCACTTCTGGGCCTCAGGGAAGTAAGACCCGTGGCAGCCTACTGGAGCTCATTTCGCTGGCCATCCCTCCGTGAGGCCCTGAGGATGATGCTATGGATGGAAACGAGCTTTAGGGTGAGGCTTAGCTCAAGAGCTAGTGCCCACCAAGCTTTTCTCCCCGACCCCTCTGCATGACCCCCCCCCCACTTGCTACAGCCTGGCTTTTGAGAAGACAGATTTCTCCAGATCTTTTCCACGACATCCTGCCAAAATGACTCACCAAGCCCGCAGTGAGGAACGCCAGCAATAAAAGGGGAAAGGAAAAAAAAAAAAAAAAAGAAGTCAGATCTGCCTTGGAATGAATTTACCATTTCCAAAAGCAACAAACCTGAAAGGCCGTCTTTGTGCTCAAATTAAAACTGCCCTAAGTGAAGCTGCTCGAATTTTACATACAGCTGCGTTGATCTTGGTTTGTGAGGATCAGGAAATGGTGCTCACACCCACCAAGTGACTGCTGTCGGAGGCTCACAGGACCAAGCACTGGGGAGGACGCGGGACAATCGGGACACTCATGTGCCCACGGGAGAGTATAAAGTGGCCCAACCAACCTCGGGGTGCCGTGGGTGCACATGTGCCACGGTGCGTATGTGGAGGTCGGAGGATAACCTTGCCTTCCGCCTTGTTTGGTGTCAGCTTCTCAGTTTCCAGCTGCGTTCAGCGGGGAAGCCGGCCTGTGAGCTTTGGGCTTCTCCCGTGTCCACCTCCCTCCTCTGCACAGGCACACTGGGGTTACAGATGCTCACGCTGTGCACCTGGCTTCATATGAGTTTTAGGGGTTCGTACTCAGCTCTTCACGCGTGTGCAGCACGCGCTTCACCCACGAAACCATCTTCTCTGCCCCCAATCCAATTTTTTTTTTTCAAGGTACAGTCTCACTCTAGCCCAGGCTGACCTAGAATTCACTCTGTAGTCTCAGGGTGGCCTGGAACTCACAGCGATCCTCCTACCTCTGCTGGGATTAAAGGCGTGCGCCACCACACCCCAAGTCATCCAAAAGTTTTCAAATGGAGATAGGGCGACACCCTGTCTTTGTTCTTGTTGCAAAAGCCTATCCATGAGCTACAACACGGTCCCCGTGATTCAATTCTCTGGGGAAAGCCCTGACAACTCACCATGTGAAATCAAGATCATGATGAGGCAGGACACCCCTGCCACCAGAAAGGACACGGCCATCGGGTAGATGCGGCCGACGCGGTCGATGGTGATGAGGATGATGAAGGCCGCGGGGAATTCCACCAGAGCCGAGTAGAAAAAGTCCATGTGGAGGTCCTCACTGGTGGCGCCCATGTGCATGATGAGGCCTTGATAGAGCACAGCACAGGCGAACCTGAGGCAAGAGGACAGTCCAGACACAGGTCAGCCCCGAGGACCCCAGCCAGCCTGGCCTGAAGGGCATGTCACTGGATGTAGGATGCCCCTTGATGAGAAATTTCTCTCAGCGCAGTTGTGACAGTATGTATGATGGATATCTCCCAAGACTCATACTTTGTTTAAAAAATAGTTTTATTTCTTTAACTTTTATTTATTTATTTTTTTTATTTCTTTTAATTTTTATTTATTTATTTGAGAGCAAGAAAGAGAGAGAGAATGAGCACGCCAGGGCCCCCATCCGCTGCAAATGAACTCCAGACGCATGCGCCACCTTGTGCATCTGGCTTTCATGGGTCTTGGGGGAATCAAACCTGGGTCCTTTGGCTTTGCAGGCAAGTGCCTTAACCACTAAGCCATCTCTCCAGCCCAAGACTCACACTTTAAATTTTTGTCTTGTATTTATTTGTGTGTGAGAGAGACACAGAGAGGAAGACAGAGAGAGCAACTATGGGTGCACCAGGGCCTCCAGCCACTGCACTCGAACACCAGACACATGCACCACCTTGTGCAGCTGGCTTACGTGGATACTGGGGAATTGATCCTGGGTCCTCAGGCTTCACAGGCAAGCTCCTTGTACTGCTAAGCCATCTCTCCAGCCCTAGTTTTTAAAAACTCCGCCTCAGGATTTCTGAAACAGGGAAATGGGGGAGACATCGCAATGGGATGCTCCAGAGTGCAGGCGTTGCCGAGCTCCTCCCTGGCTGGGCTTCTTGAACACGCCAGAGACCCACAGGAGGCAAGTGAAGAAGGGCCGGGGGGTGGGGGGGGTGGCGGGAGGGGGCGAGGTGTGCAGGATCCACCGCTGGCTGCCTTGTCAGCTGTGTGGCCATTGGGATGATCGCTAAACTCTCTGGGCCTCAGTTGGAACCACATTCATTGACATTCATTTACTGGGTTTATGAACAAAAGTGCCTCCTATAGTTTCTGGCCATACAGTCAAGATGGATTTTTATTGACATAATTATCATCATCCTTCCAAGGCCAAGATTCTGGCTCCACAGTGGTACTTCCTCCCCACCCAGTGCTGTCTCTAATGACACCATACACTTCTTTTCCTCCCCCGTTGACCAGTCCCTTCATCCACGTGGAAGGAAAGCACCCAGGGAGCGTGACACCAAGACCAACGAGGCGACCTAAGTCACATTTAGAAGGGCACCGTGTCGCTTCTGAAGACACCTGTCATAACTGTATCTGTGTTTATATAGTATGGTGAGGTTTTGGTCAATAAGAAGTCACTGTCTTGGGATGGAGAGATGGCTCAATGGTTAAAGCCCTACTGCCTAGGTTCAAGTCTCCAGTACCTGTGTAAAAACCAGATGCACAAAGTGGCACATGTATCTAGAGTCCGCTTGCAGCTGTAAGAGGCCCTGGTGTGTCCATACCCACTCTCTCTGATTCTCTTGGAAATAAATAACTTTTTATTAGTATTTTAAGACATAAGCTGGGTGTGGTGGCGCACGCCTTTAATCCCAGCACTCGGGAGGCAGAGGTAGGAGGATCACCATGATCTTGAGGCCACCCTGAGAATACAGAGTGAATTCTAAATCAGTCTGAGCTACAGTGAAACCCTACCACAAAAAATAAAATAAAATAAAATAAATCACTGTTTTATCCCGGCATGCAAAATGCTTTTGCAATCCCCACACAGGGATCTCATCTGATGCTCTGATGAACACATCTCCTTGCTTTTTATAAAACCTTGCAGTGCTTCTGTTTTAGTCCTAAACTATTACCAAAAGGTCAAGATAGCGACACTAATGTGCTGGTCTGCAACCCAGTCACTTTATATTAGCCCCAATCTCTGCCATGCCAAATAGCCAGTTAGATGGAAATAGTCACATAGAACTGATAATGATTGACAAGAGAAAACAACGTGTAACTGTCAAGAAGCCAGGGGACACGTGTGCAGGGCCGCCTGCTATCTTGTGGCAGAATTTATGAATTGCATGAACATGTGATAACGGGAACAATGGCCACTTACATGTGATAACGGGAACAATGGCCACTTATGACTGACTACCGAGCCTTTCCAGTGTCTACGCTGGACATGTTCCACACTGTCCATAAGCCTCTGTCCTCCCCAGCACACTTATGAGCTAGGTCTGTTATTGCTCCCACAGCTAATAGGACCCTGAGTCACAGAGCGGTGAAGGGACACCCGGAAGTGGTGGCAGTTCTACTGGGTTAAAGCAGTGAAAAGAAGCAGGTGGAATGCAGGGGAGAGAAGACGGTAGGAGGGACCCAGGGGCCAGGTCGTAGAAGGCTGGGTAGAATGCGGCTTCATTCTCAATGGATTCAGGAGACGGTGGAGACTGTGGACAGGGGAGTGGCAAGCATGGCCAGCCTGTGGGCACAGCCTGAGTGGATGCCCAGACTGTGCCCAGCAGGGTAGATGCGGCCTGCTACAGGGGCACGGAGAAGAAGGATCACACCGACACTCCCAACAGACTGAGAAGGCATTCAAGGAGCAATAGCAGAACCTGATGCACGTTCAAGACAGAGCTGGGGTGTGCTGAGTGACTGGGAGTGGGAGTAAGAGAACAGAAGTGTTGAATGCCTTCATGAGAGAAGTGTGTTTGGGGTGCAGAGGAGAAACCCCCAAGGTACAGACAGTACGCTGTTGTCACAACCTGCATCAGTTAATATACAGGTACATCCTGCTGAATTAAAGGTCATATCAGCAGAAACCAGTGCATGGGTGGTTCTGACCCCCCATATGACTGGGCATAGGACCCCAGAGAGAGGGCTGGAACGAGGTGAGACAGGGACAGGGCAGAGTCTAGTGCCTAAAGAGCCGGGCATGGTGGCGCACACCTTTAATCCCAGCACCTGGGAGGCAGAGGTAGGAGGATCGCCGTGAGTTGGAAGCCAGCCTAGGACTACATAGTGAATTCCAAGTCAGCCTGGGCTAGAGTGAAACCCTACCTCCAAAAACAAAAAACAAAGCAAAAAAAGAATAAAGAAAGTCAGCCGGGCATGGTGGCGCATGCCTTTAATCCCAGCGCTTGGGAGGCAGAGGTAGAAGAATTGCCATGAGTTCGAGGCCACCCTGGGACTACATACGTGAATTCCAGGTCAGCCTGGGCTAGAGTGAGACCCTACCTAAAAATAAATAAATAAATAAAAAGAACTTGGATAGACTCCATGCAATGGTCAGCAACTATTTACAAAAGGGTCCCCTCTCTGCCAGGCACTGCGGCACTGCCCTATGAGCTCATCACTTGGTTCCACTGCGGTGGCTTGAGTGAAATGGCTCCCCTAGGCTTACATGTCGACAATTTGAGAGGTGGAGCCTTGCTGGAGGAGGTGTGTTACTGGCGGCTGGCTTACGAGTGTCACAGCTCCTCCTCGCCAGAGCTAGGCTCACTCTTGCTGCTTTCCGCCAGCTGCTATGGCAAGATGTGATGTCCAGCACCTGTCTTTCCTTGCTACCATGAAGCTTCCCTCGAGAAGCCAAAGTAAGCCCTTTCCTCCCATCAACTGCTTGCAGTCAGGGTGTTTTGTCCCAGCAATGTGAAGGTAACTGCAACATCCAGCAAGGTCAGCAGGACAGCTGGGCAAGCTCCCACAGGAAGGGGAAGGCCTGGCGCCCGCTGCTGCCCCCTGGCTGCTGGGAGGGTAATTTAAGACTCCATTTGGTTTGAGGAGATGGCCCCGTGTTAAGGAGGAATCACTGCCACGAGGGAACAACTGGGGCCACTCCTCGTGAGATCGTGCAAAGGGGCCTAAACATCTGTGTGCCGGAGGCCAGCAATCCTTACACAAGGGATGCCTGGGGACCCCCAGACAGGTCCATAAGGTTTCTAGATGTGAGAGAGGATGCTCCCCTTTGAAGACAACCAGGAGCTAAGGAGGCTTCCTCCACGTTCCCACACCAAGTCAGGACTCAGCTGCCCCAAAGGACAGACACTTGTTAGAGTTCGGGAGCTGAAGAAACATCTCATCCTTCCTCACATTTCTCACTGTTGACCTCTCACCTCAGAGGGAAAAAAAGTAATAATTCCTCTAGTAGGGCGTGGTGGCGCACGCCTTTAATCCCAGCACTGGGGAGGCAGAGGTAGGAGGAATCACCGAGAGTTTGAGGCCACCCTGATAATACAGAGTGAATCCCAGGTCAGCCTGCACCAGAGTGAGACCCTACCTTGAAAAAAAAAAGAAAAAAATAATAATAATAGTAATAATAATTCCTCTGGACCAAAGCAAAGCTTTTCCCATCATTCCATAATCAAGGAGAAAATAAGATAATAAGATTTTTTTTTTTTTTGGTTTTTCAAGGTAGGGTGTCCTTCTAGCCCAGGCTGACCTGGAATTCACTATGGAGTCTCAGGGTGGCCTCGAACTCACGGTGATCCTCCTATCTCAGCCTCCCGAGTGCTGGGATTAAAGGTGTGTGCCACCACGCCCAGCCTAAGATATTTTTGAAGACTACTCGGTTCAACAACTTTACTACATGGTGTTGGTTCCCACTGTCTGGAGAGCGGGCCCGTGAGCCCATGGGTTCAAGCAGAAAGGCCGCTCACTCACCACAGGTACATCAGGATGAGGGTGCGCTTCCTCAAGTTTGGCGTGTGGAACAGGTCTGCGAACGAAGGGCTCCGCTTCTCGGTGGAATCTTCCTCAACAGAGAGCATCTGGGAGGAGGTCAGATCGTCACCATGGGTGGGGTGCAGGGGCAGTTGTCCTGAAGTTCGGAACAACACCCCAGGGAAGGGACCCCAGGTTGATCAAGGCCACCGCTAGGTTTCACACCCCAACCTCAAGCACTTCTGTTGTGGGGGGAGGGCTCTTCTTTTTTGTGGTTTTTCAAGGTAGGGTTTCACTCTAGCTCAGGCTGACCTGGAATTCACTCTGTAGTCTCAGGCTGGCCTCAAATTCATGGTGATCCTCCTACCTCTGCCTCCCCAGTGCTGGGATTAAAGGCACATGCCACCATGTCTGGCCCGTCTTTTTTTTTTTTACATGTATGTGTGTGTGTGTGTGTGTGTGTGTGTGTGTGTGTGTGTGGAGTGTACTGTATATGTGTCTGTGTACAGATGCACACATCCCATGTGCTCATGTACAGAGGCCAGAGGAGGATGTCGGGATGTCGGGTGTCCTCCGACACTCTTCCACCTAATTTTCTTGAAATACAATCTCTCAGATTTTTCACTGAGCCTGAAGCTCACTGTTTCAGTTGGCTGGCCAGTGAACCTGAGATCTTCCTGTTTCTATGGCCCTAATGCTAAGTTACAGCCATGTGTGGCCATGCTCAGCTTTGTTAAAAATATTTTATTTGTTTAAGAAAGGGGGGGAAGCACTTGGGAAGCTTAGGTAGAATGATTGTTTTGAGTTCAAAGTCAGCCTGGGCAACAGATTTCCAGGTCAGCTTGGACTAGAGTGAGACCCTGCCTCAAAATATAAATAAATGGGGTTGTTAAGACACTTGCCTACAAAGCCACAAAACCTAGGTTTGACTCCTCAGGACCCACGTAAGCTAGATGCACAAGGTCGTACATTTGTCTGGAGTTTGTTTAGAGCAGCTGGACACCCTGGTGTGCCCATATTCTCCCCTCCCCCATATAAATAAATATTAAAAAAAAGATGGGGGTAAAGAAGGAGCATGTCAGAGCCTCCAGTGGCTGCAAACACACTCCAGATGCATGTGCATCTGGCTTTATGTGGGTACTGTGGAAATAAACCTGGGTCCTTAGACTTTACAAGCAAGTGTCTTAATCCCTGGGCCAACTCTCCAGCCCATGCCCAGCTTTTTACATGGGTTTTAGGCATAAAAATCAAGTCCTGGGCTGGAGAGATGGCTTAGTGGTTAAGGCTCTTGCCTGCGAAGCCTAAGGACCCACGTTTGACTCTACAGATCCCACATTAGCCAGACGCACAAAGGTGAGGCAAGCACAAGGTCACTCATGCCCACTTGGTGCACAAGCATCTGGAGTTTGATTGCAGTTGCTGAGGCCCTGGTGCACGAATTCTCTCTCTCTCTGAAAAATAAAAATAAGCTGGGTGTGGTGGTACACGCCTTTAATCCCAGCACTTGGGAGGCAGAGGTTGAAGTTTGAGGCCTACTCTGAAGCTACATAGTAAATTCCAAGTCAGCCTGAGACAGAGTGGGACCTGACCTCGAAAAACCAAAATAATTAAATATAATAAAAAAAATAAAAATGAATTTAAAAATCAGGTCTTTACCTACTGAGCCATCTCCCCAGTCCACCTCCAGAGGCGCTTTCTGAATCATACCTCCAGCCCTAAATCCACAATGGGAGAAACCCCTTCTGGGCTCCCTTACCTTCAAATCAGCAGGAGGCAATTTTCCGTTCTTCTGGGCAATGTGGTCCATTATCTTTACTGCTTGAGCATTTTTCTTCTGTGACAATAGCCATCTGGGAGACTCTGGCAGACACCTGTGGACACATGTCATCACCACACGGTCTTTCCCCCAGAGCTCACCTGACTTTGAACCCTGACAAGAGTAATGATGTGAATCAGAGATGCCAGCTTTTCTCAGCAGGACAGTGATTCCTGGGGTCACCTTGTTCTGGGTTGCGTGTCCATGCACAAGCCCTATGGGTCACTCCTACTCAAGGCCACCTGCTAAGACTCCCTCAGCTTCCTTGGCAACCTATTTTCACAGAAGAATACTCAGTGGGGCTCCCATTCTCCTGGGAAAATATATACACAGAGGAGGTGCTTCATGTACTCTGCCCTACAAGCATCAAGACACCTCTGTGTAATACTAGTGAACAACTCTCACACTGCTTCCCAAAAAAGGTTGCTAACTTTCCAATAAAATATGGATAGTGGGCTACTTGTGTTGTTGCTATGGTTGTTGTCCATTTGTTTGTTTGGTGAGACAGAGTCTTATCAATTCTCATCCTTGTGGCTAAGATGCAGTACGGAGACAGTATGTCTTCCAGGCTGATTTTGTATTTATTAGGTAACTCAAGCTGGCCCTTGAACTCATAGCAATCTTCCTGCCTCACCCCCAGCCTACCCCACTCCCCTACCCACCCAAGCGCTGTGATCACAGATATGTGTCACCATGCCGGCTCACTGTCTATTTCGCATGAGGAAGGGAGGACGCAGCATAGAGTTTGGGACCCTGAAACGAGGCTCTTCTAAAAAAATGTGAGACTCGCAGGTGTGGTCTCACCCTGGCTAAACAATCATACTCGGCCCAGGGTCTTTTCTGCTAGAAAGCCCCCTCTTCCTACCAGCAGGGAGGAGGCAGGGTCTTCACAAGCCCTCTCTCACCGTCGCCGCCCCCCACTTGAGCTGTTGTGTGGAAGCTGGGTCAGTCCAGGCCACTGTCCCCTGCAAGTAAGATCTGTCCTCAGCAAACCCTGTATGGATGAGGAATCTTGTTCTCCGTGGCTCCTTCGCCCCTCCACCCTGCAGAAGGGCACTAAGATGCCTGGACCTAAGGTGCGAGGTTCTGTTAAGTGGTGGCTCAGGGTGCGCTCTTCCCAGACAAGGCTGCCTTGAGAAGTGATTTCGTGTACGAATTCATTCAACCAAGGGCAAGGGCAGGTGAGGAGAGACAGGGCAGGGCCTTGTTAATAAAAGCAGCGTGTGGGCTGGAGAGATGGCTTAGCGGTTAAGTGCTTGCCTGTGAAGCCTAAGGACCCCGGTTTGAGGCTCGGTTCCCCAGGACCCACGTAGGCTAGATGCACAAGGGGGTGCACACGTCTGGAGTTCTTTTGCAGTGGCTAGAGGCCCTGGCGTGCCCATTCTCTCTCTCTCTCTCTCTCTCTCTCTCTCTCTCTTTCTCTCTATCTGCCTCTTTCTCTCTGTGTCTGTCACGCTCAAATAAATAAATAAATAATGAACAAAAAAAAAAAAAGCAGTGTGTAAGCTGGGAGTGGTGACGCACGCCTTCAATCCCAGCACTCAGGAGGCAGAGGTAGGAGGATCACCATGAGTTTGAGGCCACCCTGAGAACACAGAGTGAATTCACAGAGTAAATTCCAGGTCAGCCTGTACTAGAGTGAGACCCTACCTCAAAAAAAACAATAATAATAATAATAATAATAACAGCAATGTGAAAGATGAAGTGGGCCAGTAGGCAGGAAGCCCGACTAGGAGGAGAGGAGAGGGGAGGATGAAGTGAGGCTATCTGACTGAAGGTGGCACTGCTGGGGACACTCTGGGGACTGAAGAACACCATGGCCATGGTAGTGAGATGACCCCTCTTGGCCATCTCAGACACTTTTACATAGATTTAGCTACAAGGTTCCCCAGTATTTCTAGGCAACACCCAGAAAGCTGCCTCCCAGGCATGAGGCTGGTCCCCCATGCCCACTCCGCCACCCCCCGCGGTCAGCTTGGCCTAGTGTTTCTGGAAGGTTCACATTCTCTGACTTCTAGGTGGGAAGCCGGCCTTGTGCTCTCTGGATTTTTGTCCAGCTTTAGCATTGCTCAGTGTCTATCTGGGATGACTTAGAATGGGCTCTGCCTGAGGACAACCCCCCCCCCCCACCGTATGAGTCCCTGGAAACATTAGAACAATGGCACAAACGACATGTAAGCACCAGGCCGTGGAAGCAGCTCTGTATCTCACAGCCCATGGGCCTGTGGCCCCCGGGAAGTTGGCCTGTGTGGCAGCCAAGGCCCACATGCAGCCCTCAGCCTCCCTGAGCCTGGTCCCGTGAGTGGACAAGATGTGACTCCGGGAAGGCTGCACAAGCCGCCTCCTTGCTGCCAGGGTGGGACATTACCAGTAGTAGAGCAGGAAGAAGAAGGTGGGCACGGTCACGGCCAGCTGGAGCCAGCGCCAATGCGGAATGGCATAGGCCACCCCAGTGAGCCCCACCAGCCCAACGGTGAAGGCCACCTGGTACAGGATCGCCGCCGTTCTTCTGTAGGCCGAGCCGACAAACTCTGTGACTGAGACAGAAACGTGGTCAGAGTGCCGGCCACAGAGAAGCAAGGCCTGGGGAGAGGCACGTTCCCGTCCTCCCCCCTTCTCCTTGCCAGCCTCGCCTCGCCTGCTCCTGGCTTCTCTGGGCGCATCACCCATTTTCCTTCCCCTAAGCCCCAGGCTGGCCCAGGCCAGTGTGTGGCTGGTTTTCTCTACACGCCCCTTCCTCTGCTATCTCACTTGCCATCTCCCCCATCGTGCCTTGGGGCTCAGCTTCTCCTCCCCAAACCCTCCCAGGAGCTCCAGGCAGAGAGAGAAAAGACAGAGGGACTCAGTGGGTAAAGATCTTGCCGCATAAGCATGAGGACCGGAGTTTGAATCCGGTAAAAGCCAGGGTTGGTGGCATGGGCCTATAATCCTAGAGACTAGGAGGCAGAAGCACAGGCTACCTGGGTAGCTAATCTAGCCAGACTAAGGGGTAAGTTCTAGATTCAGTGAGAGATCTAAAAAAATTAGGTCAAGATTGAGAAGACACATCACTGACCTTTGGCCTCCATGTGCATATCCACACACAAACACATACATATATGGACATACACCACACACACACACACACACACACACGAAGGAAAGAATGAAAAAGAGAGTGAGAGAGAAAGTACGCAAGAGAGCTGGATAGATAGCATAGTGGTTAAGGCGCCTGCCTGTGAAGCCTAAGGACTCAGGTTCGATTCCCGAGAACCCACATAAGCCAGATGCACCTAATGGCACATACGTCTGGAGTTTGTTTGCAGAGGCTGGAGGCCCTGGAGCACCCATTCTTTGCCCCCTCTCTGTAATAAATAAAATATTTTGAAAAAGAAGGGGGAAGGAAGGAGAAAGAAAGAAAGGAGGGAGGGAAGGAGGGAGGAAAGGAAGGAAGGAGAAGAAAGAAAGAAAGAAAGAAAGAAAGAATAAAGGAAGGAAGGAGAAAGGGAGGAAAGGAAGGAAGGAAGGAGGAAGGGAAGGGGAAGGGAAGGAAAGGAGGGAGGAGGGAGGGAGGGAGAGAGGAAGGAAGGAAGGAGGGAAGAAAGGAAAGAAGGAAGGAAGGAAAGAAGGAAGAAAGGGGAAGGGAAGGAGAGAAGGAGGGAGGGAGGGAGAGAGGAAGGAAGGAAGGAAAGAAAGAAGGAAGGAAGGGGAAGGGAAGGAGGGAGGGAGGGAAAGAGGAAGGAAGGAAGGAAGGGATGTAGGAAGGCAGGAAGGAAATCTATGTCCTGGTACACTCATTAACTCCCACAAGGATCTTTGCATGCATTCCGGGGACCTGGCACTGCCCTTGGTGTTGGAAGGCACAAGAAAACTCAGGCTCTTGTCAGAGACAGCAGGTAATTCACGCGGAAGATATGTGGATTATGTACTGAGTTAGAATGTGACACAGGCTGGGGGAAGAGATTAAGATGTGGAAGGGAGCTTGGGGACATGGAGAGCACAGAAGCTGCACTTTACACAGGGCTAGTGGCCCAGGTGGATGGAATTTGAGCAAAGACACTTGGGAAGTAAGAGGGTTAGCTGTGCTCAGCTTTAGTCAGATCAGTGGGTGGCAATTACTGGAGAGACTCAAACCTGGTCAAAGTGCTTAGAATAATTGGCTGTTGTGTGCTCAGTCCCAAATGAGACATATACATCACCCCGTCCAAGGCTCAGGGAGCCTGATGGGGGAAGAAAGAAGGTTACAACCAGAAGATGGAGAGGAAGCGCTGTGGAACGCTGTCTTCTGGACACGAACGTCAGTCGCACTCATGTGCTCTCAAGAGCTGTGGTTACCTGAACAAGACCAGTGCAATACTAGACCCGTCAACACTCCGTCATGGATGGAGGAGGGGCTCATGAAGACCCAGCCTCCCTGGGGAGATACTGTCATATAATGGTTGCTGGGGAGAAAGCAAATATTGTTCAGTGATGTAACCATTGTAAGTTGCCCAAGCTCCTGGAAATAACCCCCCCCCCCACACACACACACACATGCTTATATAAGCAAGCAACCCCAATTAAAGTCAGTAGGGCACACACACACACACACACACAAAGATATCAAAATAGAAGTGGGAGCCAGGTATGGTGGAGCACACCTTTAATCCCAGCACTTGGGAGTCAGAGGTAAGAGGATCACCATGAGTTAGAGGTCAGCCTGAGACTACATAGGGAATTCCATGTCAGCCTGGATAAAGCAAAACCCTACCTTAAAAAGCCAAAAAAAAAAAAAAAATTGAAGTGAGGATTGGTTGGGAAGAAGGGGTTTAGTGGGAAGAGGGAGACGAGAGGATGATGGAGGGGAATATGATCAAAATACATTATACACATGTATAAAATCATCAAAAGTAAAATAAAATTTTTAAAAAGAAACAGCCAAGAAAGGAGACTGAAAAGGAAATACCAGTGAGCAAGCGAGGACCAGGGAGCTTGTGTACTGAGCAAGCCAAGAGAGAAACATCAGGAGGGCTGGAGAGACAGCTTAGTGGTTAAGGCTCTTGCCTGCAAAGCCTAAGGACCCATGTTCAACTCTCCAGAACCCACGCAAGCCAGACACACATTGTGAGGCAAGCACAAGGTCGCACATGCCCACTAGGTGACGCAAGCACCTGGCGTTCGATTGCAATAGCTGAGGCCCTGGTGCACCAATTCTCTCTCTTCTCTCTCTCTCTCTCTCTGTTTTTCTCTATATATCCCTCTCTCTCAGTCTCTCTAAAAGAGAGAGAGAGAGAGAGAGAGAGAGAGAAGCATCAGGAGACAGAGTCTTCCAGGCCTCTTGCCATGTAAGTCAGGTTCACTGTGCTGCCTCTCCTTCAGCCCCTCTCTAGCCTTGAGCTCCTGGGAGGTAGGAAGGGCATTTTATCTATCTTGGCACCCAGCCCCTAGTACAGTGTCTACGTGCACCCACAGCTACGGTCCCAGAGAGGGTTATAAGTGGTGGGCACTGCTCTGGGCCTGTCCTGTGCTCAGCAGAACCCTGATGATGGAGCCAACACTTTTATTCTCATATTCAAGCTACTGAGGCACAGAGAGATTCTGTAACTTGCCTAGGATCGCACAGCTGCCCAGTCGTAGAGCATGGTGGATTTGACCCTGAGTTTCTCTTCTTAGTCTTCACCATCAAACAGTGCATTGTCAGCACACAAGGTGTCACGAGGTACCTCAAATTACCTCACAGTCACTGTACAGTCGTTCTTTCTCAGGGCAGAGCCTGATTTCTCTTGGCCCTCGCTCCGGAAGCCAAGAACCAGGACAACGTTTTCAAAGTGTCTGTTTCTTTTCTCAGAGGAGCTGAAATGTGGTTTGTCTTCCTTACTCTGCTGTGCCTTGATCATGGACTGTGGGGCATGTAGAGGGTTCCTCTACACTCCTTTCCTCCAGGGAAGGAGTTCTGTTTTCCATTCTTGCCCTCCACAGGGTACGAGAAAGGAAAGACAGAAACGAAAACGCCGGCTACCCGGTCTGGTCCCCTCCCGTCCTGTGTCACTGGTGGTGTCTAGATGCCTGGGTCCTCTTAGGTTTTCACCCAAGCTAGCTGATTTTGTTGCCTTGCTCTTAGGGAGTCAATGGTTCTTTCTTATCTACAATGCTCAAATGTTCCTGGGGCTGGGGAGATGGCTCAGCAGCTAAAAGGTGCTTGCTTCCAAAGCCTGCCTGCCTGGGTTCAATTCCCCAGCCATCCACGCAGAGCCAGACACAGAAAGTGATGCAAGTGTCTGGTGCTCACAGTGGCCAAAGATCCATACACCCCATACACACAGACAGACAGACAGACAGACAGATAGATAATTATTTTAAAGTAAAGTATTCCTCACGTTCACCTTTCTCACCCCATATCTACCTAGCCAAAGGCTACAGAGGGAAAAGGTCACCCCATACTGTGTCAGCCCTGCTCCCACACGTGCAGTTAATCAACTGCCTCCATTTCCCTAGACCCTGCAAACATCCCCTGCCCCCCCCCCAAGAGCCCAAGTTGATTTTCGACTCATCCTGCCCTACCCCACTACCTGACCCCTCACCCTTCTGACCCCGGGAGCCCCAGCCCACGTGAATTACTCAGGGTGTAGCCGGACACCCAGCTGCCCTTGCTAACCACGCCCTGCAGCAAGCGGCAGAGCAACATGGAGGTATAGTCCGGGGCCACGGCCATCAGCACGCCCGACACGGACATGACAGCCGTGGTCATCAGCAGGCAGAGTTTACGACCGAACCTGTGGGGACAAAGCGGGAGGTCCACTGAGAATCTGGGGGGTCACCACCTGGCAGACACTCCTCTCGTGTGCCTCGTAGGTCACACCCTAACACATCTCTTGATGCAGTGACTTGAATCGTGCACAAGCCCAGCCCCACGAGCAGCTGTGACGTGTTTGCTTCCGGGTCCCTCAACTCAAAACGATCCTAAGGCTGCTTGCTGGCTCGAGGCACAACTGTGGCTTTGTCCCCTTTTCTCACGGATCCACCCCCACGGTCCATTGCGTGAGCCCCACCCTCGACTGTCCATTGGTCACCTACCACCCCCTGTGATGGATTCCACCCAGCCAGGCTCCCCATCCTTGTTCCCCAAACCCATGCTCCTCCCAGCTGCCGCCGAGGGCTGTCCCGGCTCTCACGTACCTGTCGGCCACGTAGCCCACGCCCAGGGAGCCGAGGAAGAAACCCAGGTTCACGCAGGACTGAAAGAGGTCCACCTTCCAGGCGTCCGCGCACACTAAGTTAAACTGCAGCCAACACCGCGGTGAGAAAGGCCCGGAATTCAGACCCCACTCCCATCCTCCCTCCGGGCAAAGCAAACGTTTACATGAAAGTCGGTCTCCCCTGGCCTTTCTATTCTTTGCTCTCATCATATTTTTCTGAGATGCAACTCACAGGCTCTGGTCATTTTGTGAAATCGGCACATTCCTAGCTCCGCTGTGCCTGGCTTCTTCTAACACATTTGCAACACTGTCATCAGATGTTAATTCAAATAGCTGCCGTCAGATCAAGCATGGTGACATGTGATTATACTCCCAGCACTCAGAAGGCTGAGGCAAGAGGATTGCCACAAGTTTGAGGAAAGCCTGAGTAACACAGCAAGACTGTGTCGGGAACAAATAAAAATAAAAACAACAAAAAGGTCAGGAGTGGTAAACCTGTGATCCCAGGACATGGAAGTTGGAGGCAAGATGATCAAGAATTTAAGGCCAAGCTGGAGAGATGGCTTGGCGATTAAGGCCCATGCCTGCAAAGCCAAAGTATCCAGGTTCGATTCCCCAGGACCCAAGTAAAGCCACATGCACAAGGTAGCGCACACATCTGGAGTTCACTTGCAGTGGCTAGAGGCCCTGATGCGCCCATTCTCTATTTGTCTCTATCTGCCTTTCTCTCTCTCTCTCTTTCTCTCTCTCTCTCTCTCTCTCTCTCTCTCTCTCTCTCTTCTCTGTCTCAAATAAATAAAATAAAACACATCAACTTAAAAAAATTTCAGTCCAGCCTCATCTCTACAGCAAGTTTGAGGCCAGCCTGAGCTACATGAGACCTTGTCTCAAAACAAAAACAAAGAAAAGAAAGAAAAGAAAAGAAAATGCTTTCCAGAGCTGGTCAAAGTTCCCTCATTCATATTTAGTTGTTGCATAGTAACAATGGACACCCCACATAATTGAGGATGCTGCGAGTGGCAAGGGAGAACAGGGTGAGACCACAGAGGCACGTTGGGTGAGGTTAACCAATAGCTTCACGCAGTAGTGTTTAAGAGGTGGGAGGAGGGATGGAGAGATGGCTTAGAGGTTAAGGTACTTGCCTGCAAAGCCTAAGGATCCGGGTTCAATTCCCCAGTACCCACATAAGCCAGATGCACAAGGTGGCACATGTGCCTGGAGTTTGTTTACAGTGGCTGGAGGTCCTGGTGTGCCCATTCTCTCTCTCTCCTTCTCCCTCTTTCTGTCTCTCTCCCTCTCTCTCTCAAATAAATAAATGAATAAATATTTTTAAAAGGAGGTGAGAGGATTTCCATATGCCAAGAGCCAGGAGGGGAGAGGGGTCAAAGAGCAGATGGACGGAAAGACCAGAGCTGGGCTACAGAAAAGGCCTCTCTGTGCCTAGCTGGAAAAGCAGAGGTGAACCTGTGTTTAGCGTCCTGGCAGAAGAAAGGCAGGGGAGGGGCCTTCCTGGCCCAAAGCACAGGGTGATGGGGCACATGCCTGGGCAGGGCACAAGGCCTTTGTGTAGCATGTCACTTCATCTATAGAGCTCAGTAAGGCCAAGAGAAGACAGACTCCAGGGGGACCAGGACATGAGGGCAGAGCAGGCTTTCTGTTCCCCACGGCTGGCACAGCCCTCCTGCCTTCCTGCCCTCCCCACCTCTCTTCTCTGTGTCAGGGAGTCAAGGCTCCACCTGCCCAGAGTGGCACTGCGGAGTCACTTCAGAACTGGGGTCTCAGTTTCCCAGTCTAAACCACTCATACTACATCACTCCAGGGCTGCCAGCTGAAGACAGTTTTTGGTTTGTTTTTGTTTTTAATATTTTATTCATTTATTTGTTTGACAGAGAAAGTGGGGAGGGAGATTGAGTATGGGCATGCCAGGGCCACCAGCCACTGCAAACAAACTCCAGATGCATGTGCCCCCTGGTGCATCTGGCTAATGTGGGTCCTGGGGAATTGAACCTGGGTCCTTTGGCTTTGCAGGCAAGCACCTTAACGGCTAAGCCATCCCTCCAGCCCTGTTTTTTGGTTTTTTTTTTTAGGCAGGAGGCACTGGCATGCCCGTTCTCTGTCTCTCTCCTTTTCTCCCCCCTTCTCTGTTTCTCTCCTTGCAAATGAATAAGTAAATAAATTTTATATATATATATATATATATATATATATATATATATATCCATTCTCTGTGGATTCTGCCTGAGAATGGGAATGCAGGCAAGTTTGGAAAACATTGATGTGGCCATCTTGGCTCACCTGTGCCCTAAACTGCCCCATCTTGCTCAGTGGGTGGCTGGTGGGAACCAGCGGCATGGGAGCTGTGAGGAGGCTGGGGCTGACAATGCAGATACAGGGAACAAAAGTCAAGGAGCAAGCCACCCCTTCTCCAGGAGTGGGAGGTGGGGGCTCATGGCCTCAACCCCTTAGCCTTGAGGTGGGAATTAAAGCTGGTCTTCAAACAAGGTACTTGGTCTAAAGCAAGTTCCAATGTCCAAGGCAATGCTGAGTTAAAAATTAGTTTGACAGAAATGAATAACTATGATTAGCTCCCAGTCTTTAGCTTAGGATGAGGAGTGAGGCAGGGGTGATTTGAAAGCAGGTGGAAAGGAGAAAGGAGATAGCACCTGTGCGGGGAGCAATCTCTAACTGCCCTGCTGTTCTGCCCTGCCCTGCCCCTCCCCACCCTGCCCCGCCCAGCCCTGCCCATGCGTCTGATTGCCTTCCTGTCTCAACATAAATCCCACCGCCAGCCTCGCTCACTGGCCCTGCCCTGCCCTGCCAGTACCAGCTCCACGACTCTCAAAATCTTTACTGAGCTTGACTCTTGGGGTCACTGAGGCCTCGTTCATTGTGCAGATTGTTAGGTTTTTCTAACACTGCATCCGTCCCCTCCACTCTGTTCCTGCCATCCCAGGTCACCACCTCTCTACTTGTCCAGGTCACAACTTCCTCTGGGTTCCAGCCCAGTACTTGAAAGCTTCCCTCAGCTGCTCTCCCCAAGCTGAAACCTTCAGCCAAATTGCCCCCCACCTTCCTGAACCCTAGCTCATGTACTGTCCGTACTTTTTATGTGGCGTCTTCCTTTTAATCCCATGGCAACCATGTTGATTGACATTTCTAAGCTAAGTTATTTGTTTGTTTGTTTGTTTGTTTGTTTATTGAGACGAGATTTCATGTAAATCCCACTGGCCTCAAACTAGCTACGAAATTGAAAATGACCTTGGGGGCTGGAGGGATGGCTTAGCGGTTAAGCACTTGCCTGTGAAGCCTAAGGACCCCGGTTCGAGGCTCGATTCCCCAGGACCCACATTAGCCAGATGCACAAGGGGGGCGCACGCATCTGGAGTTTGTTTGCAGTAGCTGGAAGCCCTGGCATGCCCATTCTCTCTCTCTCTCTCTCTCTCTGTCTGTTGCTCTCAAATAAATTTAAAAAAAAAATTTTTTTTAATGACCTTGGAGTTCTAATCTTCCCGCCTCCAACTTTCAGGTGCTGAAACTACAGGCGTGTGTCACCAAATCTGGTTGTGTGCAGTGCTGGGGGTCGTACTAAAATCTTCACACATGTTAGGCAAGCACCCTAAAAACTGAGCTATATCCCCAGCCCCACCCTGGGCTCTTTACTTGGTCTCTTCGTGCAGCTTCCCACCTCTTGTAAAGCCTTTAAGCCTACCACCGTCCTGAATCTGGACCATTCACCATGTCCAGATAAAATTATCTTGCTTCTTTACCTAAATAGAGCCCAATCCTTTCATTTGACAGTAAGATAGGGTTGCCAGGTTTAGCAAAAATAGAGCCTGTCCAGTTCAATTTGAGATAACAATTTGTTTGTTTACTTGAGATGGGTCTCTCATTCTGTAGCCTAGGCTGGCCTGGAACTCACTATGTAATTACAAGCTGGTCTCAAACTCATGGAGAGTCTCCTGCCTCAGCCTCCCCTGTGCTATGATTACAGGTGTGAATTCCATACCCAGCTAGAACTGTTTCAGTATAGGAATAGCCTGTATGGTATTTGTATTTCCAACTCCAGTTATCAGAAGAAAATATGCAGTATCTGTAATCTAAGCATTCCAGGGGGCTGGAGAGATGGCTCATCAGTTAAGGTGCTTGCCTACAAAACCTAATGACCAGAGTTCGATTCCCCAGAACCCACATAAAGCCAGATACACAAAATGGTGCATGCATCTGGAGTCTGTTGGCAGTAGCTAGAAGCTCTGACACACCCATGAGAATGCTCCCCCCCACCTTTCCTTGTGAGTAAAGAAATAAAAATTTAAAAATCTGTACTATATAGACAGGCACAATGACATATGCCGATAGTCCCAGTTACTCACAGGCTGAGGTGAGTCCAGGATTTTGAGGCCAGTTTGAGAAACAAACAAACAAAACCAATTGTATGATCTGAAATTCAAACTTCACTGGGCAGCCCATACTTTTATCTGCAACTGTTGGGACTCCGTGCCTTGTCTCTGAGGTGAGAGGCCTCCAGTATCCTCCCTGTGACTCCTCCACAGGACCCTGCATTTAAATCAACTAGACCCAATTGGTGGGAAGACAGAAGGCATGGGCAAAACCTTCCATAGGCCAAACACACAGGAAGTGGAGAACACCTGCCCACCGCCCCCACCCCCCCGCCGCCTGATATTAAACTGAATCATATATGGGTTCCTTTTGATCTTCCGCCTGCCTTGAAGTCTGCCCATTAACTAAAATGCACACCCCTGCTTACCTCGGTGACGATGGAGGAGCCAGGGGTGTCGTACACCCAGCCGTGCTGACAGGGCACCAGCGGCAGGTGGCTTCTGTTGGTGGCCAGGCTGGACAGCGGGTCCACGCAGTCGAGGGCGCTCTGGTTCCAGTCCACCTCGTACTGCCAGCACTGGCTCAGGAAGGCATCGCCCGCGGCCCCCGGGCCGGGCACTGTGTAGTTCAGTTCCTCCGCCAGGCTCCAGCCGCATCGCTGGCTCAGCTCGGCCACCCCGGGGCTGCGGCAGCGGTGGTCGGGGGTGAAGCCCAGGAAGACGATGCCCACGTAGATGGGGGCTAAGGCAGCTGAGATCAGGCACAAGAGCAAGAAGGCTTGCTTCTGGAACCAACCGAACTCTCCGACCTGCTCAAGGACATCGTCCACGGTGGGCATGGCTGCTCGGCGCCCTCACCGATTCCGCCAGGCCTGCTCTGGGCTGCCAGGGGAGCTGCGTGCGACTCTCATTTAAAGTTCTTTGAAATGGGGTGGCTTGAGATCAAATTGCTATCCAAGCATGATACATCTGGAAGGCCGCCAACTAGAAATAACCTTTTATCCTGTGGTGCCGGAGTGAGGGCCAGGGGAGGCTGCATGGGGCTGACCCTGGACCTTGCTTGTTTGGCTGGGAAGCAAGTCACCACTGGGTCCTGCGATCACTGAGTGGGAGGGGGCAGTGGGGGAAGCAGGTGTGAGCCCCTTCCATCTCTCAGGACCTTCTGAGAGCCTTTTAAGCCAAAGGTGGCTCACTGGCTCCTTGAAATGACACCACAGGTCACACGCAGTCCCCTGAACCTGTGGCAGCCCAGTTTCCCCAGTGCACCTCTGTGAGCTGGGCCAGGCACCGCGTGTGGGTTGCAGACTCCTGTTGTGCCAGGCCCGGGAGACTTGGGACACCCTGAAAAACGGGCCTGGAAGGAGCACAGAGCAGCCGGTGAGAGCCACCAACACTAACTGCTCATGACACAAACCGCAGCCTGTGCTTTCAGAGCAGGGCTCGGGATAAGACCCATGTATCTGAGCCGTCCTCACAGCCGCCTTGGGCACTGGCCTGTGTCACTCCCCCCTCCACAAGTGGGAGAACAGGCTGAGGGGAGCAAAACCATCGCCCGTTTGCACAGTTACTGAACTTAAATGCTCGGAGCAAGACCCCCTCCTTGTTTAAGCTGCCCTTGGCCACGCCACAGATGCCTCACAGTTCCGTCTACGCTTTCTTTGCTCCTTCTACAAATATTTACCCGGCCCCCCTCCACTCGAGGTTCCATGCTAGGCTCGGGGCCACAGAGATGAGACAGCCAGTGCTCGGCTCCAAGCAACTCAGGCTCCCACAGAGGAGAGAGACCCACAGTAGGACTGTCACCAGGGCACAGACAGCAGCTGGCACAGGCTCTAAAGGAGCCCTTCATGTGGCCTAGGAAGACAAGGTGGACAACAGGCTACTGTCTGGTGGCCTCGAGTGGGTAGAACATGTGGTTTTCTTATAACGATGACACCCCTGGTAATTTCATCACTTAAAATTGGACTATTCGGGCTGGAGGGATGGCTTAGTGGTTAAGGTGCTTGCCTGCAAAGCCAAAGGACCCAGATTTCATTCCTCAGGACCCACGTAAGCCAGATGTACAAGGTGGCGCACATGTCTGGAGTTCGTTTGCAGTGGTGAAGGCTTTGGCACAGCCATTCTCTCTCTCTCTCTCTCTCTCAAAGAAATAAAGAAGGAAAGAAAGACAGACAGACAGAGAGGGAAGGAAGGAAGGAAGGAAAGAAGGAAGGAAGGAAGGAAGGAAGGGAAAGGAAAGGAAAGGAAGATTGGACTGTTCGCCTATGGAAGTCTTTCTCTGTGCTGGCTTGACGAAGCATGTTGAGGGGCCCATGTGGTAGGGAGCTGAGGTGTGACTGTTGGCCAATAAGAAGGGGAGCGCCTCAGCCCACAGCTGCAGGGACGGAGTCCTACCAACAGCCTTGTGGGCTCAGAAGCTCGTCTCTCTCCAGAAGACCCTTGTCATGAGGCTGTGGCCATGGTGACATGACATCCTGGTAGGAAAGTGTCCACTGCACCCTAGCCACTACTGTTCTGATACATAAAAACTAAGAATGGGGCCAGGCGTGGTGGCGCACGCCTTTAATTCCCGCACTCGGGAGGCAGAAGTAGGAAGATCGCCGTGAGTTCAAGGCCACCCTGACACTACATAGTGAATTCTAGGTCAGCCTGGGCTGGAGTGAGACTCTACCTTGAAAAAAAACATAAATAAATAAAAATAAACAAGAATGGGTATGGACAAGACCATCATAATAGGAGGAAAAGATCATGACATCAAAATAAAAGAGAGACTGATTGAGAGGGGGAGGGGATAAGATGAAGAGTGTGGAGTTTCAAAGGGGAAAGTGGGGGAAGGGAGGGCATTACCATGGGATATTGTTTATAATCATGGAAGTTGTTAATAAAAAAAAATTGAAAAGAAAAAAAACAAAAAGAATGGCTGTGGTTTTACTCCCGCAGCAAGTCAGAACCATGCTGGGCTCCAGCTTCCCGGAGCATGTGTGTAGCCTGGAGGGCCCAGGCTGCTCTCAGCTGCCTGATTGTGCTGGGTGACGGCTCTCCATGGCGGCCAGGCGATCCTCAGCGGCCAGGAGCCCAACAGCAGAGCACCGCCAGAGGCCAGGGTGGGTAAGCGCCCTCTTCCTGCCCTCTGGCTTGTTTGAGCAGCAGAGGCAGTGACCGGGAGACACAGCCCAATACTGCTGTCAGGAGCCCGTTAAGTTCCCTCCCACCTCAGGGACCTCCCACCTTGGGACACCCATTCAGATCAAGGTGGATCCTTGATGGCCATGCAAAAAAAGAATTTCAGAGTGAAACAAAGTTAGTGAGTTGATTAAGCTATGCAAAAAGTATGCGCTTTAGATTTAAGCATGAACACTAGAGTGAGTTTAAAAACTAAGTAAACATATATGATCCAGTTTACTTTTTCTTTTTTTTTTTTTTTTGGTTTTTTGAGGGAGGGTCTCACTCTCTCAGGGTGGCCTCCAACTCACGGCAATCCTCCTACCTCTGCCTCCCAAGTGCTAGGATTAAAGGCGTGCACCACCACGCCCGACCCAGTTTACTTTTTATTTTTTCTGTTATCAAGGGATTTTTTTTTTTTTATTGTTGTTGTTTGTTTTTCAAGGTAGGGTCTCACTGTAGCCCACACTGACCTGGAACTCACTATGTAGTCTCAAGATAGCCTTGAACTCATGGCGATCCTCCTACCCCTGCCTCCCGAGTGCTGGGATTAAAGGCATCACGCCTGGCAAGGGATTTCTTTTTGAAAGTGAAAATTTAAGATGCAGTGTTTAGATCTACGGATGAGAGAGGAGTGCTAATTCAGCAAAGTTCAAGGTCACAAACATTCTGGCCCCAAGTAAGCAAGGCTCACTTTTTTGTTTTGCCACCCTTGTTTGAGACATCTTTAGGAAAACACACATTAGCTCTACAGGCAATTTTGGTTTTATCAGTTGTGTTGAGGTTTCTTGAGTCACAGTCAATAGGGAAAGCAAACTGGATCCCAGGGCGGTGGGGGGGAGGGAGCTCTTCCCTTCTTACGTCCCCTGATATTCCTGTCTTTCAATTGTGCCTCAGGGGCAGATGGGCAACTTGCACTGGCCAGGCCTCCAGCTCCAGGGAAACACAGAACCTGTCATGTTACCATGGGGCAGAGATAGGAGCCAGGTGGCTAGGTCTCCCAGCCTCCATGCCTGAATCATCCCAGTGGTCCCTTGCTCAGGCCCACCCAGCTAGCTGACCAGGTGCCGCTGCCTCCAGAGGCTGATTCCAGGGAAACTGGATGCGTTTGGACAGGGTCTTGCTGAAGGCGGCATCAAAGCACAGCCCTGCCAAGAACCCCTTCCCCGTCCACTTTGGGCTCCAGAAGGGCACTTAAGAGTAGGGTTGGCTCCCTCCACGAACACAAAGAGTAACAGTTGGTAAACGAATTTGCAGGCTGTTCCATGTAACCCTGTGTTTCTAAGACTCGTTTACTGCTCCATGGGACTCAAAGCTAACCACTGTGGCCCAAGGGTCCCCCTGGGGACAGGGCTGATGGTCCCCTCCCCCTCCTCAGCTTCCTTCTCCAGGAGTGCTCAACCTGTGAACTGTTGCTGGGACGATTGAGGACCCCCCCCCCCCCCGTGGGAGGAGACAGGAAGGAGGCGGTGAGAAAAGGAAGAAGGGAGGTCCCAAGCCAATCGTTCCCCAAAGAAAGGTCATGGGGTACCTTCAAGAGCTGAGTGTTTGCCCCTTCTACAACCCCCCCCCCCCGGGATGCCCACTTTCCTGAGGCCCTTGCCTAGCATGTGCCTGGGGAATGGTCAAGGTACAAAGGTCCCACTTTCAACACACAGCAGGTGGAAGCAAGGGCCGCTCTCCCTCCCCACATCCCCGGCCCAGGCTGGGGGGACCTCTCACTTAGTCCCTGAAGACTAGCACCTGCCCTGGCCCCACACAGAAGCTGCGCTTTGGGCTCCCTCGTGCAGCAAGCTCAGGACCTCTTTCTTTTATTTGCACCACGGAGCAGGGGACCCATTCTTTTCCCCTGCATTATACCCTTTTCCCAGACCCAGCTACGCGGTCTGCTTTATATACCGATGGCCCAATACCCTGGGCCATTGTAGTTGCTGTGACCCGATGAGAACTGAACTTCTAGGGTGACAGACAGCACAGGCTCCTGCTGAGACGTGACTCGTACACAATCTGATAGATCTCCAAGTTAACCACATATTAGAGATGAGAAATCAAGGCCAGAAGGGCAGGCGTGAATATGGTTTGTTTCTGCTAAAACTCATGTTGTAATTGAATCACAGGCTGGAGAGATGGCTTAGTGGTTAAGGCGCTTGGAGCCAGGTTCGATTCCCCAATACCCACATAAGCCAGATACACAAGGTGGCGCGTACAACTGGAGTTCCTTTGCAGTGGCTAGAGGACCTGGCGTGCCCATTCTCTCTATCTGCCTCTCTCTTTTCTCTCAAATAAATGAAATAGAATTTAATTTAATTGCCACTGTAATGGTATTAGATGTGGTGGGCAGCTCCACCCTCATGGAGGGATTAATGTACTTTCCGTGAGAATGGGCTAGTTACTACAAGAGCAGGTTGAAATAAAGCACCCAGCACTCTTTGTCCCCTCTCTCTTCCACATGTCTCCACTAATGTCCCTTTCATTTTCCACCATGAAATAGCATAACACCCCATCTGTGCCACGTTCTTAGACTGGCTAGCCTCCAGCCCTGTGACCCCAAATTAACCTCTTTAGAAACGATCTGGGGATATGGTTCAGTGGTTGAAGGGACTTGACACATGCATCTGGAATCCATCTGCAGTGGCAAAAGGCCCTGGTGCATGTTCTCTCTCTCCCTCTCTCTAGAAAGAAAGAAATGATCTAGTCTTGGGTATTTTTCTATAACAGTGCCAAACACACTAAGCCAGAAGGTCACTTGCCCTCTGTCACGTGGTTGGCTCGAAGTCAAGTCTCAATAAATCAATTCACTCAAAGTCCCCAACACCAGTGACCAACTTTCCAGAACTCCCTAGGCATCAGCCTCACCCCCCAGATGCCCAGCTAGACACAAATCTAGGCGGGGGGGCTTTCCCGCTATAGGACAGTGGACCTACGCCTTGACACCTCCTGGGGTCAGGGCAGATAGGAGTGAGTCACCTGCAGGAGCAAGAGCAGAGTCTGGGCTCACGTGGAAAGAGAAAGAGAAGCCAGGTTCAAGGTTGGCATGTAAAACGCTGTCTTCCTAAGGTGTAGGTATATAGCCTATAGACTCCCGGCGGCCTTCCCAGTGACTTGGCCATCAGCCCAATGGAGCTGACTCATCCTGCCTGAAGGACTGGTGGCAGGGTTGATGTGGACAAGATCAGCCATGACTCAGCAAATTGGTCACTGGCTTTCTGCCGACTCAGTGGTGCAGCAGGTGAGGGGCAGCTGTTTGGGGCGCAGCTTACCACTATCCTGCCATTTCTCCCACGTTTTGCTGTTGCTGTTATTAGTCTGAGACAGGGTCTCATGTAGGCCAGGTTGGCCTTGAATTTACTGCATAGCTAGGACCAGTCTTGAACTTAGCTTCCTGCCTCAGCCTACCAAATGCTATGATTTATAACTGTGCACCCGTTTCAACAATTTTTTTTTTTTTTTGGTTTTTTGACGTAGGGTCTCACTCTGGTCCAGGCTGACCTGGAATTAAATATGTAGTCACAGGGTGGCCTAGAACTCATGGCGATCCTCCTAACTCTGCCTCCTGAGTGCAGGGATTAAAGGCGTATGCCATCAAACCTGGTGGCGTTTTCTGTTTGTTTGTTTGTTTGTTTGTTTGCATATATGTGTGGTGCACGTGTGTGTGTGGGTATGCATGTTCATTGGTGTGTGGGTGCATGTATGTGTGCTGGTGCACATGGACATGTGTGAGCATGCATGTAGAGACCAGAAGTCAACCTTGGGTGTCTTCCTCAGTTGCTCTCCAGCTTATCTTTTTTTCTCAATTTTTATTAACATTTTCCATGATTATAAAAAATATCCCATGGTAATACCCTCCCTTCCCTCACTTTCCCCTTTGAAATTCCATTCTCCATCATATCCCCTCCCCATCTCTTTTTTTGGTTTTTCGAGGTAGGGTCTCACTCTAGCCCAGGCTGACCTGGAATTCACTATGTAGTTTCAGGCTGGCCTTGAACTCACGGCGATCCTCCTACCTCTGCCTCCCAAGTGCTGGGATTAAAGTCAGGTACCACTGTGCCCAATTTAGAATAGATAAGAAAATAAGTTTATGTTCTGTATCTCCTTTTCAGTAAATCACAAGAGAAGTGGTTGTCATGGGACACAGAGGGCTGAAATGGATGTGACAGAGGCAGGCACTGCTGAGCGCCTCACAGTCACGGGCTTACTGTCCGAAAGTCAGGCCAGGAGCTCTGGAGAACGGCGCTGGGCCTTTAGTCTCTGGACTGACACAGACTGGGGCTCCAGCGGCAGAAACATGTTGCAGTTGGGCCTCAAGCCCAAAATCAAGGGGTCAGCAGGGATGGCTCCTTCTTTAAAAAATAAAAACTTGCCGGGCGTGGTGGCGCACGCCTTTAATCCCAGCACTTGGGAGGCAGAGATAGGAGGATTGCCATGAGTTCGAGGTCACCCTGAGACTCCATAGTGAATTCCAGGTCAGCCTGAGCTAGAGTGAGACCCTATCTCGAAAAACCAAAAAAAAAAAAACTTATTCCAGATGTGTTGGTGCAAGCGCCGCGTGTTCTCCCTCATATGTGGATCCTAGCTACAGATGATTGGACTTCTGTGTGAGAAGGAAAAACCTCAGTAGCAGAGGCCGGTAAGTTAAAAAGGAGATATAAAGGAAAGAGAAAGGAAGGGAGGAGGGCACTTAATAGGTTGGTATTGTATATATGTAAGTAGAAGAATAGATTAACGGGGTGAAAAGGCCCAAAGTGAGGTCAGGGGAAGAGATTGAGTAAAGAAAAGGTGGAGGGAGGGCTAATCAAAATCTAAGAGGATGCAAATAAATCATATGGAATCCTCCGGTTTTGGACAATGGCATATTCAGGAGCCTTAGATCGTTGTTAAAAAATTTTCGGGGCTGGAGAGATGGCTTAGCGGTTAAGTGCTTGCCTGTGAAGCCTAAGGACCCCGGTTCAAGGCTTGGTTCCCCAGGACCCACGTTAGCCAGATGCACAGGAGGGCGCACGCATCTGGAGTTCGTTTACAGAGGCTGGAAGCTCTGGCGCGCCCATTCTCTCTCTCTCTCTCTCTCTCCCTCTCTCTCTCTCTGCCTCCTCTCTGTCGTTCTCAAATAAATAAACAAAAAAAATTAAAAAAAAAAATTTTCAGTGTCAGGGATGGGATACCTCCAGTGAGTTGTTGGCCAGGGAGGTCCTTGATGCCCCCAAAACATTATAGGCCATTGCCAAAGCCCTTGGTTTCCCACCAGGAATAGATGGTAAGACCCTATTGCTGAAGACTCCACATACATGGGCTGCAAGGCCACTGAGAAATCCTGCTGGAACTGAGCTGATAACCTCCTCCATGTAGATCAGCTGAGAGAAAGCTGGAAGAAGCCATTCTACATGTAGTTCAATGGGAGAAAGAGATACCACTAGTGAAGATACTCAACAGTGGACACTGCAAGCCTTATAATTGGCTAGCCAGGCCAAATGAGCCAACAGGTGCAATAGTGACATGTCTGTCATGGTGGAAACCAACTGCCCTCCAATTGTACTGGAGGCCCGCTCCATGGGGGGGGGGGGGGAATACATCCCTGATACTTAAAACTTAAAACAGGGGTAGTCATGGGCCCTAGGGGTGTAACATCTGCTGATGTCTGGAAAAAAGTATATATTATGCTTTTCAAACTGCCCAGTAAGCACTTCTCTTAATATTTATACCCTTATATTAATGCTACTCTCACTTTGGGTAGAGAATCTCCTCTTTTCAGATGGCAGTGACCTTGGGATGACTCAGAAGATATCATAGTGCTGGAAAGAAGTGACTGGAGTACTAAGTAACATCTCGATCACACCTTCCAAGGCTCAGGGTCTAATGCGGAAGAGGTGGCGGAAAGAATGTAAGAGCCAAAGGAAGGGTAGGATTCCTTACAACGTGCTCCCTCCAGACATAAAATGGCCTGGATATCCATGACCTCACAGTGCCTGACACTACCTACACAAGACCATCATAAGAGGAGGAAAAGATCATGACATCAAAATAAAAGAGAGACTGATTGAGATGGGGAGGGGATATGATGGAGAATGGAATTTCAAAGGGGAAAGTGGGGGAAGGGAGGGTATTACCATGGGATATTTTTTATAATCATGGAAAATGTTAATAAAATTTGAGAAAAAAAACTTATTCCAGATGTGTTGGTGCACATCTTTAATCCCAGCACTCAGGAGGCATAAAAAAAAATTGTAAACTCACTCAAGGCTCACAGTTTCCTGTGTCCCAAGGTTTAGCCTGTACAAAGATAAGCCTTATTCCATCCAGTTATTTCTGAGTCATTTGAGCTCCATAATTCTAAGAGGTGTGTGGTAAGATCTCACTGGGTTTCTGATTTTCTTCGTGGTCAGTTTTTGTCTCCAAATAAGAAGACATTTTTTCTTTTTTCTTTTTAATACTTTTAAAATTATTTAGTTATTTATTTATTTATTTGACAGAGAAAGAGGGACAGAATGGGCATACCAGGGCCTCCAGCTACTGCAAACAAAACTCCAGACACATGCGCCCCTTGTGTATCTGGCTAACATGGGTCCTGGGGAATAGAACCTGGGTCCTTTGGCTTTGTAGGCAAACAATATCTTAACCACTAAGTCATCCCTCCAGCCCTCTTTTTTCTTTTTTTCTTAAAATAGCCTAGCATGGTGACTCACACCTTTAATCCCAGCATTCAGGAGGCAGAGGTAGGAGGATCGCCATGAGTTTGAGGCCACCCTGAGACTCCATAGTAAATCCAGGTCAGTCTGGGTTAGAGCAAGTCTCTACCCTGAAAAACAATAATAATACTAACAATAATAATAAATAACCTTGCATACCAAATTGCCTTCTTGATATGTTTATGCCCATATATTATGCTGCTCTCACATTTGGTGAGAGAAGCTTCTCTTTTTAGATGGTGGTGACCACTGGGGTGACTCGAAACCCATCAAAGTTCTGATAAGAAGAGACAGTGGAGTGTTCAGCACTGAGACATCTCTATTTCACCCTCCAAGGCTCAGGAAGAGGTGATGGAAAGAATGTAAGAGCCAAAGGAAGAGGAGGACTGTTTACAATACTGTCTTCTGGACACATTAATGACCTCATAGTGGCTCATGCTACCTACATGAGACCTGCATAATATGAGGGGGAAAAAATGACATCAAAATAGAAGAGGGACGAGTTGGAAAGAAGTGGTTCCATGGAGGCGAGAAAGGGAAGGAGGATAAAGGAGGGTGGGCAGAGGAAATTATCAACAGGGCACGTTGTGAATATGTACAGGAAGTTGTCAATAAAACGTTAAAATACTTTAGATTTTTTTTTTTTGCGTATGATGTGTGTGCGCTCATGAGTGAGACTGTGGGACTGGACACGCCCCAGTGCCCCTGTGCAGAGCAGAGGCCAGCGTTCAGGTGTTGGTCCTCATCTTTCACCTTGGGGCAGAGTCACTTGCTCGTGGTTTACAGCTCCATTCGCCAGGCTAGTTGGCTAGTTGGTCCGTGTGCTTCTGGGATCTCTGCATGGCAACAAGATGGACGGCAAAAGCCCACCGTAGCTTCCAGCTTTTTTGTTTGTTTGTTTGTTTCGTTTTGATCCCTGTGGGCTCCGAGGATCCAAACTCAAGTGCTCAGGCTTTCGTGTCAAGTACTTAAGCCACTGAGCCACCTTGCCAGCCCCTGAGCACTTTTTCATAAACTTATCTGGTTTTTTGTTTGTTTGCTTGCTTGTTTTTTAAACTTTATTTTTATTTATCTATTTGAGAGAGGGAGAGAGAAAGAGGCAGAGAGAAGGAGAGAGTAAGAATGGGCGTGCCAGGGCCTCTAGCCACTGCAAACGAACTCCAGACTCGTGCGTCCCCTTGTGCATCTGGCTAACATGGGCCCTGGGGAATCGAACCTGGGTCCTTTGGCTTTGCAGGCAAACGCCTTAACCACTAAGCCATCTCTCCAGCCCCTCATTTAGTTTTTACAACAAATCCAAACAACCCACCCAGCCTGCAACAAGCGACCCCATGGATGATAACAGCCCCTTGCTCAGTGGCCACTTGACCCCCACTGGGCTATGAGTAAAGGTCATCCCAGGTTCTAGTCCTCACTGTCCTTAGGGGTGATGACCAGCAGAACCTTTCACAAGACTGTGTTCCTTCTACACCCACTGCATCACCAGGAACATTACAAAGTACTTTTGGTTGAATTAATTTGCAAACTGATCAAAATATTACACAAAAGTTACAGGAAACTCTCTCACCTCTGGCTGTGGCTTTCCATCTACCTCCAAAGACCACATTCTTTCTTCTCCCAACAGAGTCTCTTTCTAGTAGGTACCTGAGTCCTGAGCTTGTCCGCTTTGATACAGCTGTCACTCCACCCACCCACCCCCCACCCCCGTGCAGTCCCCACGTGGCCAACCCACCACCTGAACACCAGCTTCTATTTCTTTTTTTGTTTTTTGTTTTTTTTCCTGATTTTGTTTAAATTTTATTTATTTAAGACAGAGAGGGAGGGGGAGAGAGAAAGACAGAGAGAGAGAATTGGGTGCGCCAGGGCCTCTAGCCACTGAAAACAAACTCCAGACGCATGTGTCACCATGTGTATCTGGTTCACGTGGGACTGGAAAATTGAACCTGGGTCCTTGGGCTTCACAGTCAAGTGCCTTAACTGTTAAGCTATTTCTCCAGCCCCTGGATTCTATGTTTTTACTTCTGGAAGGCAAACCCGAGCCTGGCCTGGGGTCCCAGCTGCTCTCTGCACAGGCCAGTCCCTCCCTGCAACCCACAGCAGGCTTCAGGCTCTGGGCCAGCTTCTGCCTTACCTCTCCTGTCCCTCCCCAGTGGGCATTTTGTCCCTAAACTCAATGTGACCATGGTGCCTCTGGGCCTCTGCAGGATACCCGTCCCACCCAGCATTCACCTCGTCTGCATTGCTCGCCATGGGACTGTGTGGCCGCCTCAAGTCTAGAACTAGCTGCTTATTCACGCAGCTGAGAGGGGTTAGCACTGCGGTGACAGAGTAAAGCACCAGGACTGGGGGACTCCTCAGAAGCCGAGACAGGGTTTCTAGGAAGCTTTTCTCCTCTGGGCTGCCTCCCGGAGGATTCTGACGGGGCAGCAGCCCTCCTCCTCAAGGACTCGTCTGTGCAATGTTAGCGTCAGTGAAACTCGGGCTTCCAATGCTTCTCCACCATCCCTGTCGGAGCCACGTCTCCTCGCCTCCGTGGCGTTCCTGACCACATCATCTCACCGCGGACCATTCCAGCTCAGCATTCCATGGGTGAACTCAAAACAGCGGCACAGAAAATGTGGTTAGAAGCTAACTTGAAATATGAGGCAAGGGCTGGAGAGATGGCTTAGCGGTTAAGGTGCTTGCCAGCAAAGCCGGAGGACCCAGATTCCATTCCATAGGACCCACATAAGCCAGATGCTCAAGGTGGCACATGTGTCTGGAGTTGTTTGCAATGGCTGGAGGCCCTGGTGCACCCATTCTCTATATATATATGTACATACATACATCTGGCAGTACTCTGATCAGTAAAATGCTTTCTTTGAAATGATTGTAACTCCTAGTTGCTATCAGGGCAGATTTTGCTAAAAGTACTGTAACAAGAGCTGGCAAGGATGGTTGGTCTATTCCACCCACTCAGAGAGAGGATGGGCAGTGGAGAACTATGCAGGGCCAGAGGTAAGCCTGGCACCAGGGCCTGCAGAGCCAACACCTTACCCTGCCACTGAGCTTACCAAGGGGCAGCAGGTCCCTGCAAATGCCCTTTTACAGAGGGGTTCCTGCAGTCTAAACAGCAAGAGGGAATGACTGGGAGAGCAGTCCCGGATGAAACAGTGGCACTAGGTTGAGGGAGCTGGTCATACTGCGTCTGGAAGCAGTGTGAATGCTGGTGTTCAGCCAGCTCTCTCTTCATACAGTTGGGGACCCCAGCCCATGGATGGTGTTGCCCACAATCGATGGTTTTTCTCACCTCACTTAACCTAATCAAGATAATTCCTCACAAGCATGCCCAGAGGCTCATAGGTGATTCTAGGTCCTGTCAAGTTGACAATCAATGTAAACCATCACTCCAATTTACAACTAAACCCGAGATGGAGAGAAAAGGGTGTTGAATCTTCAGAACTCTGGTTTTGCAGTGTGTAGTGGTACATGTCTTTAATCCCAGCACTCAGGAGGCAGCAGTAGGAGGATCACTGGGAGTTCAAGGCCACCCTGAGACCACATAGTGAATTCCAGATCAGCCTGGGCTAGAGCGAGACCCTACCTTGAAAAAAACAATAAAATATTAAAAGAAAAAAATGCTGGAGATGGCTTAGTGGTTAAGGTACCTTGCCTGCGAAGCCTAAGAACCCAGGTTCAATTCCCCAGTACTCACGTAAGCCAGATGCACATAGTGGTACACGTGTCTGGAGTTCGTTTGTCGTGGCTAGAGGCCCTGGTATTTTTTTTTTTTCTTAAAGAACTCTGGTTTCAGCACTGTGTATCTCTTAGTCACAGGGCACATTCCCCAAGACTCCCAGTGGATGCCAGAATTTTATGTATGCAGTATTTTTTTCCTATACATATATATCTATGATAAAGTTTAATGTATAGACTTGGTGTTAACAACCTCCCATGTGATTTCTCAACCCTCTTTTACTGTCTCAACTAAAAGAAGCACTTCCTTCATAGCCTCTCTGAGCTAAGCATCATTGCTCTTGTGCTGCAAGGACAGGATTAAGCACAATAAAAGTCACCTGGATGGTAGCACTACGGAACTAAAAGGTTTGACAAGGGGATGACTACTAAGTGACAAGTGAGTGGATCATGTAAAAGGAATAACATAAGGACAATTCCCATCCTAAGCACACAGAGTAGGACACACACTCAAGTGTACAGTTTAAAACATATGGATTATTTCTAGAATATTCCAAGTAATCTTTTTGGAGAAATGCTGCCTCGGTGGTTAAAGGTGCTTGCTTGGAAGGCCTTGATGGCCCGGGATCAAATCCCCAGTACCCATGTAAAGCCAGATGCACAAAATGGCACAGGAGTCTGGAGTTTTGCAGTGGCAAGAGGCCCTGATATACCCATACCCCCCTTACTTGTTTCCTCTTCCTCTCTGCTTGCAAATAAATATTTTTAAAAATTTTTGAACTGTAGTTGATCACGGAAACCTCAGTGAAGCTGGGTGAAAGGAGACACCGCAGTAACTTTCTGCTTTCCGGTTCCATGTAGGCAGCTCTCCACTGTCAATGAGGGACTTAGGATGAACATGGTCATGAATTTATTCATACATGAAGACATAGTACTGTATTATGAGAACTTCGTATCTGTGGCTCTGGCAGACAGGAGGCGTCAAGGTTAACTGAAGATTGGAGTCTCGGATCCAGGGAAGCAAAGGTCAGTGTATATGCTGTGGGGAGACGTGTGTGTGTGTGTGTGTGTGTGTGTGTGTGTGTGTGTGTGTTGGGGGGGTGTCAGCTATGCTAAAGTTAAAAGTTAAAACCCAAATACACTTCCTTAAGTTTGACAGAAAAAAAACCAGCCAGGTCAGACCATTAGCTCAGTAAGTTTTCACAATCAAGGAGGGGGAAAAAAATCTTTAACACCCAATTAATAATTTATCTTTTATTGAAATTGAATACTTCATAATACAGTAAAGTTGATTGAAAAAAAAGAAGAAAAAAATCAATCTTAAAAAATACACTCATGTTGAAATCAAAAAAGCCAGCCAAATCGGGTACAAACCAAGAAATTCTGCAAGGTGGTTTGCTTTTTTTTGTCGGTATAAGAATACCATTGAGCCTATATACAATTCTACAATGCGAGAAAAGTCATTAAACATGTCAAGAAAAGAGTCCACAGCCAGCGGAAGACACAGGGCCTACCCTTCCATCCCATGACACTGACCAGGAGCCTCTAGCCCCAGGCACAAGTCCACACACAACACTGGGCTAGATGCTGGCCCAACGTGTTTCTGTACGTTCACTCTGTGCAAATTAAGGCTTCTTATAGTTCAAATGGGTGATTACATGTTTTTCTTAAAAAAAAAAAAAAAAAAAAAAAAAAGCACAGTCAAGGTGGTATCGTGAGAACCTGAAGAGATGAGACCACAGCCTGAGCCTGGACAGCAGCTCTTTCCCATGGCGCCTCAACCCCACTCACGCACACGCACGCCCCAAACTGTCTTTGGCAGGTGTTGGAGCTCGCCAGCTAGCGAAGGCAACACTGACAGGGGCACTCTGTCCACCTCGGGCTGGCGATGCCATGCAGAGCTGCAGCCATTATGAGGAAAGGCATGGAGCAGGCAAACCTCCCAAACCCAGGCACCCCGAGCCCTGTGCACAAGTGTGCCCTTAAAAAATGGAAAGCAAAAGAGGAGGGTCAGAGGGGTGTGCTCCCATGCAGGGAACACAGTAACGACTACTTCAAATTCCACAAGAGATGGCCCTCGTGCACGGCTGGCCTCGCCCGCCCCTGTGCACGTCCCCAGGGCACTATGCCCCTGCTGGCGCCAAGAAACTGTGGTAGCTTTTATTTATTTTTTTTTAACTTTTTCACAAACCTGAGTAATTGTCAAAGTCAATAAATACGTGAGAGAATTACAATGCTAAAAATATAAATGGTCAAACACCCTACAGGGTCTAAAGCAGCAAGGGTTTCTTTTAAACACAGCCCTCAGTTCTGAGATGTGTCTAGCCTGGGCACCGTTGCAAGCGCACAGCAGCTATGCTTGTGAATGAGGACTTGGGCAAACCCTGGGCATGAGGTACCGCCCTTTAGCCGATTCGAACAATGCCTTGTTCCACTGACTGTAAACGATCATGAAGGAGTGGTGCCTCCCCCTCCACCCTCTCCCCCATCACAAAAACTCTTCCCTTTTGAAGCAGTTTTTGTTAAAGGCAAATGACAGAAGCATCATCGAGGTGAGTCTTATTTGGTTGGAGGTGCTTGGCTGTCCCGCGGCTCCATGTGCTCCGCTGGCACTGCAGAGCTAGATGCGCAAGAGGTCTTCATCGCTGTCGTCATGGAAGGACACCAGCTTGGCAGAGGTTGGCAACTTGTGCTGTCCCGGCTTGGGCTTCCCTTTTCTGGCTTTCTCGGCTTGGACCAGCCCCACCCTGTCGTACTCCCTCTCCCCAAGAGCCTTCCTCTGTGGGTTTCTCACAGGCTGTGAGCTTTCTACCCTGGCTCCTCTGCCTGAGTGGACCTTCACCTCTGGGATGGTCAGGACCTCGTCCTCACTGTCCTGGTCATCCCCATGCAGCGAGGTGAGGGCCTCTGCCTTCACAGACTTGGTGGTGATATGGCCGTTTTCCTGCCCCTCTTTCCCTAGCCTGGGAGCTGGCACCTGGATCTCCTCCATCAGCCACTCCGTTTCGTTCTCATCTGCCTCCTCCTCCTTGTTCACCTGTGGGGACAACAGGAAAGAGCGCGTTACTCCCAGTGGAGACAGCTGCGCAGTCCCTGGAGATGGGATGCTCCCTGCCAACAGGAGCTGGGGAGCCAGCCCACTGCCCACCCACCATAATCCCTACACTTCTGCTTCCCAGGTCTCCAGCAGGACCAACAGCAGGTGCCTGGTGGTGATGACAGCAAACCAGGCAGCAGTGAGGCTGCAGACAAGAGCCTGGCAGAAGGTGGGCAAGCCAAGCAGAGGACTGGACTTGGCCTGTGATCATCTGGGAGTTAGGAGAGAGAAGGGCTCTTCTGGGTGACATTGTACCAGGAAAGAGGGCATCTGGTTTGTAAGACAAGCCACAGCAGAGTCCAACTTCAGAAGAGTAATTTGGCAATATGTATCAAGAGCCAAACACATTTATGTCCTTTGACTGAGACATGACCTCTTCCGGAAGCTGACATGGGAGAAATCAGCCAAATGCTGGACGCGCAAAAATTTCACCACTAGGACTTTTTAAGAATTACCTAAAGCATGGGATCAACCCAAATACTAAATATGCTTAAGGAAACCCAGAGACATGGTGCCGGGCTGAGGTCACAGCTGTGACTAAAGGTTCCTTCCTGCTGTCCACTGGTGCAGTTCTTCCCAGCAGTCACGAACAGGCTCATGTCACCACAGGACACTTGCAGGACAGGAAGTGGCCACATGCGCACAGTACCTTTGAGTACTTGTAGGACACGCTCGAGCTCCTCCGACAGCAGTTTGTTAGCTTACTCAGCACGATTTCCCTGACAATGGAGACCATGGTTAGTCCAGGAAAAAGAAACAGGGCAAAGGGCCCCTCTCAAGCAGCCCCAGTCCAGCAAGTATGGTTCCTGAGGGTGGGGTCATGATGGCTGTGTATCCCACAAACACTCCCCTCCAAAGTAGGAACGTTATTGATGACAAACGACAGCACAACGGTAACCAATGCAATGTTATCTGTCATGATTCAGTGGAGGCAGCACGGGACCAGGCCACAGAGAATGCAAATTTGGTTCTTTTACCTCTTGGTGGTCACAAATCTACAGCAACTCATTTCACATTTTGCTTCTGGATTCTGACATGTGTCCAAGACAGGAACACACGCGTGCTGCTGAGGTGCCTGCTAAGACTGCGTGCACCCAGTCTACTCTGATGATGGATTGCATAGATGGGTGGGCATCCAGAGCCCTTCCCTTGATCCCTGTCCCTTCTCCCCCAGTTCTTCCTGTAGTTGGCCCCAGCCAGCACCTCTCAACCACTGCCCTAGGGCCTCACTAATAATGTAACATAAGACCTGATCGACAGTCATGTAACGAGCCCTTCACCCAGCAAGGGAGAGGCAACAGAACACCATACCTGGCACACAGCAGGTGCATAATAAATGCTCTCATATGATGGTGGTAGGACAGAGTCTGCTTGTGAATGGAGCTTGATTTTTTTTTTAATCAATCTCTGGACATAACATAAGAAACTTGCTGGCACCAGCTGAAGAGCCTATGGCATGTCCACACACGGCATGAATCAGAACCTCATCAGTGACTGTGGATGGGGCCATAGTGCCAGGCCATCTCATACTATGTCAGGGAAGTGCAGGCATTTTAAATGCTAAGGTACCTACTGCCATGGAGTTTCAAACTAAGGTGTTTGCTGCTATTGGGCTCAAAACCCAATATATGCCCAAGATGTGATGCTGAACTGCTGGCTTGGCCCACACCAGCCCTCTTGCCTGGCTGCCCTCCTCACCTCCTTTCCTTCTTATGAAGCAGCAGGGCCAGCAGACAGCCGGTGAGCGCCACCAGGAGCAGGCTGAGGATCGCGCCAACAGCCTGGCTCCGCTCCGAGAGTCCCTTGTACTCTGGCTCATCCAGCCCAGGACTCTCCCCGCCAAAGCTCACCCTAGAACACGGTAAGAGAAAGAAAGCGTATCGCTGACTGCAGCCACCACAGCAACACGCCAGACTCCCAGCCAGGGACTGGCTCCTATTGCAAAAACGCCCTGAGACCTTCCCAGGCCAGGACACCTCATCCACCTGGCATGGAAAATGGTAACAGCAGCATTCCTGAGACTGTGTGTTAAGACAAAGGATGGGCCTGTGGACAGAAGTCTGCTTCATGCATCACAAAATGCCAGCTGCCTTGAGTATATAGTTTTGTTGGTTTTAACTTTTCCTTCCTCCAAGTCTTTGTTGCTTTACCAATGTGTGACAAGATTTTAAGCAGCTCTGTGCCTGTACTGCATGCCATGAGATGTGAGCTCTCCTGTGGAAACTTGCTTTGATTCTGAAGGCTCCTCAAGGTGCCTCTCCACTTCCCATCTACAACAAGCCCTACAAACACTGGTCTCCAAACCCACACTGGAGATAGGGATGGGACTTAGTTTAAGGCACTGCAACTTCTCAGTGACAGACAATGCAAGGACAGCTCACTTTTAAGTTTTTCATACTTTAAAAAATTTATACTTTATACTGGGTGTGGTGGTGCACACCTTTAATCCCAGCACTCAGGAGGCAGCGGTAGGATTGCTGTGCGTTTGAGGCCACCCTGAGACTACATAGTGCATTCCAGGTCAGCCTGGGCTAGAGCGAGACCCTACTTCAAAATTTAAAAATTAAAAATTTATACTTCATGTTGGGTGTGGGGCACACGCCTTTAATCCCAGCATGTGGGAGGCAGAGGTAGAAAGATCTCTGTGAGTTCCAAGTCAGCCTGTGCTACAGCAAGACCCTACCTCAAAAAAACAAAAAAGGAGCCGGGCATGGTGGTGCACACCTTTAATCCCAGCACTCAGGAGGCAGAGGTAGGAAGATTGCTGTGAGTTCAAGGCCACCCTGAGATTACATAGTCAATTCTAGATCAGCTTGGACTAGAGTGAGACCCTACCTCGAAAAACCAAACAAAAAACAAACTAAAAAGGCTGGAGAGATGGCTTAGCGGTTAAGACATTTGCCTGCAAAGCCAAAGGACTTCTGTTAGATTCCCCAGGACCCATGTAAGCCAGATGCACAAGGTGGCACATGCACCTGGAGTTCGTTTGCAGTGGCTCGAGGCCCTGGCGCACCCATTCTTTCCCTTATGCTCTCTCTCTCTCAAATAAACAAACAACAATAAAATATAAAAAAAAATTATACTTTGCTTTTTTCACTGAGAATTGCTAGCTTTTTTGCTGGGAATTGCTGGGATTAAAGAATAGCTATCATTTTGCCATGACCTCTCAGGAACATCTTCATATTCAAAGCTGGAAGTGCTACGAAGGAAAGGTCTACAAAGGGGAGGAATATGGGGGGGATGGGACAGGGAGACTAGTGGCAGGGCAAGTAGGAGCAAGGTACAAAGATGCATGCACATGATCATTAGGGTTGAGGATGTAGCTCACAGACAAAGACAGGGTCCTTGCCTAGCATGTACAAGATCCTAGGCTCTGGGTTCAAGCCCCTGGAACACAAAGTGAAAAGAATGGAAGAAATGAAGGGGGATAGGGATGGAGGGGGAATGTCATAATGAAGCCCATTATTGTGCATATTAACTGAAAATAGTAAAGTCAACAAAAGCCTCTTGAATCTTTGTACCCACATCCCACTGAGCAAGCACTCATAGGTAAGTGGACATAAGAGCTGAAGGCTTGATCAGAGTCTCTCATTGTCCCTGCTGCCAGCCGCCTGCTGACCAGGAGAATCCCCCTCAGTCAGTGACATGGGAAGAATTCATTTCTCTTGCAATCATAAAGCTGCAGGACAGGGAACCCAGAGTGCAAGTAAAGCGGTGGTCTGCGTGGATGAGCTAGGAAGACCGTGAGCGCACGCAGAAAGCAAGCTGAATGTGGCTCGAGCGAAGAAGTAAACCGCTCTGGCCCGTGAAAGCACCACACGAGTCTTGGGTTCTCACCGCAGAACAGAGTTCCTCTTGCTGCCCATAAAGACCCAGTCCATAGCTCGTTCCAGAGACCCACAGAGTAGGTTTTTTATTCATTCAAATGCAGAAAATGCCTTACTATGATTACGTTTTGCCACATGAAATTTATACAGGGCACACGGAATGTTGAGAATGAAGACACACAGGCACATGCCTCAGCACCGAGGAAAGAGAGACAGTGGGTGGGGGCAAGGGTGAGGCAAAGACAGCAGTGGGAAGCTCTGGCTGGGCCGCAGTGCAGGACCCCGTGTGCAGGGTGGAAGCGTAGCCAATGCTACTGGGGTAGTGAGTGGCGGTAACACTAGCCCAGACCCAAGGCAGCACCAAGAGCACGATCTCTAGAGCAGGCTGCCGCCTGTGTGAGTCATGACCCTTTTCTGTTTTCGGTGCGTGTTTGAACACTTCCAATAAATAGGCACTGAGCGCCACCCTGCTGTGAGAGGGGTGTGGGCAGGGTGTGCACGCTAGGACCGTACTCACCCCAGGGGGCACACAGCCGCCGTGTACCAGGAGAAGAGGTACTGGCAGTCGGCGGTCTCATGGCTGAACTCGGGGATCCCATCCTTGACCATAGGGTCGCAGTGGAAGAAGATGGTGGAAGAGACGGACTTGGTCTTATCTTTCCCACACTTGGAGGAAGAGGTAAACACGATATCCAGATCGCCATCTGTGAAACACAAAAGACACAGCGCAGCGCCATGACCACTACCCTGGCAACAAGCAGCCAAGGTGAGGCGCATAGGGTACCCCACATGTCCTCCACGTACTCTGCTTTCATAGCTCGAAAGAAAATGTTGGGGGCAGGGGGAGGGGGAGGCGGTTCTGGGGAGATTGCTCAGTCAGGGAAGTGCTTGTCTGGAAAGCATGAGGGTCTGAATTTGACTCTTCAGAGCACAGGTTGTTAAACAAAACAAAACAAAAAAACCATACAGGATAGCACGTGCTTGTAATCCCAGCACTAGGGAGACAGAAGGATTTCTGGAGCTTGATACGTAAACAACCTGGCCTACTTAGAGAGCCCCAGGCCAATGAGAAGCCCCATCTCAAAAAAAGATGGAGGCACCTGAGGAAGAATAGTAAAGCTGTCCATCAGCTCCCACATGCGCGTGCACGCATACATACACGCAGGTCACTAAGCAACCTCAGTGATCGCACAGTCACAATGAAGAATCAGTCTCACCCAAAATGAGGTCTGCTACCCTTGGCTGATATGAGATGGGGTGGTGAGTTAGTTACTTTCCTCATTGCTGTGGTAAAATTCCTGACCAGAGACAACCTAAGGAAGGGCTTACTTCAGCTCACACTTCCAGGTCAGTCCATCATGGCGGGAGAGGCGGGAGCTGGAGGCAGAGCTGTTCACACTGCACTCACAATCAGGAAGCAGACAATGGTGAAAACTCATGTTAAGCTTGCTCTTTCCGTTTCATTCTGGGGCCCACTGCCCATGGAGTGCTGCTGCCAACAGTTAGAACGGGTCCTCCCACCTCAATTAACTTAACCTAGACACCCCTCACAGACATGTCCACGGATTTGTTTCCTAAGGGACTACAGAGCTAATCAAGTTGACAATTAAGAGTGACCATTACAGGTGGAGCTGGCTGGGCCATCTCATTCCCCTGGGGACTGAGATCAACCACATGGACACTAAGCAATCAGTCTACACAATGAAGGCCACAAAAGCCCTGGCCCAGGGCTCCATGAGGTCCAGGGAGCACCCAGTCGGCAAGGCTCCATGTGCAGCGTCACACACTGGGCCGGGGACGGCAGCAAATCCTGGTTTCGTGGGAGAGGCCAATGGGAAGTCTGCTCCGGACTCCCTCCTAGACCTGCCTTCAAACATCCTCTCGTGGCTGACTGCAGTCTACATCCTTCTGCTGGAAACAACTGCAAACCTGAGCACAACAGCGTCCAGAGAGTCCCATTCCCAAATGAGACGGGAGTCATGAGACTTCTTGAAAGTGCCTCTGGCATCAGCGGCGAGGGGAGCCTGGGTGAACTGCTCCACCCTCGGGCATTCCTGTCATCAAGCAGGAGCACTGAGACTAGGTTTAGGTACGCGATGGACATGTCCACCTTGGAGAGGGGCGCTCCAGGGCGGAGGCAGTGGAGGACCAGCTCAGGAAGGAACACACGCTCCCGTACCACACGGCACTTCAGTTCACCCAAGGCAGGAACTGCACAGAGTTCTGTGGGCCTGTGTGGGAGCAAGTCACCAAGCTAGTGAGGACAGCATGGCAGCTCCAGGCCTCAACCAGGGCTAGGACTTTGCCTTGGGTTCTGACTGTCTCAGACAGACTCGTGAGGAGATGGCACTTCTTCATAAAATAGGAAGCTAGCACAACTTACTGACGCTAGTGAAGGAAGACAGGAAAAAGGTCTGGTGGGATTTCCTTGAGCACCAACAGAGGTGCATGCATATACACATGCTTATGTAGGCTTCAGGTGCCCAGGCATCCTGGATGCTAGATTCTCAAAGGTTCAAATATGGAGATACTTTTTTTTTTTAATTTTAATTCTACAGTTCAGCTTTTAAAGCAGGGAGTGTCAATGGAGAGAGACAGTACATCTGTTTACTTGTGTTGTTTTTTTTTTTTAAGGCTTATTAGTTAAGGTAGCATAAGTTATGCCAGTCATTGATTAAATTTTCAGTTCTCCATTCAGTTCAGGCATTTTTTTAAGGGAACCCAAACAGATTGGCCTTTTTTTATGCAAGGGGGAGGCAGACAGACAGAGAACTGGTATGCCAGGGCCTCCAGCCAGGGCAATCAAATCCCAGATGCATGTGCCACCTTGTGTGCATGTGTGACCTTGCGCGCTTGCGTCATTTTGTACATCTGGCTTACATGGGCCTGAAGAGTCAAACATGGGTCCTTAGGCTTTGCATGCAAGTGCCTTAACCACTAAGCCATTTCTCCAGCCCCATGGATACACTTTTAAAGACAAAGTTGGAGGCCATTTGTAATCAGCAGTGTTACAGAGCTTGAACATTCCTACAGGCACCCAAGGAGGGGACAACCCTGGGTTTGTGAAGGGGGATTCCCGAAGAGAGGACACAGAAAGGTGTTTGGAAAGGAATGCAGGTGGGGTGAGCCACATCAAACCACCAGCACCAGACAACCTGGAGCTCTGGGTAATGTGTCACCTAGGTCCAGGGCACTGAGGGCCAGTGAGTTGAGGCTGGGCAGTCAGATGGACTCTACCAGAAACCTTCCAGCCAGTGTGAGAAAGAGCTTGGCCTTTCCTTTTCTGAAAAGCAGGACACCTGGAAGGTTCTCAAGCACCCCTGAGGTGATCAACCAGCATTACTGAGTACTTCCTACAGCACCGAGGACTCTAGACAGTGGAGAAGCATGGCCTGAGCAGCAAGTGGTGTGTATATCTGATCCTGAGTTATTGGAGGATTTGCTGGAGTGTGAGGAAGGCAAATGAAGAGAGAAATGAAGGCATTTACTGCATAACATACTATAACTGAGTGAGTGAAGCTAATTAGTTTTCCTACTGCCCACCCAGCCAAATATGCACGTCCCTAATTCTCCCCCAGGCCACAAGCGTGGTGAGCAGATACAGAAGCTTGACATGTGCCCGACTCCTCACAAGCCTGCTACTCAGTTCCATAGCTTGGGAACATGCACTTCTTCGAGGCTACAACTGGAGGTGGGCCCTTCTTCCCTCTTCTGGGGAATCTTTCCTATCAGAGCAGGCTGGCTGTTCAACATACTATTTACAAGCTAATATGGTCATATGGTTCAAAACACTAAGTACAAAAGGTATATGGTGAAAGAACGGCTGATTAAAACAGACACACGAGCTTCCTTCCAGGTGAACTTCCATAACAAACAAGGAGGACTTTTCTCAGTGCCAATTGGATACCTTCTGCACACCCATTTCTTACCCAGGCTGGCATCCCTCCACCTTTTGCTAAATCTTTGAGGTAGGGTCTCGTTCTAGCCCAAGTTGATCTGGAATTCACTATACAGACTCAGGTTGGCCTAGAACTCACAGTGATCCTCAGCCTCTTAGATGCTGGGGTTAAAGGCGTGCTCCACCAGGCCCGGCTCCTTAATCCTTTTAACAAGTGGGAAACCTTTTAGCCTTCTCTAACTCTACCTGGAGTTTCCAATAACGAACCTCTCCTTAAAAGCTTTCTCATGGACCACTGGCGGGAAGCAGGGAGTTACCTTGAACGTAGTACTTGGTCCTGTCAGAGGTGCCCACCTTCCTGCTAAAGTGCTGATCGTTGGGCTTCACCTGGCAGATGTTAGCACCAGAGCACGCAGGGTTCGAGGAGCTAGTGATGGAGGAGAGCTGGATTTCATACAGGTAGTTGTCCCCATTGGTTCTCATGTCCCCAGAGGCACTGAACAGCCTGGGAAGGAGAGAATACAGGCCACTTAACACAGAACTGTGGGGTTCAGAGGTTCTTTTCTCTTCAACCCCACGCAGGGCAGCACTTCAGTGATCCTGAACCTTGGGGCACGAGCTTCCATCTCAGTCATCCTCCTGCCCTACCAGCTCTAACTTTCTCACACATTGTGGGCACTACATCCAGTGCCCACAACATTCCCTGCCCTGGCATGATGAGTGGATCATAAGACAGCCCAAAGACACTGTTGAGAAATGGACTTTTACAACCCCCATATGCTGGTCAGCCCAAGAGATCCCTCCTTAGCCACACTTCCAAGGTCTTTGGCCAGTGCCCCTGGGCTGTTCATGAAGTGAGGAAGGGGAGAGGCCTGGTTTGTATATGCAGAGGATTCACCATCTTTGGTATTAAACCGTAACAGTTGAATAACACTTGTTTGGTTTAAGCAAAATATAATCACTCCAACAACTGTAGCTAAAACACACAGACCTATTTACCTCACAACAACTCTGCTACGGAAAGACTCAAATTATTTATTTACCTTGATTAGCTTTCAGTACTTAACAAGAAAACCTTCCACGTACTTAAAATAAATGTCTCCAAGGCTGAAGCTCTTGCCATTCACTGGATTGGTAAGGGTTCCATTCACCATGTTCACCTCCTGTGGCCTCACGGCACAGGCAGCCCGCGAGTCCCAGCGGAAGTAGTAGGTACAGCTGTCTATATCAAACCTGGAAGGGGAACAGAGGTGGTCACCACTGAGCCACACAGGAAGAGCCTTCAAGACATAGATGCAGAGATCTATGAGGAGCTCACTGGCCCTCATAAAGGCCATCAGCTGGGTTCTGGGCTGTCCCTGAGAGTGCACCCACGGGCTCCACAGAACACCAGGCAGTCCATGCGCACACTCCAGCTCTGGCCTAGGAGTGTTATCAGTTCACCTTGTCTAAGCACTACCATGAAGATGATGGCTGTGGCACATCAGTAATGTGAAAGGTAGACAAGAGTTCAAGACAAGTTCATTCCAGCTACTTAGGAGGCAGAAGCAGGAGGATAACAAGTTCAAGGCCAGCCTGAGCAGCTCAGGGACACCTTGTAAGTAAGTAAAGTGAGGGCAGGAAATACAGCTCAGGGGAAGAGTGCTTGCAAGCTTCATGTACAAGGTAAATTTAATCTCCAAATAAATTCAATGCAGACATTTTAACCTTATAAGCTGGGAAAATTTTGATCCTACATGTTCAAATTTCTGATATACGAGCATCTCAGTCTCCTGCTTGAAGAACATTAATAGTCTTTCCGGCCCTTCCCTTTTCCAGGCCCAGCTTGGGCAGGGATCACTTTCCCAAACAGCAGTTCACTTGCTCCCTCTGTTGGCCAAACTCCCCCTGGCGCCACTCATGCTGTCTGGACCATGCCCATGGCTAATTCAGGAACACCCCAGGTACAGTCCCACCTTCAGGCTTCAGAGGTGGGTGCTGCTGACAGCCCCTTGCCTGGTTATACCACAACTATTCAGAGACAGGTCAGCTGGATAGTGCTCAGCAGCACAGAGAGCCCCAGGCCCAGTACAGAGACAGTTTCATAAGACTAATGAGACCAGAGAAGTTGTATTAGCCCAGTAACAGTGGACTAAGCACCCCAGCTGGAGAACTCCTCCAGGGAGGACCAGCCCACCAGCAGCACTGGCCCCAGGCCCTCAGCTCCTCCTTCAGGGACACCTCTCGCCTAGGTGCACATTCCCAGACTCCGTATGGGAGCTTTTGCCAGCACTCTGCACAGCTCCTACGATACTCTGCTCAGATCCTAACACGCCACCGGACCTCACCTCTTGAAGGAGGGTCTGCCCACGGTCTTAGCACAGGCCAGCTCTATCACAGAGGATGCAGTCTGATTGCCATTGCAAGGATAGCCTTTTGAGTACGTGACAATAACTTTGTCATCTGAAATAAAATGAATGATGTTATTTCTAGTGCATTATGAGAGCCTTAATGTTAGAAGTCAAAATCTACTTTAAGGGCCAGTATATAAAACAAGTGTTTGGGTCTCTAAAGGCGCAGTGAACTGTTACTGCTGCAGCCATGTTCGGTGGCAGCCACTGGCCCACACAACCTCTGCCATGGCAACAGCGAGACCTGGGTGAGCCAGAGCCCATCTGCTCATGAGCCTGAACGGCAGAATGTTCAACTGTTTGGAATAGGAATACCATCCAGAGTCTGCCTTATTCAAGAGTTTCAGGGGTGTAGGGAAGGTACCTACACCATGTATGGGCAATGCAGGGCCTTGACTGAAGGCAACTACCATCCCTGTCCAGTTTCATACAACTTCAGTATCACTGGAGGTGCTTTTCTAACCTTCATCGAAGCCTCTTACTACCAGGTCGAGAGTGAGGAGCCAGAGCCAGAGACCACACCTGGTTCTGCTTTTGAAAGTGACAGACTAAAATGCTGGAAAGAGGCAGAAGCTGACCCCAGGCTCTCAGCCCTGCTTCACTCTGGTAGTATGGTCCCAGAGACTCAGGTGTTTGATTAAAATAGTTTTCAGGGGCTGGAGAGATGGCTCAGCAGTTAAGGTGCTTGCGCGCTAAGCCTAACAGGGGTTTGATTCTCCAATACCCAGACGCACAAAGTGGTGCATGCATATGGAGTTCGTTTGCAGTGGCTAGAGGCCCTGGTACCCATTCTCTCTGTATCTCTCTCTCAAATAAATAAATACTAAAAATAAAATTGAGGGGCTGGAGAGATGGCTTAGTGGTTAAGCACTTGCCTGTGAAGCCTAAGGACCCCTGTTTGAGGCTCAATTCCCCAGGACCCATATTAGCCAGATGTACAAGGGGACACACACATCCGGAGTTTGTTTGCAGTGGCTGGAGGCCCCAGCGTGCCCATTCTCTCTCTCTTTCTCTCTTTATCTGTCGCTCTCAAATAAATAAAAATAAATAAAAAATAAAATTGAGTTTTCAGTTTCAGGCCCTAGCAGGCAGATTCCTGTTACAGGGAGTGGATCTGAATTCCAGCCCAAAAGTATATAGAGAGGTTTGCACCCCAGTTGGGGGGGGGGAGTAGGGGGTGAGCTTGCTGCTTTTTGGTGCTTGCTGGCTGCTGGTGGTTACTCTCTCTCTGCTTGGATGTATGAATTAGCAGCCAGCTTCTTCCGCCACTGACGGAGCCTCCCCTGGACCTGTAAGCCTGAAATCAACCCCTTTCTCCCATCAACTGTGCCTGGCTGCATGCTCATCGCAGCGACATGAAGCAGACGTCTATGACACTCCCCTCCCGGCCAAGCAAAGCTGCTCCAGCTGAGCCTGACTTTAGCACGGGGTTGCTGCATGAAATGTTGGTGGAAGTTTTGAACTGTTTTGAGGAACATATTTTAAATTCCCACAAAATGGGATCTAACCATCTTAGATAAGACAGGTGCCCCATGCTCTCTGAGAAATACCACCTACCTCCACACTTTAGCTGCACTCTGGTGACCCGGACCATGGGTTAATTCCACAGAGCTGAGAAGTGGCATGGTGTGACAGACCGTCCCCCAGTGTTCACGTATCAGAATCTTAATCCCCAGAGGGAGGTGACTCTTAAGGAACAGGTCTGTTCTACTTTCTTTCTATCTGGAGACATCTACTACCAACCTGCAGAATCTGGGCTTATCATCAAAGGTCAGTTCCCTCAGAAATCCCTCTCCATTTCAACATGTATGTTTTGTATCTTAGTGAGCCCAACTTGGGTAATCCTCCTCTAGCCTAGTGAGTAGGGCAAAATGTTAACTGCAAACACATACCAGTCATTGACTAAGAAAGTGTGATTGTCTTCTAAAGAGAACAACTTTATCTCAATGACCAATTGCAAAATGAGCTTTCTACTCAAATTACTAAAAAGCATCATTACTACTTTACAAATGGCTAAGGAAAAGGTATCCCTGATGATCTACTAGGTCCCATGCAACTGTGCCTTCTTAAGCAAATGTGTATTTAGAAGCTCAATATACAACCTGACCATGAATGTCAGAGCTCTGAACATGCAGAGCAGAACCCTCAAGTCATATCAAGTGGAACTTAATTCATGTCCCAGGAGTGACCAAAATGCAGGAGAAACAAGTCACTAGAACAGTATCTTAAAGTGTCATCACACTGAGCACAGCCTCGACTTCCCCATCCTGACGCAGCAGCTAAACCAAGAACAAGTACTCTGCAGCCTTACCTACGACGTCCAGCTTCTGCGTATGCACGAGCCCCAAGACCTGGACTTGACCAGTTGCAGTCTTCTTGCAAATGCTGGCTCTCTCAGAGCATTCCAGGGGCCCTTTGTAAACCCTCTGACAGAGGTTTATGAAGTACCTGCCCAGCGACACAGACGGGTAGAGGAGGGCAAGTTAAGAATCTGCACAGACACCTGGGAGAGCCCAGCACGGCACTCTGCCTCGACAACAGCCTGGGAACAGCTTTGCAGTGCAGAAGGAGTGACGAGTAGGTCAGCCCCATGAAAGAGTTACTGAGCATGCCCACATGAGGTGGCCCTGCCACAAAGTGCAAACAGAAGAAGGGCTGTGGTGCTGGGACAGGTCGTGGCTGCAATCCTGACAGATCACTCACCATACTTGAGGCCCCTTAAGTTCTCCAATCCCCAGCCCTGCTCTGCAGTGGGGACTGTGGAGCTAAGGTGCTTGGCAGAATGGGACTCCCTGTGTGTGAGCAGCCAAGACAATCAGCCCCATCCAGCAAAGGGAAAGAGCTGAAGATTTTTGTCAAAAATTGAAGAAATTCCATATGGCCTACAAGACTGAGGAGCAAGAAGCCCTTCCCGGTGCAAAGCAAGCCCAGCGACTCAGCCACGAACTGCTCAGGCTGTTCTGTTCCCAAAGCACCTCCACACTGTGATGTCAGAGCTCCTTGCTATGACCATGAGTGATGCTTTCAGGGGTGTGTCCCAGAAGCATAATCTCAATGAGAACCACCACAAGTACCATAGGCATGTAATGCCCACATCTTTGCATACTGGGGTGAGCCACTTGCATGCAGTGTACGTACGAGGCTCCTTCATGGACGAAATACCAGGACCCAGTGAGGGAGGAGAGCAGCCGCAAGTCGTAGGTTTTGTGATTCTGAATGAATTTGCACTCCATCTTCTTTGGAGGACAGACAACTTTTGTTTTCCACTCAAATGTCACCTCACACCCACGGTCTTCACTGAAGACTTGAGGCCTCCCAATCTCTTCATCTTCGTCACATTTAAATATGACAGCTGATGTCCGGTGGCTGTTGGCTACAGAACAGCAGCATGGGACCATCAGACCTCGACTCCTCCTCTGCCGCACTCAGCACCTCCTATCTCCCCCGGGTGCGGCCCTGGCCATATCACTTCCCGCTTCCTCACTCAAGTAGACTGTAACCCCACTCAGACCTCACCTCTCAACCCCTTCCACATTGGCACAGTTCCTCCTAGGAAGGCAAGTAAATACTGATCATGTTCTGAGGACAAGACACTAAGATCAGGCTGGAGAGACAGATGGCTTAGCGGTTAAGGCGCTTGCCTGCAAAGCCAAAGGAACAAGACTCGATTCCCCAGGACCCACGTAAACCAGATGCACAAAGTGGCACATGCGGCTAGAGGCCTTGACATGCCCATTCTCTCATTCTCTCTCTCTCTCAAATAAATAAAACAAAACATTTTTAAAAAAGAAAAAAGAAATTAAGATCACAACAGCAAAGTATTACCCAAAGCCTTCAATGCCCTCCAATTAATTGGGCCAGGCTTAATATTCTGTCAAAGTAAGCCTCAAAGTTAGTTATCCACTGGATATTTAATACCTGAGTTCCTTAATATATCTTGTTTTGCCCTTGATCACTAATAAGAATTATACAATGTTTCTTTTTTGTTTTGTTTTTTGCCTTCATGTCACTCCCCTTCAGCAGTCTCTCTACAGAAGTGCCAGGGTGTTACATATGGCTCACCATAAAACAACCCAGCCTCTCCCAGGCACCTCAACCCCCTCCTGTCACCCGGCTTCACGGCAGACTATCGATGACGAAGCCCCTTGCTAACCCTGCACACTCACGGTCACCCAGCAGACCCACAGGAGGCCGTAACCCGGCTGAGGCATGAGTGTGAACTGCCAGGGCCAGTTCCTGTACATGAACCCAAGTCCCTCCACCTAGTGAGTGGGCCTAGTTGACCACTCGACATCTCAGCATCCACCCAGAATCTCTGCGTTCTCAATACAGCCCCGCTGTGGCTTCCATGTACAGTTGCCCTGTGGTCTCATAGAGAAATTAAAACTGCTTCCCTGACTGGGTGTGGTGACACACACCTTTATAATACCAGCACTTGGTAGGCTGAGGTAGGAGGATTACCATGAGTTCGAGGCCACCCTGAGACTGCAGAGTGAATTAAAGGTCAGCCCAGGCTACAGCAAGAGACCCCCACTGGCCCCCAGCAAAAAAAAAAAATCTCATGTCACAACCACTGCCTTAGTTAACTTAGGCACCCGCAAAGGTCTAGGACAAACAGCCCAGAGAACCAGCACCCACCACCCAGCAGCAGAGTGCCTACTCACTGGATCTACAGAAGCCCCACTCATGGTCACGGTCATAGTTTGCAGTTTTGCTGCACCACAGCCGGGCTCGTCCCTCCACAACACACTCATCATATCTCTTCCCTTTGAAGATGAAGGGGAAGACACAGGGCTCACCATCGTCAGTTTCTGGAAGGAGAAAGACAATGCAGATAATACAGGCTCAGCTTGGTACTGCATCATCTATGCCTCAGTAGGCATCGCCCCAAAGAACCTGTCCTCCCCTCCACCCTAAAGAAGCTATCTTCCCCCCCCCCACCCCAAAGAATGCCCACCCTCAAGAAGCTGTCTCCTCTCCCAACCCTAAGCCACAAGCATGACAGCAAGCATTCAACTGTCAAAACTCAGTAAGCAACAGACAGAATGCAGTTATCAGCAGGCTTGGTCCAGGAGGAAGGGAGGGAGAGAGGGAGGAAGGAAGGTGACAGATTTGCAGCTGCATTCCTCACACTTACCGGGAGGGCAAGGATCACCATTCACATAACTCAGAATAACCGCTTCATCCTGGTGCCTGTAATCTAGCTGCATAGATGCTAGCCGTCCAAAGGATGCCCCCTTGTTCTCAGAGAGCAGACAGACACCGCCATCCTTGCAGCCTCCTTCATCCAAGCCAGCGGCTGCTGTGCACACCCCCACACTGTATGTGCGCGAGTCTCGAGTCACCTGTGGAGACAAACAGCAGGTGGGTCTGTGAACAGAGGATGCGAACAGAACACGGCAGTTCACCTCCTGTGCCTGATCAGGGCCCTGGGCCACCTCCAGAGTCAACAAGAAATGCCCTTTCTTTGGTAGCTTTCTTTGGTCCTGAGAAGGAGTCACATTTCCCTCACCCCAGGCCAGCTCTCAGTGGCTGAGGCAGCCAGTAGGGGCTGTCCCAACCATCCTCTCCAACTAGGTCTTGCCCTCCATGAGTGCCCAGACTCCCTCCACCTTCCTGAAGCCTGAAATCTGACAGTGTGAGGACCAAGTCACTGAGCTAAGCACATGAAAACACGGGCTTTGCTGTGGCTCTGCACAGGTCTCCATCCCAGGACGTCAGGTGGCAGATGCTGAGCAGAGTTCAGAACTCATCTTCAACAACTGCTGCACACAGGAGTACTACGCCTCACCTCGTGGCTCAGTGCACACAAGGCAATGACTTGGCAGTACTTACTCGGGCTAGAGACTTAGCCTTCAAGGAGCACATCCTCACTGCCCATGGCCCTCAATTCCCAAGTAAACAGCCAGGGGCTCCAGCATCAGCCACTGATTGTCTCTGTGTGTAGCCAGGTAGTCATCCATTGGGCACTTCATATCTGAGCTCCTTAATATGCTGTATTTTGCCCTGCCACATAGGCAGGTTGGTGACTAAGAGGAACTCCCTGTGGATTTCTAATGGCCACATTAATCTTGCCCTGTACCAAGGATGTGTGGTCCTATTCAGGTCTCCAAATCATCTCACCTTTTCTCACACTGGTACTCAGAATTTCACTGCCTGCCTCATTGGGTCATCTGATTCTCATACAGCCCTTAGTACAGAACCCATGTGAGGCCTCATGTGAGGGGTTGTGAGGCCATGTGAGGACAGGGCCTTACCTTGAAAGTGTTCTTGGAAAGGCTAGTCAGGTTGAAGCTGTAGAGCAGCTGCTCATCCGTCAGAGCACAGCCATCAGTCTTTACTTCATCGGGACAGACAATTGGCGTCTCCCACTCAAACACAAAATCACATTCACTGGTCCTTATCAGCTTAGGAGTTCCCTGTGGTGACAAAGTATAGGTTTTAAGACCACAGGGTAGTAGGGGGAATGGAGGAGGGGCACAACAAGGAAATAGGAGGAGATTATGATCAAAATACATTATGTACTTATATGAAAGGTATCAAGGGCTGGAGAGATGGCTCGGTGGTTAAGGTGCTTGCTTGCAAAGCTTGACGGCCTAGCCTTGGTTCAATTCCCCAGTACCCTTGTAAAGCCAGATGCACAAAGTGGTGCATGTGCCTGGAGTTTGTTTACAGCTGCAAGAGGCCATGGCCCACCCATTATCTCCCCTGCCCTTGAAAATAATTTTTTTTTAAAATGTTTTTTAAAAAGCCAGATATGGTGGCACATGCCTTTAGTCCCAGTACTCAGGAGGCTGAGGTAGGACTGCCAAGAGCTTGAGGCCAGCCTGGGGCTACAAAGTAAGTTCCAGATCAGCCTGTCTGGGCATGGTGATGCACAACTTTGGTACCAGTACTCAGGAGACAGAGATAGGAGGATGACTGTGAGTTCGAGGCCAGCACTGGTCTACAAAGGAAGTTCCAGGTCAACTTGGGATAGAGGCAGACCCTACCACAAGAAAAAAAAATTGTTTACAAAGGGCTGGAGGGATAGCTTAGGGGTTAAGGCATTTGCCTGCAAAGTCAAAAGACCCAAGTTTGATTCCTTGGGACCCACATAAGCCAGATGCACAAGGTTCTGCATGCATCTGGAGTTCGTTTGGAGTGTCTGGAGGCCCATTCTCTCTATCTGCCTCTTTCTCTCCCTCCCTCTCTCTCTCACTCGCTCGCTCGCTCTCAAATAAATAAAATAAAATAATTTTTTTTTTAAAATCTGCAAAAAAAGAAACACCACACAGGGCTTAAGTACATATAACAGTCGCACACCATCCTTCTGCCTGGCAAGTGCTGGGAACATGTACCCCTGCCACACGCTGTACCAGGAGAGGAGGGCTTATGCCCACAGCAGCTGCTCTCTGAGGGTCACTGGGCAGGAGCCAAAGCTCATGGCACAAATAGGCACCTCTGACTGCCTTTGACTTAAAAAAATGAGCCCATGCAAGGTCACTGAGACATCCTGTTGGAGCTGAGCTGAAAACCTCCTCCATGTAGACCAGCTGACAGAAAGCTGGAAAAAGCCATGTCACATGCAGTTCAATGGGAGAGAGAGAAATCACCAGTGGAGATACTCAACAGTGGACACTACAAACCTTAAATTTTGCCAGCCAGGCCAAATGAGCCAACAGGTGCAATAGTGGCATGTCTGTTATGGAGGAAACCAGTCACTCTCTAATTGGACTGGAGGCCCGCTCCAAGGGACAGAATGCATCCCTGATACTAAAAACCTACAACAGGGTAGACATGAGCCCTAGGGGTGTAACGTCTGCTTGTGTCTGGGTAAATTATATACTATGCTCACCAAACTGTTCAGTAAGCACTTCTCTTAATGTTCATACTCATATATGAATGCTACTCTCACTTTTGGTTAGAGAAGCTTCTCTTTTCAGATGGCAGTGACCTTGGGATGACTCAGAAGCCACCACGGTACTGAGAAGAAATGACAGAGGAGTGCTCAGCACTGCAATATCTCTATCATACTTTCCAAGGTTCAGGGCCCATAATGGAAGAGGGGGCGGAAAGAATATAAGGGCCAAAGGAAGGGTAGGACTCCTTACAACATGCTCCTCCAGACACAAAATGGCCTGGATATCCAGGACCTCACAGTGCCTGACACTACCTACATAGGACCATCATAAATAGGAGGAAAAGATCATGACATCAAAATAAAAGAGAGATTGATTGAGAGGGGGAGAGGATATGATGGAGAATGGAATTTCAAACGGGAAAGTGCGGGGAAGGAGAGAATTACCATGAGATATTGTCTACAATTATGGAAGCTGTCAATAAAAATAAATAAATTTAAAAAAAGATGAGCCCACCTCCACATGCTGTGCTGTAGGTTCCCAGTAGAAAAAGGGGATGTTTAGTATCAGGGGAGCAAAGTGACACCCTATCACTGCCAGGAGCAGCAGCAGCAAGTGTGGCCAGCCACTCGGCCCAGGCACCCTCTGGGAGCGCTGAGGAGGGCAGGATGTGACGCAGCAAGCCACTCCACCAGCTAAGGACGGCTGAGCAAAGCCATTCAAAAGCAGCACAGAGACACAGCAGCTGGTCAGGGGTCCCAGTTGCACTCCACATTCTTACTGCTGAGAATCACTTCTCTGAGTCAAGTGGGGTAAGTGCTTCGAACCTGGGGAAAGACAATTGCTTCCAAACCTTTCCCAAGAGCTGTTTTTCACAGCAAGTAAATGCTGACCTCTCAACACGCAGCTGCCCCCGGAATGACCCTAGGCCCCATCTGTCCAACTGCGGAGCCATGGTTGGTTCTACTTGCTTATGGGGCTGTGTGAGATAACACAGTGTCTCTCACAAAGACGGAGCCATGAGAGGACTGAAGAGCCCCTGAAGGAATGGGACATGGGTAAGAGCAGGAAGCAGTGTCTGCACTATCTCCCTTGGCTGCCTGAGTGTGAAAGCCCACCAAACCAACCCTGACACACACACGCTCACCAGCTCCAGCCAGGGAAAGAAGCTAAGCTCAGCTTTGCCTTTGCTGGCAGTCAGGCTGCCCCCTCACAGCCAAGTGCTTGTGAACAGGGACAGGCTCAAGGGCTCTGTGCTACTCTGGGCCTCAACATGAGCAGCTTTGGGGCAGCAATGGTTTGACTTCCCTTCTTTTAAATTGATTCCAGTCTGGTGACTGCCAGGTCACTTCCTGCCACTGTTACCACATGCATATGACTTTTCTTTTCCAAGCCTGTTCTAGGTCAGGAAATCATTGTCTTATTTACAGAACTGACAGCATAGCCAGAGGACCGTCATCCGTGAGCCATGGGATTCAGGGTCCTTAGGGTTCTAAGAGGCGCTTACACACATGCCCTGGAAGCAAGCACACCAATGTGTCCACAGCAGGATATATACATCAGCACGTGAGGTGGGCAAACATGGACTGTGCATGGCATCAGTCCACTCAGGTCAAAGGAGTATTCAAGCTTCTTCATCTTGGAAACACAGACCAGGGAAGTGTGCTTTGCTACCCAAGCAGAGGTGTCCACCTTGGCAGCAGCTGGGCACTGCCTGCCTGTGCAGAGCCACCCAAGGCACTGTGAGAGCAGGCTGGACCCTCTCAATCTGTCTCCTTTTCTCAGTGGGAGGTCAAGAGAACATATGGAGGAAATATCACAAAACAGTTCTCATTATAACAGAAGCTGTCCTTTTTTAAATGCACAGAGGGGCTTGTAGAGATGGCTCTGTGGTTAAAGGTGCTTGCTTGCAAAACCCAACAGTGTGAGTCTGATTCCCAGGACCCATGTAAAGCCAGATGCAAATGACGTATGCATCTCAGAGTCCATTTATAGTGGCAAGAGGTCCTAGAGTGCCCATTCATTTTCATATTCTTTTTCTCTTTCCTCACAAGTAAATTTTAAAAAGTTTAAAAATAAAATAAAATGCACAGAAAGTGGAAGTCACCAACCTCGTTATAAGCAAATCATGCGGTAAATCACACACTCCCCTCTACAGCTACGTTGCCTCAGGTGTCATTCTTAACTTAGGCTTATCTTGAATGATGGTAGTTGCCCAAGTCTGACTTCCCACAGATAGATTGACAGATGATAGACAGATAGATGGATGATAAATAGGTTGATCTAGAGTCCACACATCAGAGAAAATGTGCTATTTGTTTCTGGGTCTGGCTTATTTTCTTTAACATAATGATCTCCAGTTCCATCCATGATTTCACTCTTCTTTGGGGCAGTATAAAATTCCATTTTCTTTCTTCTCTCATTGCTGACAGACATCTAGATTGGCTCCCAATATTGTACATATTGACTACAGTCATAAACATGTATGTGCAAGTATCTTGGTGGTATGTTGACTTAGTCTTTTGGGTGTGAACCCAGAAGTGGTAGAGTACAGCTGGGGCATATGAAAGGTGTGCGCCACCACACCTGGCTATTTTTAGGGTTTTGAGAAACCTCCATGCTGACTTCTATAATGGCTACACCAGCTTATATTCCCAACAGCAGCGTGGTATTTCTTTAAAACAAGGTTTGGCCCTTCTATGCGTTAGTTATCAGTGCTCAATGCCACATCCATCCGTTTTTGAATAATAGGCAGTCTCTCTGCCATTCACTTGGGGTAAGCTTGCTCATGCCTCGATGAACGGCTTGAAGTTAGCCACAGGCACCACACTTTCCAAAGCAGGCATTCTGAGTATGGGTGCCCCTTCCACCTGCGACGCCCCTTCTGGTTGCCCAGCTTGGCTCATGGAACCAGGGACAGCCTTTGAATGGTCACGGGTGGCATACTCACCATGCTGACCCCTCTCTTGCAGTGGAACGCGATGAGGGAGGTGTAGTTGAAGTATCTGTCTGCCGAGCATGGAGTACTGCTTTCAAAGTTCAGGTAAATCTCATTTGCCACAGGATTGAATATCGGAGGACCTGTGACCCGGCCAATGTCCTAAAAGAAAACAAAGGAAACCACACTTCAGGAAATCAGCTGCTCTCAACGTCAGTCTGATTGCAGAGAAGCTCACGCAGACGCTCAGACGCGCCTCTGCCATTAGTCTGGTCCCACTGGCATTTCTACTCAGATTCTGAGCGACAGGAATTTCTCTCCCAGGGCTCCGAAGATGGCTCAGCAGTTAAAAGGCACTTGTTTGTAAAGCTCCCAGCCTGGGCTCAGTTCCCCAACCAGCCATGTAACGCTGGGCAGGTATTCATTTGAAACAGGAAGAGAATCTGGCATGCCCATAAACACACACTCAAAAATTGGGGAGAAAAACAGTAATTTTAAGAAATTTTTCTCTGCATTCGCAGCAAGGGTGCCACAGCCCCCACACTGGACGTGGAAGGCCAGAGCCTGGGCACTGACTGATGCTGACACGTCTCTTCTCTGTCCCACACTGCCCTGAGGGTGACCTCAGTCGGCTCAGTAGTGCCTGCTACCTATGTCTTCAGAAGGAGCAGGACTTGTTCCCCAAGTTCTACTGTGTAGCACAGTCAACAACCCACAGGAGCTCTTCACCAATTATTTTTGAATGTATAAGCAGAAAAATGGAAAGAAAAGTAAATGGCCAGGAAATGTGACATTTATGTGTACATATGCATGAGTGTGTGTGTGAATGTAGGTCTGTGTAGGTGTATAAGAATGTGTGCATATATGTGAGCATGGATGTGTGAATGTGAGCATGAGTGTGTGTGCACATAAACCTCTGTGTGAGGGTATATGCATGAATCTGTGTATAAGCATGTGTACATATGTGAGCATGAATAAATGAATGTGAATGTGTATGTGCACACAGATCTCTGTGTGAGAGCATGTGTACAAATCTGTGTATAAGCATGTGTGCATGGATGTACGAATGTGAATATGTGAGTGTGTGTGTGCAGCTAGAACTCTGTGAGTGTATGTGTAAGAATCGGTGTATAAGCATGTGTGCACATACACGAGCATGGGATGTATGGATGCGAATAGATGGGCGTGTGTGCTTCTTCTCATGAGTAACAATTGTTGTCAACCGCACAGCTCAATTGCTGCTGTGGAGAATATTCAGATCACAAGACATAATACCTTCTCCAAAGGAAGAATCTAAGATACAATGAACTGTTCAAAATCCTGGCAAGGCGTGGCTGAGCAAACCTTGAGGACTGGCCTCTCGGAAACGGCTCGCCACTGTCCACTCGGGTTGCCGCTGGCTGGCTTCCCATTAAGACTCTGTGCGGTGTCCGCTCCTCTTCTAGCTGTGGGCTCTCAAGTTCCTGGCCCGTTCCCCACATTGCTCTGCTCCAATACTCCACACCCATCCACCTTTTAAAAGGACACCTGGATGTCCCACAACAGAACTCACTGTTAAAATACATTTCCAGTACTAAAGCATCCCACAGACTGAAAAAAATATGAATATAATGTAAGGAAGCAAGTTTTAAAACTATTTTATTTATTTATTGGAGAGAGAGAGAGAGAGGAAGATAAAGAGTGGGAGAGAATGGATGTGCCAGAGCCTGTAGCCACTGCAAACAAACTCTAGACGCATGTGACACTGTGTATCTGGCTTTTTATATGGGTACTGGGGAACAGAACCCAGGTCCTCAGGCTTCACAGGCAAGCACCTTAACCACTAAGCCATCTCTCCAGTCCGAAGCAAGCAAGTTTTTAAAAATATATTTCATTTATTTGAGAGGTAGATAGAAAGAGGGAGGGAGGGAAGGAGGGGGAGAGAGAGAGAGAGAGAGAGAGAGAGGAAGAGAATGGGCACGCTAGAGCCTCTAGCCGCTGCAAACAAACTCCAAACGCATGTGCCACCATGTGCACCTGGCTTTCGTGGGTCCTGGGGAATCAAACTGAGTCCTTTGGCTTCACAGGCAAATGCCTTAACTGCTAAGCCATCCCTCCAGCCCCCATTTCTTTATTAAATGGCTTAATGGATTTCCTTGACTTTGATTCATGCCATGCCTTTGATCCTACATGAGTAAGTCCTAGGATGTCATTTTTACACCACCAACAGGTGAAGAACCCCTCATAAATAGCAATCACAGAAACTCAGAGAGCATCACTGCTATTTGCACCAATGGGGATCATACAAGCTCAGAGTAGATGCACTCTTTCCAGATGAGAATCAAGACTGGACGCAGGGGCTGGAGAGATGCCTTAGCGGTTAACGCACTTGCCTGCAAAGCCAAAGGAGCCAGGTTCAATTCCCAGGACCCATGTAAGCCAGCTGCACTAGGGGGCACATGCATCTGGAATTCATCTGTAGCAGCTGGATGTCCTGGTGCACCCATTCTCTCTCTCTCTCCCTCTTTCAAATAAATTAAAAAATATGTATTTAAAAAAAAAAAACAGCTGGACACAGTCTCCACATCAGTACCACAATGCACCTGAGGCCCTCTCCTCAGTCCTTGCTGAAGAGGCCTTCTGTTACATCATGGTTCTAGGCAGACAGAGTGGAGCAGATGACCAGAACTCGAAATGCCATTGACATGGCAGAGGGGATAGGGATCTGGAGCTAGCGGCTTGCACTGGACAAGCTCTCCTGAAGTGGAACCATGTCTTCTCTAAGCAGAATGAATCTCTGGAGGAGCAATTGGGAAAAACTTTTGATCAAGTTCATGAGGTGCAGCTTGAGCTGCCCAAGAGAACTGCTGTGAATTGTCTCCACCACATCCAAGAGAGCGAGACTGAGTCCATCCAGCTGCTCGTCGCCCCGCCAGTTCAATGAGACCTTGAGTCTGTCTCAAGGACTGCTGCAGCCAGACACACTGCAAGGAAAGCTCAAGGGAGCTGGAAGACAAGGCAGCTCTTTAATCTAAGGCTTGTCATGTAAAGACAGAAACTTTTACCCATGAAGAGAACGAACAGCTCCTTAATGGCTGTGTTAAAAGACTTCATGGAACAAATGCTCAGATATCCAGAATGAAAGAGATGTCAGAAAAGAGTGATGAACTGATTGATACCAAGAAGAGGTTTCCTCGCTGCTGTCTCAAGACTGTGGATCTTCAACACAAATTTAAAGAACATGTGGTTAAGCAGGAACAGCTAAGACTTCATCTACAAGCCTTCAAAGACGCCCAGTACCACCTGACAACGCGAGGAGCGTGGCGGTTGGCTGCGCGGCAGCTGCATGCTCGGCGCCTTCCCTGCGGCCGTGTGCTCAGGTGGCGCACCGCAGCGATTTCTCTTTTTTGTTACATCAAAGTGGAGACTTTCTATGTTCAGGCCTATGAGTCAGAGAGTCTGAACACCACCCAAATTCCTTTGTATTTATGATTACTATGGTTCATTTTTTTTTAATTTCTATTTTTATACAACATCACAAAACTTAAAGAATGATGTATACAGGTTTGGGGAGGTTTAGAGAGGAATTTACTTTAAGACGGAAAGTATAGATAAATTAAATCAAGAAAATTTGATTTTAGAATGTTTCTTTTTGAAAATACAGTGGCCAAGGATTACAAACATAATTGCATGTCTCTTAAATTTCCTTGGTGCAATCACCAGGAATTAATTATACTGTAAATTTACATGTGCAAACATTTCATTAATCTCAGGCACATTAGTAAAACACAGGTGCTTGCTTTGAAAAAAGAAAAAGAGGGTTGAGAGATGGTTCAGTGGTTAATGCGCTTGCCGGCAAAGCCAAAGGACCCAAATTTGATTCCCCAGTACCCACCTGAAGTCAGATAAACAAGGTGGCACATGCATCTGGAGTTCGTTTGCAGTGGCTAGAGACCCTGAGTGTCCATTCTCTCTCTCACATACACAAATGAATAAATAATTTTTTTAAACTTTTTTTTTTTTTTTTTGAGGTAGGGTCTCACTCTGCCGCAGGCTGTCCTGAAATTCACTATATAGTCTCAGGGTGGCCTTGAACTCACGGCAGTCCTCCTACCTCTGCCACCCAAGTGCTGGGATTAAAGGCATGAGCCACCACACCCAGCTTAAAAATATTTAATAAATAAAGAAAAAGAAAAAAAGAAAAGAAACAATCTCTTTCATTCCATTTTGTCTCTTGGTCACGGTCAAGCCTGAGGTTCCTAATAGGGTACCAAAAAGCACATCTGAGGTTCACATTTTTATGTACCACTCAGACTTCCTCACCACACTATTGGCTGAAACATCAACAAACAACCATTAAGCCTCTCGAGCCCTCGCACGTTCTCTGTCTTTCCTGTTGAGCACAAAGCACAGTGTGCAGGTCAGCACCAGAATCTTGCAAATGGTCTCTCCGCCCCTGACTTCCACACTTACTATGGGGGGCCCACTGACAGGAACTTTGCACACTGCAGCGCCAGCAGGACAGGCCACTCCACGCATGGGGTTCAGTGGCTGGCAGATGTTGATGTAGAAGTCAGGGTTGGTATCAGAGGTGTCGTCCTCGCTTTCATCATATGCTTCGTAACCACCAGTGCGGTGGATGAGAGGGGATAAGTCGATGACAGAGCTTCCATTCCTCACAGAACATTCCGTCTGTAAGTAGGAAAAACCACATTTGAGCCTGCAAAAATTTTATCTAACAATCATTACAATTGTCATCTATAAGAATTTAAAAGCTGAAGTCAGATGTGGTGGCACTGCTTGTAATCACAGCGCTCAAGAGGCTGACACAGGATGACAGTTACAAGTTTGAGGGCAGCTTGAGGTACATAGTGAGTTCTAGACCAGCTTTGGCTACACAATGAGAAAAGTACAAAGGGAACATTAAAGTCTCAAAAGACTTGCTACATATACACAGCCCTGGGCCCTTTACTAGTGGGAGCATCTGCAGCGGCCAGGGCTGGCTGCTTTCTGCTTTCCACAGGTAGCTGCGCACAGCTGCAGGGCAGGCACCGCACTGCCTCCACTCACCACTTGCTCGCAGGCCAGGGGTGTGTGCCAGGAGAAGAAGAGCGTGCACGTCTGCTTGTCCAGGGAGATGAGCATAGGCCTGTCAGTAGGCCCCGTCTCAGGCCTGCACACAAAGCTGATGACACTCTTGTACCTCAGGCCAGTCTTGGAGGGACATGGGGACCCCTCCTCATATACCAGCTGCAAGACCTGATCCACATAGCTCAGCCTCTTGCTGGCCTTGCCCACGCTGATCCTGGTCTGTCCAAAGCAGGCGCCTGTACCACATGGAAGGATGAGGAAAGCACCGTTAGGGGGTCAGTGGGCGATTTTCTCAGAAAACTTCCTGCAGAGCCACAGCGAGAACTTGTCACTTTGAGTGTGCGATCTAGCTTTATTCATCACATGGCCCTGTGAACCCTGATTGCTGCAGGAGGTGACAGTGGTGGTCTTGCCCCCCTCATCTCTGCCTCTGGCAGGCAGTGGTCAGGCTGAGGCAGCCAAAGGGACAGCAGTCAGGCAAGACAGGAAAGGCCATGACACTCACCCACACCAGGGGCACAGTTCTCATTCTCTTCACAGATGCTCATGTAGACAAGCCCCTTCTCGCTGTATGCAGGGGTGAAGCCCGTTCTCCCACTTAAGGAGCTCAGGTCAAACAGATGTCCTGCAAGGTAGATGGGACAAGAGACACAGTGACTCCAGGGAGCTCCGACTCAGGAAAGCTGTCACCAGCAAGCTCACCTGGATCACACTGCTTGGGGACTACTGATTCCTCACCCCTCATCAACAGCACTCTCAGACCAGCAAGACCCCCTGCATGTGACTGCCAGTCCTCAAATTAATGAGAGCACCCATCTGCACCACAGTAGCCACCAGTACTCCTGAAGGCCTGGGGAGAACTGGATGGCATGTCTCCCAGTACCACTGGGCTGCCACCAGAGGGCAGAAGCCTTTGAGTAGCCTGTCAGGTTGGCTTTGAAAGGTGGCCAGCTCTGCATAGACTAGAGCTAGTATGGCAAGCCAGCCAAGAACATGCCACACACGGGATGACAGAAACCAGCCCTCAGAGGAGCAAGGGGAGTCAGGCATGTCTCTGCCCCGGAGAAAAGGCGAGATACACCCACCCGCCACAGAATGAGCCTCCCAGTGCACCAGACTATCCACCTTGCCTCCTGGGGTCACTCACCTGTGCTGGGGTTGGTGACCTGGCAGTCATCATGCATGTTGCTCTTCACAGGACAGGCAGCGGCCGTGGGCCAGCTGAAGGTGTACTCACAGTCCTGCACAGCACTGACAAACAGTGGCCTGGAGTTCTGAAACAAGCAGACAGATCCCCACGTCGTATGAGCTGATGGGGACAGGAGGCAATTCCCACCATGGCCTGGGAAAGCCACTCTACAAAACCCTGCAAGCACATTCCCAAGAGTGCCCCAGCTTGGTAAGGTCAAGTGGGACACACAAAGAAGTCAGCAAAATACTCAGGGACAGAAGCTAGCTACAGGCACCCACAGGACAGCCCTGGGGAGCCAGGCACAGAGGCACGGATGAGCAAACCACTGAGAAAACTCTTAACTGGTGAGCTTCCATCTACTGTGGTCACTAAAGGTGCTGTTTGCTACTCCTGCTGACCCTTTCGCGCTCTGGCCGGGGCTCGCTCTGGGTCTCTCCATTGGTGTCAGGCACTTCCTGCCAACACGGAGCTGGAACCATTTGCTCAGCAGCACCCTCCTTCTTACCAGGTCCCAAGCACCCACTCTGTGACACCACCCTCTGGGCACTGAGGCACAGAGCCCTCACCACCCTCTTGTACCCTCCTGAGCTCCCAGGCCAGTAGGCATGGGCTCCTCCGAGATGAGGTGGGGCTAGGTGAACGGGCCTGGCTTCTGGAGCGCCCTTCACCATGATTGCCCTTACCACAGCCACCGTCACACCTGGGAAGGCTGGCTGGGCACCCTGGCACAGAAAGGGCTGCTCCAGCCAGACCTTGATCTTCCGCATGGCTGTACTCATATCACACAGAGCAACACAGGGGGCTCCTGGAGCCCACAGAGAAGCCAACCATGCCACCCTCACCTGCTGGATGCACAGACAGTCAGGGAGGGAAGGAATTCAAGGGAAGACAGGCCAATCAGGCACTCCCGCCTCCTCTCTAGCCTCACCATCAGTGAGACAGGCCTGCTGGGGTCTTAGCAGGTGGAGAGCTAGGAAGTGCAGGAGCTCAGCTCCTCTTCTCAAGTTAGGCCTGCAAAGATAGGATCTATAGTTCCAATTCAGACTCTAGAGAGAACCAACTAATGCCACGCCTGGAACTGAGGGCTAAGTACCTACAGAGCCAGAGAGGATGCACATTTCCCATATGGAAGAAGGACCCAGCACACACCACTGCTGTGTCCTCCCGAGCCTTCCGACTGCACCCCAAGGAAACAGAGTTGAGAAGACACTAACTCACCACTTGGTTCTCACTGCAGGTGAAGCGGATGGTGGTTGACCTTTTCCGAACCTTGTCTGGACACAAGTCACCATCCACATACTTCAGGACAGTCACACCACCGTCAGTCCACTGAGGACTGTCCCTCACCCTGCCAAGGTTCACAGGCTTGGAACCATCCAGCAGACATGCAGCTGCCTCTGGAGGGCATGGCTCTGAAACACAAAGACACAGTGAAGTTTCCTGGGATAACCACAGTGGAGAGTGTACCCTGACCTAACGGCAGAGCCGCACACTGCGCTCCTGTCACTGTCAGCCTCCCACCACTGCTTTCCCAGCAGTCAGTCCACACTGATGTCACAAGTTTCTGCTCATTTAAACACTGGGCAGGCATGAGCTGTGGTAGGGCAAGGTACTCAAGACCTAAGATCCTACATCATTTCTAAATACATGTGTGATGGACCAGAATGTCTTCATTACACCAGTGGAGCATTCACATTCTCTATCCAGTAAGTTACCAGGGACTCTGCTTACTTCCTAGTTCCCAAACATCTATGCCATCTGCCCAGAAAGGAAAAGCCAGTCTTACATCACTGTGGGACCACAGCATCACAGTTTGCCCAGCCCAGCAAAGGGTGGGGGGTGAGCCACAACCTCAAATTGTGTCAAGGATGCAGTTAAAAAAGGCATCACCCTTGGAAATTTTAAACAATAGAAGTCCCTCTGGGATTGCACTTAAAAACTTAAAAGATACCACCACCAACTTACTCTTGGGGATGCAGCTCCGAAAGAGAGTAGCATGTTACATTCTCTGAGCAAAAAAAGCTGAGATGCATAGCAAAACTCCCCACCCACCCGCTGTGCTTTAAAACCCTACAATGTGGAGCTGTAGCAGCAGAAAACAACTGGTCATTAGAATTCTACACAGAAAGAATGCTGAGCCCTGTAACAAGATGACAAAAAGGGGAAACACCTCAAGTGCATGTAACTCTTCACCAGTCCTCCCATCGGGACTGCGGGGCCCATGCTTTTTGCTACTGTAAGAGTTAAATTGGCTACATTTTGTTTTGTTTTAGTAAGTTACTATGTAAAATGCCATATGTTATGTATACGTTAAGTATTTTAACAAGAGATCTATCTCCAAGGTTGTTTTTGTATGGTCAAATGCTTAGCTTTATTTTTTTGTAAAGTGAAAAAGACTCCTACATTTATATATAATCTTATTTATCATGAGTTTAAAATGATTTCAAATATCCCATCCATGGCATGGAAAGACTGCACCCCACTTCTGGAAGGTGTGTTGGCATCTTGAGGACTCCAGGAGGAATTCCCTGCAAGTGCTCTAGGTCCCATGTGGACACCTGACTTCCGGTCTCCACTTTAGTCCTAGATCTGAACAAACTGAGAGAATAATCCCTCCTCATGTTTGGAAAAGATCTATGTTCCCAGAAGAGGCATCAACATCAATGGAGTCTGGGCCATATCACAATCTATCACCAGAACCCTGGATTTTTTTCTCCTGCTACTTCTTGGCCAATCCTTCCCATCAAAGACCTTTCGCACAAGGCTCATACTGGTTTCCACCTAGAAAGAGAGGCAGAGAGAAAAGCTGCTCACCAGAGCCAGCCTGTGGAGCCAGGGACTTGCACACATTGATGAGGTAGTGCTCGGTGGCCCCAGTCCTGGTCACAGCTTCCCAGTTGTCACTGTACCTCGACAGTGGGGAGAGGTCAAAGGAGTTCCCAGCCTTGTCCCTGCAGGAAAGAGAACACCAGGGCCGGGCTCAGGTGAAGTCTAATGACATAATTCACACTGACCTTGGAAAGGCTCACGTGTGTCGGTTGTTCCCTGACGTGCTGTGAGCCATGTCTTAGCAAGGGACAGAACTTCACACTATATAGTAACAAAGCACCTGAATTCTGATGATTTGAAGACTGGCTTTAACAAAATCAAGTATTCTCTAAAAAAGCCAACTCTGGAAAAGGCTGTCCCCACACAGGCTGTGCGCTGAGAAGTGGAGCTGGCACACTAGCCAACAGGAATGAGCAGCTGCCCATCAGCACGTATGTACACCACGGCCATTCCCAGGAACTGCCCCACCAGAGCACCTGCGACCAGACCTGAGGTCACCCAAGGTGGGGGATAAACCAGCTTATGTTGACCTTCTGTCAGGATGAAGGTCCATCACTACACACTCCAACATGAGAGATCAACCAAGGTCATGGTCAACACTAATGTGAGCAAGACAGGAAGCACTTTGCCACCAAGTCCAGACAAGCAGGTAGGCCCTTTCCCACTTCATTCCATCTAAGCATGCAGAAAAGAAAAAGCACATTCACCCTAAAAATAGGCACTAAATAAAGCCGTGGGTGCTGACTGAACAAAACATAAAAATCTGTCCCCCACTCTTACCAAGTTAACAGATGTTGTTAGTGAAAGAAAAAGACCATGAACAAGATATATGTGTGTGTGTGTGTATGCATGGACAGGCCAGAGGACAACCTTGGGTATCATTGCTCAAGCATCATCCACCATGAACAAGATATGTGTGTATGTGTGCATGTGTAGGCAGGCCAGAGGATAGCCTTGGGTATCACTGGCCTAGAGCCTACCAAGTAGGCTAGACTGACTGGTGAGCTCCAGGGAACCACCTATCTCCACCCCTCAGCGCTGGGATTACAAATGTGTGCCATTACACCTGGCTTTAAGATAGATTTTTAAACATACATTTTTTATTTATTTGAGACAAAAAGAAAAATAGAGAGAATGGCACACCAGGGCCTCTAGCCACTACAAACAAACTCCAGATGCATGTGCTACCTTGTGCATCTGGCTTATGTCAGTCCTAGGGAATCAAACCTGGGTCCTTTGGCTTTGCAGGCAAGTGCCTTAACCGCTAAGCCATCCCTGCAGCTCTAGACTTTTTTTTCATTTTTTCCCAAATTTTTATTAACAACTTCCATGATTATAAAAAATATCCCATAGTAACACCTTCTCTCCCCTCACTTTCCCCTTTGAAACTCCATTCTTCATCGTATCCCCTCCCCATCTCAATCAGTCTCTCTTTTATTTTGATGTCATGATATTTTCCTCCTCTTATGATGGTCTTGTGTAGATAGTGTCAGGCACTGTGAGGTCATGGATGTCCAAGCCATTTTGTGTCTGGGGGTTGGCTCTTACATTCTTTCTGCCACCTCTTTCGCATTAGCAGCCCTAGATTTTTTTAAAAATGTACATTACATTAGATGACAAAAAAAAAAGCTGAAAGGCAGATATATAGATATAGATATATGGACATATATATATATTTTTTTTGTTTGTTTGTTTGTTTGTTTTTGAGGTAGGATCTCACTCTAGCTCAGGGTGACCTGGAATTCACTATGTAGTCTCAGGGTGACCTCAAACTCACAGCAATCCTCCTACCTCTGCCTCCCGAGTGCTGGGATTAAAGGTGTGCGCCACCACTCCTAGCTTGAATGGCAGATTTTAAAAGGTGAAAGGGGGGCTGGAGAGATGGCTTAGCAGTTAAGTGCTTGCCTGTGAAGCCTAAGGACCATGGTTGGAGGCTCGACTCCCCAGGACCCACGTTAGCCAGACGCACAAGGGAGCACACGCATCTGGAGTTCATTTGCAGTGGCTGGAAGCCCTGGAGCACCCATTCTCTCTCTGCCTCTTTCTCTCTCTGTCACTCTCAAATAAATAAATAAAAATGAACAAAAAAAATTTTTTTAAAGGTAAAAGGGCTAGGGAGATGGCTCTGTGGCTAGAGACACTTGCATGCAAAGCCTGCCGGGCCATGTTCAATTCCCCAGCACCCAAAGACAGATGCACAAAGTGGTGCATGCGTCTTGAGGTCGTCTACAGTGGCAAGAGGCCCTGGTATGCCCATTCTTTCTCTCTCAAATAAATAAAAAATATTTAAAAGCATAAAAAGCAGGGAAGAGGTGGTGAGTTTGGGTAAAATTTATGACAGGGCAGCAGAGAAGGCTTTACTGAAAAGGTGACCTCTGAACAAACCCTGAGCCACCAACATCATCATCCTGACGCCAACAATCCGCATCACTAGCAGACACAGCAGGAGCAAGGCAAAGGGCTGCTACAGTGTGGCTGAGCGCAGGGGCAGTGACACAGCAGGGTGAATTATGCCCAAAGCAGACAGCTGGGGTCTTTAGTCCCTGAAAGAACTTCGGCCTGGAGCTCCAAATGACACTGGCAGTCAATGCATGGACAGGCCTCAGCCAGAGCAGCAAGTCAGCTTGATACATTCAAAAGGCAGCCCACCACCCTGAGGGACAAGGAAAGGGCGGTGCATGCTGCAGGGGCGGGCAGGGAGACTGCAGAGAGCCCAGGAAGAGCTGCAGCAAGAGAGGAAGGGAGCAAGAGCCAGGCAGAATCAGCAGCCGTGCAGGGGGAAGAGCTGACAGCAGTCTAACAGACACCCAGTGTGAGCGCCAACACAGCACACAAGACAGAAGCAGAGGTGACGGGGGACAGGGGAGGCACAGGGAAGACACAAGAGGGCAGGGGAGGGCAGAAGAAGATAAGGGAAGACAGGGGAGCCAAGCAACCAAGTAAGTAACCAAGTGGGTTACAGTCAGCCCTCAATATCCATGGGTTAAAACAACACGTTTCTCAACTTCAAGACAGAGTGAGAAGACACCATCAGTGGCTGACATATAGAGGGGTATGTACCGCCTAGTTACAGGCAGTTCTGAGAACTCTAAGACATGTGAAGAGCAGAAAGAATAAGGCTGTGGCGGCAGGGAGGATCTCACCATACACATTTTTTTTTGCTTTGCTAATTTACTACCATACACGTAAGTTTCTATTGTATCCAATAATGGAATTTCACTCTGTATTAACATCATTAAAAGTCACAATTTAAGGCTACTAACCAATATTACCAAATACCTGCATTTACAAACCCATTCCAATGAATGGTTCCGCCCACACGCAACAGAGCTGTTCACAGAGGGCTGCAGGCAAACAAACAGCAGCGCTTCCCCATGGAGTGTGCAGGGGCCACGCCACTCCTCATGACATGCCAGCATGTCCTCCACAGAACAGACCCATGGAGGGGACCCAGTGTGTTCCTGGTCCGTCTACAAAAACCGACCCACAAGGTAGACCTCTGCCTTATCTTACAAGTACACTGGAGTCTCAGGAACAAAGGGATCAAAGGATGGGGCAGGACGCTGAGTCTCTCCATCACCCTCTCCTCATTCTAAGGACTGGGGAAAGGACCAGGCTGTCATCATGGCTGTGTTCCAACACAGGCACTGTCTGAGGAAGAGGCAGAGTGTAGGTGATAGCCCACTCTACTCATGCACCCCTGGGAACTAGGGGGGCTCTTATGCTCTGCTTCTGTTCCTATTACACCCTAATGTGCATCTCATGCAAAACAACCACAGACTCTCAGAGAGTATGACAGTCTAGGAGGTGACTTGGTTAGCACCAAGGAGTGAGGCAAGTAATCCAGACTACTAGGCACTAAAACAAAATTATGCCAAATTGTTCTTACCAACCAAAGACTCCCACCTCTCCCCCCACCCAACACAAACATACACACTTACTTGAAGGAACACTCTGTCACATTGAAAGGTGGGCAGGCATACTGTGTTCGCCACTCAAATAAGTAGGAGCAGTCTAAAGTCTCCCTCAGAAACACTGGCTGAAAAGGTGAAAATGGACACAGATAAAGTGGAGCTAAAGCTCCCATTGGCTCACACGTTTTCGAGGCTTAGGGATGAAACAGTAACAGATGGCATGTCCTTTAAACCCTGTACGTGTTGTCTTTTGACACATTTTCTATAAACAATTTACTGTAACCGAAGTTCCAGGGAGATTTTATGAGCCCTGAGAGCAGACCCATTCTGAAAGGACAAGACTCGGAGAGGGCAGGCGTCTCCTCATGGAGTCACATGGGCTCACCTTTTGTGTGCTCCGGTCACAGTAGAAAAAGATGGTGGTGGAGCGCTGATACACCTGGTGGCAGGTGTCCCCTCCAGTGTAGTTGATTTTCAGTAACCCATTTTCGTAAGTCAGCTTCTGAGTCAGGAGGCCTGTTTGGGAAGTTGGTCTAATGAGATTAGTGCAAGACTTCCCAGGCCATGGTGTAATCCTATCACATACCTTGTGCGATAGTTTAAATGGATGTCCCCCCCATACATTTAGTAGTTTATTAAAGCTTGTAATTTAGACTTCCAGCTTCCTGGCTGGAAAAGGTGTCACTGGGAAAATCCTGGGGCCCAGCCCTAAGGTGTGAGGGTGGATCTGAAATTTCCAGCCTAAGATATACAACATGCTTGAGCTAGGCCTGGGTTCCTGAAGTATGCTTGCTTGTGTTGGTGGCAGTTGCTTTTTCTCTTAGCATGGACCTATGAAAGTGGGTCAGTTTCTTCTGCCATTATAAAACTTCCCCTTTATCTGCAAGCTTCAATAAATTCCATTCCTCCTATAAACTGTGTCTGGTCCCAATGACCTGAGGATGACTGTGACAGAATTGGTACCAGAAGTAGGGTATTGCTGGGTGATGCATCTGACTATGTGGATTTTGGTCTTTTGAAACTTTTGTTTTGGAGGAATGGATATAAGACTTGGTACTTCCAACTAAAGATGCCTTCCAGAACAGCAAGCCAAGGTTTATGGATGATTCTTATAAGAGTTTAAAAATGCTAAATACAGAGAGAATTGTATTTGGAAGCTTTGCTTATAAACTTTCTCAGGGGAAAAAAATAAAGACTGCAAAAACTTTGCTGGAACTGGACTACTGACATAAGGGTTGGTGGTGTTCTGCTGCCCATGCTCAGAGAGTTTGATCAAGGTTAAATGTGCAATAGACTAATGTGCTTGGCTAAGATACAGAACTGAGAAAGTTAAAATTTAAAGTTAAAAAACCTCAAACACATTTAAATTTTACTGACACAGAGACTGGTTTTGTTACTGAAGCTGCTACTGTCAAACACATTAATAATCTTAAGGAAGATAGCCCAACTACTTAACATTGAAACAACAGAGAAAATGCCTGCGCTGACTTCACCTCCAAAAGACTAAATGATAAGAATATACTCTTTTGCCAGGCCGTGGTGGCACACGCCTTTAATCCTAGCAATTGGGAGGCAGAGTTAGGAGGACTGCCTTGAGTTCAAGGTTACCCTGAGACTACATAGTGAATTCCAGGTTAGCCTGGGCTACAGTAAACCCTATCTCAAAAAAAAGATACACTATTTTAAAAAGAGATCTGCAAGAAAAAAAACAAAAACAAAAAAAATTGTTCTTTAAAGTCACTGATTTATTTTGTCCCTGAATTAAAAATATGGTGTAGGCAAGACCATCATAAGAGAAGGAAATAATCATGACATCAAAATAAAAGAGACTGATTGAGATGGCGAGGGGATATGATGGAGAATAGAGCTTCAAAGGGGAAAGTGGGGGGGAGGGAGGTTATTACCATGGGATATTTTTTATAATCATGGGAGTTGTTAATAAAAATTTGAAGAAAAGGTAGTAGCAAAAAAATTACATATATACATATATATATATATATATATATATATATATATATATATATATATATATATGGTGTAGGGGCTGGAGAGATGGCTCAGTGGTTAAGGAGCTTGCCTACAAAGCCTGACAAGCCACGTTCAATTCCCCAATACTCACATAAAGCCAGGTACACAAAGTGGCACATGCATCTGGAATTCATTTGCAGTGGTTAGAAGTCCATTCTCTGTCTACTTTTCTTTGTGCCTTGCTTTGCTTGCAAATAAATAAAAATTTCAAAAAAGAATAAAAATATGGCTATGTCTTGCACACCTAGTATTGATGTCATAAGTACGAAAAAAAATGTGTAGAGTAGGTCAAAAAGTATACATGGTTCCAGGAGCCCCTACTGATATGTGGCATGAGGCAGAGCCTGACAACCCTAAGAGGCTGGCCATGCCATTGGAAGATGGAACGTGGCTTACATGGAGGTCCAAAGATGTTCTGGATCTACCAGGACCGTACAGGGGCTACCATGTAACAGTGTTGGCTTGGGATCAAAGTTTGTCCTGGCTATTCAGCCCAGCCAGAAGGGAAGAATTGAAAAATCCAGAGAATCCTCACTGATTCATGGTTATGATACTGGATTTGAACTACAGATGTTTGATGTTTGCTTCATGGTTATTGAGTTTACATTGTTCCAGCCTTTCTTTGCTATACCTTACCACACTTGAAAACGTTTACTGTGTGCCTTTATGTGTTAAAAATATATAACTTGTTTTGATTTTACAGATCTCACAGCTAAGAGACTATCTTAAATCTTAGATAAGACTTGGGACTTTAAAACTATCTTAAATTCGTAAAGACTACGGGGACCTTTAAAATTGCAGTAGATACAATTTACAATGTGAGATGGTTATAAATATATTGGGGGCCAGGGGCAAAATGTGGTAGTTTAAATAGATGCCATGAGTTCAAGGCCACCCTGAGACTACATACTGAATTCCAGGTCAGCCTGGACTACTGCAAAACCGTACCTTGAAAAAAAAGAAAGAAAGAAAGAAAGAAAGAAAGAAAAACTTATAATTTAGGTCTCCAGCCACCTGGCTAGAGAAGGTGTCACTGGGCAGATCCTGAGGTCCAGCCCTAAGGTGTGAGGGCAGATCTGAAACTTCCAGCCTAAGATGCACAAAGTGATTGAGCTCAGCCTGGGTTACTGGAGTATGCTTGCTTGTGGTGGTGGCAGTTGCTTTTTCTCTCTCGACATGGACCTGTAAAAGTGGGCCAGCTTCTTCTGCCATAATAAACTTGCCTTCTATTTGTAAGCTTCAATAAATTCCATTCCTTCTATAAACTGTGTCTGGTCTAAAAGTTCATCCCAGTGACTTGAGGCTGACTGTGACACCCTGCCTGGACAGTCACAAGTCAGAGGACAAAGCTGCCCTGGACTGTGGCACCAAGCCTCCCACTCCTGGCCACAACATAGGACAGAATAAAGCTGGCCACCAGGGTTTCAGGAGACAGGAACCAATGAGCACCGTGAGATGCCAGCCCTCCCCAACCCGAGAGCTGTCAGTTCTTCTGTGGCTCCTATATGGCCCACACCCACCCACCACAGCAGCTGAAGTTCTCAAACTGATATAAAGCTGGTCCACTGTGCAGATTGTGTGACAGACCATGGGTCTTGCCCTGTGGGTTATTACATTTGGGGGGCTTACTTGAGGATTTTTGTTGGTCTTTTGAGATAGGGTTTCACTGTGTAGCCACAGCCCAGGCAGGCCTCAAATTAACAATGCTCTTGCCTATGCCTCATGAGTGCTGGGATCACAGACATGCAGCACCACACTCAACAGCCTTGTCAAAAGTACAACCAAAAACCTCATATGGAACATGTCCCCTTTGATTCAGCCCTAGAAAGCATCACATGAAAATACCAATTACTGTGTAGTGTGCCCCAGCTGTCACAAATAAAAAAGTATGACCCCTGATGACACTCTTCAGGACATATTTGGGTTACGACCATAGGACATCAAAAGCACCAGGACCATGCTGCTTCTCTACCAACTTCATTCTTCCCACTTGGGAGGAATGTCATCCTCCATGGGACAGTTACATTTTAATTCCAGTCCTTGGCAAATGAAGAAGGAAAACAACGGTACCTGCCACTTTCTGAAATCCCAGTGGTCCCCGCTTTTCCTGACACGATGAGACCACCTTGGACCTGTCGTGGGCAGGACAGACAGCGGAGGAGAGCTTCCCGCAGACCCGGAAGTAGTAGGTGTACTCGCCAGCAGTCACAGTGGTGTCGTTGACGGCCAGGGGCTTCAGGTCGTACAGGTTGCCATGCCTGGGGTCTTTCACCTGGCAGTTGTCTCCTTGAAGGAGACACAAGGAGCCACAGGTAAATGTTACAGCACATGCATTCAGACTTTCATGCAAAACATTTTTTTGTGCATGTGGCAGTACTAGAAACTGAACCTACCTAGCACATTACACAAGAGTGCTACCACAAAGCTACCTCCTCAGGTCTTCTTCACTGTTTGTTCATTCGTTTTTTGAGGTACGATCTCACTCTCTAGGCCAGGCTGACTTGGACTTCACTGTGTAATCTCAGGGTGGCCTCGAACTCAGAGTGATCCTCCTACCTCGGCCTCCTGAGTGCTGGGATTAAAGGTGTGCGACACCATGCCCAGCCCTTGTTTAGTTTTTTGAGACAGCATCTCATTAACTTGTCCAGGCTATCCTTGAACTCACAGCCCAGCCAGGCAGGCTTTAAATATTTCAATAATCCTGACTCAGCCTCCCAAGTAGCTATTGTTACAGGTCTACACACAAGGCCTGGCAGGATTCTACAATTAAAGAAATTTTTATTTATTTATTTGTGAGACAGAGAGATTATGGGTGTGTCAGGGCCTTCTGCCACTGCAAACAAATCCCAGGCACATGCACCACTTTGTGCATCTGACTTTATGTGGAGAACTGAACCTGAGCTGTCAGGCTTTGCAAGCAAGTGCTTTTAACCACTAAGCCATTTCTCCAACCCAAATTTTACAATTCCTTATCAGGTAGGTATTATCTTTAAATGGGTATAAAAAGCTTCCTCCACATTATTTTGGTTAGCAATAAAACAAACTGCCTGACTGACAGCTTTGAGGAAAATCTAAGCAGGTTACAAGATTTTTTTTTTCCAAGATAGGGTCTCATGCTAGCTCAGGCTATCTTGGAATTTACTGTGTAGTCTCAGGGTGGCTTTGAACTCACAGTGATCCTCCTACCTCTACCTCCCAAGTGCTGAGATTAAAAGTATGCACCACCATGGCCAGCCAAGTTACTAGATTTTAACAAACCAAACCCATCCTGAGTCAGACTCACTGATTTCAAGTGTGAGAAGCCAAAGAAACCTATCACTCCGGGCCCATGAGAGAAAGGCCACTGGGAAGATCACAGACAGCTTGCGGAGTCCAAGAATGCAAGGCTGACAGGCTGCCCGCCCACAGCAGCCCCTGCCCCCTTGTGGCCACTGTCACTGGGCTGTGCAGTCAAGATGCCACTTGTTCGGTGCTAATACTCCACTCATCTACAGCAGCTCCGGAGAGGAGGCCCGAGGCTTACCTTCCTCTCTGACCACGGGACAGGCCTCCACAGTTCTCCAGACAAACACGTACTCACAGTCAACCAGGAGCTGGAATGTGGGTGACCCCTGCAAAAGAAAATAACAGCTTGCTCTGTTTTCTTTCTTCTTCTTCTTTTTTTTTTTTTTTTTTTGGTTTTTCGAGGTAGGGTCTCACTCTGGTCCAGGCTGACCTGGAATTAACTATGTAGTCTCAGGGTGGCCTCGAACTCACAGCAATCCTACCTCTGCCTCCAAAGGCATGCTCCACCATGCCCAGCTCTGTTTTCCTTTTAATTCAAAAAAAAAAAAAAAAAAAAAACTAAGGCCTGATATGATGGTACACGCCTTTAATCCCAGCACTCAGGAGGCTGAGGTAGAAGGACCACCATGAGTACAAGGCCAGCCTGGGACTACAGACTGAGTGCCAGGTCAACCTAGGCTAGAGTGAGACACTACCTTGAGAAAGCCAAAATAAATAAACAGATAAAAATAAAACTAGGGCTGGAACAAAGTGACGCATGCATCTGGAGTTTGTTTGCAGTAGCTGGAGGCCCTGGAGCACCCATTCTCTCTCTCTCTGTCTCTCTCTGTCACTCTCAAATAAATGAATAACAAAAAAAAAATTTTTTTTAAATCTTGGAGGCCGGGCATGGTGGCGCACGCCTTTAATCCCAGCACTCAGGAGGCACAGGTAGGAGGATCGCCGTGAGTTCGAGGCCACCCTGAGACTCACATAAGCCAGATGCATCTGGAGTTCATTTGCAGTGGCCCATTTAAAAAATAATAATAAAATAAAACTAGGCAAATGATAGTTAAAATTAACATTTACTCTTTAAAATTCCATGAAACAAACATATAGTGCATATGCAGCATCTAACACCTGGGGGGAGAGGGTGAGTAGACTATACTAATCAAACCCAACAACGTTCAACATTCACAAAAACACAGGCAAGTTTAAACAAAGCAGCTCCTACAGTTAAAGGGGAATGGAGAAAGAACCAGCCACCACTCATGGTGGATGTGCACACATACCGAAACCTGCGCACACTCAAATATTATCCTGGTGGAGAAGCGCTGGTTTCCACACTTGTCACCGTTGACGTACAGGATGCTGAGGGATCCATTTGCTGCAGCCTGAGGACTGATCTGCACCACACCCAGGTTCCAGCTGTTGTCCTCTGACACCAAGCAGGACCCCACAGCACTCCCTGAGAAGACAGAAATGCGATGTGAGACAAGAAGTTGATCCTGATGTAAATCCTCCCCCAGCAATCCAAAGAGAATGAACTGTAGAGCAAGCTCACCATGGCATCCTGGAATATAAGGGAGAGGACTGCAGACGCTCAGGTAGAAGGTTCGCTTTTTCCCATCTGCTGAGGTGTCCACAGCAGTCCAGGGCTTCTGGACCGTGCTTAAAGCACTCAGGTCATACTCATTTCCAGCTGGGTCTAAAGCATAAGGAAACACACTAGAAAACCTGCTTGCTCGCTAGCTCTGGTCCCTCTCTCCACCAAGTAAAGACTGCCAAAATACAGATGGGCAACCCAAACCACAAGACACAAACCCACAGGAGGTTCGGCCTACATAAACCCAGCCTCCCACACTGTCCCTGTCCAAGGGCAGCCCAAGGACTGAGGGGCTGAGGGACATGGCCCACGTCAAGTCTAAAGGAAGTCTAAGTTCTCTCCCTTCTTTTCTTCCTTCCATAGGAAGCTGAGTTTTCTTCTCAGTTCTTAAGCAGCACCAGACCCTAGACCATAGCTTAAATCCCCAAATGTATGCCCCAAGTCTCATCCGGAAGCATTATAGCACTAAACATCAAGGAGAAGAAATATGTGAACGCCATGTTGCCTATAAATCAAAACACACAGGCCACATTTACAAATGAGCATAAACACACGCACGTTGACCCACGGACACGCACGCACACATGTATGCATGCACACACACTCTCACTCTTGCCTGGCCTATTCATTCTGAGGCCTTACCTGTTACTTGGCAATCCACCAGAGAAGGAACACAGGCCAGGGCAGTTTCAAATTCAAAGAAAGTGTTCCGGATCCCTCGCGTAGAGTCAATGTCCTGATGCAGGAACTTAGCGGTTCCCGGGTAAATGTCATCATTGCAAATGAAACGGATGATGAACGCAGTGGCTGTGGAACAAGTCATGTTTCAGCCGGGCGTGATGATACACACCTTTAATCCCACCATTTGGGAGGTAGGGGCAGGAGGATCAACCGTGAGTTTGGGACCACCCTGAGACTACTACATAGTGACATAGTGAAATCCAGGTTGGCCTGAGCTACCCTACCTCGAAAAACCAAAAAGAAAGAAAGAAAGTCATGCTCCACTAAGCAGTCCACAGTGAGAGAACAATGGTATGGACAGCAACAGGCCTCACAGCCATCCTGGGAATAGCACAGCATGGTAGCAGGCCTGTCAAGAGGCCAGAACTGAACAGAGTACAACCCAACTCCCGAGGAGTCAGCAACAGTGGCCATGACATGAGGGGCTCAAGCCAGGGGCCTCTCACTGAGGGGCATTGTCACTCTGACAAAAAGCCTTCCAGTATCACATCAGTTTATCAAGCACACAGCAGCAGACATATAACTCGCATTTCCCAATTCCTCAGCAGAGCGAGTGAGGCAGAAGATGAGCGCTGCCCTCCACAGCAGGAGTGCAAGCACGGAGACTGGGGGTGCAGGGAGCTGACAGTGGGTCTCCCATTTGCAAAGACATGCAGGACAGTAAGACCCGGCAGGCAGGGCAGGGGAGATCACACTGGAGCCCCGAACACGACAGGGATGCTAGCTCCAGGCATAATACGGAGTCACAAGAGTTCTCTGAGCTTGGAAAGACTCATCTGAACAACACTTTTAAACCATGACTGCGGCACTGAGTGGACTATTCCGCAATGCGTGAGCAGGAAGACCAAGGAAGCTGCTGCAGGAAGGTGGACAAGAGCCACGAGCATGTCTTCCAGAGTCTGCTGCACAATCATCACATGGAGGAAACAGAGACAGAGGGTTAGGAACCATCCTTGTTTACACACATAAGGGTGACGAACCCAATAGGGTTCACTCAACATGGATGCTCACAGCAGCCACCAAAGTTCTCCAATGTATTAAAATACAACTATACCAGGAATATTTTCAAAATCAGAGCCTAAAAATGACACCACAGAAAAATGATAAATGAATCTTTTCTTAAAACCGTACTCTGCAACCAGAGAGTGAAAGAGCTATTAAAAAAAAAAAAAAAAAAACTATATAAGGGCTAGAAAGATGTCTTAGTGGTTAAGGCAGTTGCCTATGAAACCTAAGGACCCAGGTTCGATTCTCCAGGTCCCACATAAGCCAGATGCACAAGGTGGCACATGAATCTAGAGTTCCTTTGTGGTGGCTAGAGGCCCTGGCACACCCATTCTCCTCAACCTCTCTCTCTCCCCCACTCTCTCAAATAAATAAATAAATATTAAAAAAAAAACTATGTAACAGGGCTGGGGAGCTGGCTCAGAAGTTAAAAGCACATGCTTGTAAAGCCTGATGGCCTGGATTTGATCCCTCAGTGCCCAAGTAAAGCCAGATGCACAAAGTGGTGCATGCATCTGGAGTTCGTTTGCAGTGGCACACAATATGAAGAGCTTATTCTCTCTCTGCCTTTCTCTCTGTCGAATATAAATAAAAATACTTGGGAAAAAACTTGTGTACCATTAAGAAACTCTAAAGAGGAGCTAGAGAAATGGCTCAGTGGGTAAGAGCACTTGCTGTGCAAGTATGAAAAGCTAACCTTGAGCCCCAGTGCCCACATAAAAAGTTGGGCATGGAAGCCAGGCATGGTGGTGCACACCTTTAATCCCAGCACTCAGGAGATAGAGGTAGGAGGACCACTGTGAGTTCGAGGCCACCCTGAGACTCCGTAGTGAATTCCAGGCCAGCCTGGGCTAGAGTGAGACCCTACCTTGAAACAACAAAAAAAAAGTTGGGCATAGAGCCGGGCATGCTGGCGCATGCCTTTAATCCTAGCACTCAGGTTAGGCTGGGCTATAGTGAGACCCTACCTCAAAAAAAAAAGTTGGACGTGGCCATGCATGACCATAACCCAAGTACTGTGGGTACAGAAACAGGAGGGTTGCTGAGAATCAGCTCCAGGTTCAATGAGAGACTCATCTCAAGGAAACAGGTGATAGAATGATAGAGACACTCTACATCCTCCTCTGGCCTCTATATGTGTACACACAGGGTAATGTGTGTGCAGCCCCCCTACACACACACACACACACACACAAAGAAACCATAAAGACTGAGTGAAAAAATAGGAAGAATAAATATAGGACAACAGTAATTCTTATGACCTTAATCCACCACTACTGTTTCAGTACCTAAAGGAAAAGCAACAAATGCAAGGGTGGAATCCTCTGAGAACTGCAGGTGCGAGACAATGCACTCCTAGTCCAAGCAGAGACAGCAAAGGGTGAAGTGATGTGTGTGTGAATGCATGCATGACCCAGGCAGGAGGCGAGGGTGGCAAGCACCCTAGGAGAATGCCAATGGAGTGGTCAGAGGACAGACTCAGCAAGGCTCTTGGACAGTCCCAGAACCAAGGGAAACTGTCAGTTAAAAAGCAACTGGCAGAGCTCACCTCTGTCGGAGGGAGGGGCCCCCTTGTAGGTCAGAGTGAGGAGGCCCTCCGTGGAGAGCTGGAGGCTCCTCTCGAATCCAACGGGTCTTTCTGGCTTCAGCTTCTTCAGCTCCTCTGTCTGAGGCCCTGCCTCGCAGCCAAAGGCGGTCTTTCCCCCGGATGTCCCGCAGGCAGGCATTGCACCACAGACATTGAACTGGAGGCAGACAGTAAGAAGTGCAAAGATTTATCAGAGACAAGATTGCTAGATCCCAATATCCCACTGGGTAAAATACACTCTGCATATTTGAGCAGCTAAATCCTAAAGTTAGTAAGGCAAAAACTGAAGTCCAAATACCAATATCTATAAAATTTCCTAGAAGGTTTAATACATATGTTTTCATCATTTGTTTATATTAGCTCTATGCCTATAAATATGTAAGATACACTGCATGTAATAATGTTCCATATATAAGGAATGTATATAAACTGTAACTTTACATTATTTCTACAAAGAAAACAGACACAGTTGGAGTCAATTATAAGTAAATGCAAACTGATACCTATATTTCTTTTTTGAAACTTTTTATATATTTATTTATAAGCAGAGAGAGAGAGATTAAGAGAGAAAGACTAGAAAGCTAGAATGGGCATGCCAGGGCCTTTAGCAACTGCAAACCAGCTCCAGAAGCATACACCACATTGTGCATCTGGCTTAACACAGACACCTCTTTATTTCCTAAAGTTGTTGATACCATTCCATTAAAAATAAATTAAGCCGGGCATGGTGGTGCACAGCTTTAATCCCAGCACTCAGGAGGCAGAGGTAGGAGGATTGCTTTGAGTTCAAGGCCACCCTGAGACTACACAGTGAATTCCAGGTCAGCCTGAACTAGTGCGAGACCCTACCTTGAACAGAAAAAAGAAAAAAAAAAGTTAAAACTGGGCTGGAGAGATAACTTAGTATTGCCAAGGCGCTTGCCTGCAAAGCCTAAGGACCCATGTTCAACTCTCCAGATCCCACAAAAGCCAGACACAGAGGTGAGGCAAGCACAAGATCACATGTGCCCACTAGGTGGTGCAAGTATCTACAGTTTGATAGCACTTGCTAAGGCCCTGGTGTGCCAATTCTCTCACGCTCTCGCTCTCTCTCTCTCCCTAAAATACAAAATAATAATAATAGTAAGTTAAATTTAGCTGGGCATGGTGGCACATGCCTCTGATCCTAGCACTTGGGAGGCAGAGGTAGAAGCATCGCAGTGAGTTCAAGGCCACCATGAGGCTACATAGTGAATTCCAGGTCAGCCTGGGCTAGAAAGAGGCCCTACCTTGAAAACAAAAAAACACAACAAACAAACAAAATAAGTTAAATTTACTATAGTTGAAAACGTAGAGTATGCTGTTCAGTGTAAGCATTGAGAAGGGCTCTCTTACCTGTTCATTGTTAATGAACAATGAAAACAGAAGGCAACACTACTTCAAGTTAAGTGTGGTGGCTCACACTCATAATCCCAGCACTTAGGAGGCTGAGGATCACTGTTCAAGATCAGCATGGGCACACAAGTGAGTTTCAAGCTAGTTTGGAGCTATGAAATGAAGCTTTCTCTCAAAAAAGCCAAAAAGGGGGGGGGGGGCTAGAGAGATGGCTTAGTAGTAAAGGCACTTGCTTGCAAAGCCTAAGGACCCAGGTTCTACTCTCCAGATCCCACATTAGCCAGACGCACAATGGTGAAGCAAGCGCAAGGTCACACATGCCCACTAGGAGGCACAATCATCTGGAGTTCAATTGCAGTAGCTGAGACCCTGGTGCATAAATTTCTCTCTTTCCCTCTGTCTAAAATAAAAAAGTGAAATAAAATAAAATTTTTTAAAGCCAAAAGAAAGAAAGAAAGAAAGAAAGAAAGAAAGAAAGAAAGAAAGAAAGACGGAAAGAGAAGAAAAACAAAGTGTCTCTTTCTTTGTTTTCGGTTCTGCTTGCTGAAGGTTGAGTCTTATATAGCCCAGGCTGGTCTCAATCCCACTATGTAACTGAGCATAACTTTGAACTCTTGATCCTCCCACCTCCACCTCCCACATATGTTGGCATTGCAAGGTGTGCACTACCATGCCAACAAAAAAACCGCAATGGTGCAGCACACCCACAATCTCCCCATCCCTCTCTTTCTCCCCCTCCCTTTTATCCTTCCTTCAGAAGCCTTAATGCTGGACCAGTGCTAGGAAAAGCCTAGCCTGCCATGTTACTGGCACTAGTCTTCTGGGCTGCTTAGTATCTTCACACCCCTGCAGGCAAGAGGTTCAGATGACCTTGGAGATGTCCTATGTGGCTGCTCCATGGGAAGGTGCCAATGACTGTCCAAAGTAGCTGAACCCAGCAGGTCAGGACAGAACTGGGGGGTAGGAGAAGGGCAACTTGGTCTATGATGTCAAGTAACTGGCTGGTGGGCAGTGGTGTCCCAAGCAGAGGGCTCTCTTGACCGTGCCCTGAGACCTAGGTACTCTTTCAATCAGTTCCATTTCTACCTTTGCCGCCTACACATCATTGGTCTCTGTTACCTGTGAGAGCCATGATATCCACATGCCACCTAATGCTGTCGCTAGTGCATAAGGCAGGGCCTCTCTGGTCTCCTTATGGCAACAGTCATTAAGGGTTCATGATCATCTCTCCAAGCATGTTTCTGATGAGCTTCAACAAGCTTCTCACCTGCTTCTCACACTAATAAAGGCAGCCAAATACACTCTCACCTGTTAGAGCCCTAGCATATGCCACTCGACATAAACAAAACACTGCATTACCTGGTGGGAAAGCAAACAGTTCTACACTTAGGTTAACACTGAGGCCATTAAACATTTACCTGATTGTGAAAGGGAAAACCCCTGTGAGATCATGCTGGAGACAGGGGAAAGGGACAAAGCCAAAACCAGCTCAGCAGTGACTCCTGTCCAGAAATGTTCCCAGCTGGTAACAGCTATGGGTCCTTCTGTGATGTTTCACCACAAAGCCCTTCAAAATTATTACAGGATGTTTTCATCCCAACTTCCTGCCTTTTCTTTAATATTTTATTTCTATTTATTTATACAAAAGAGAGAAAGAGGCAGACAGAGAGAGCGGGGGAGAAAGAAAGAGAGAATGGGTATGCCAGGGCCTCTAGCAACTGCAAACAAATTCCAGACACATGTGCCACCTACTGCATCTGTCTTACATGAGCCCTGGGGAATCGAACCTGGGTCCTTAGGCATTGCAGGCAAGCTCCTTAACTGCTAAGCCATCTCTCCAGCCCAATTGCCTGTTTTAAAGTTTACTCTCATGCTGCAATATGGACATTACCACAAAGATTTAAAATAGTATCAAGGTGTTTTAAAAGGTCTCTTGGGCTACAGAGATTGCCCAGTGGTTAAGGCACTTGCCTGCAAAGCCTAAAGACCTGGATTCAATTCACCAGTACCCACATAAATCTAGATGCACATAGTGCATCTAAAATTGTTTGTTGTAAACAGAAGCCCTGGTGCACCCATTCCCCACCCTCAGAAGTAAATAAATTAATAAATCATTTTTTAGAAAAGTGTTCTCACAGTTAAATGGCATTTGTGTGAACATATCCCATCAGAACTATCTATGAAGGAAGTACTCTTGGAAGATTCTAGAACATAGCCCCAGATACCCTTGTACAGGGTAATCTAATCACCATTCCCTTTGACACAATGGGAATCAAGATTACCTTAAGGGCTTGTTGGAGCAGACTGCTGGCCTGCCCCAGAACCCCCAAGTTATGAGACTGGAGTGCATTTTTAACAGAAACCTAGGTATTACCCTGCTGGCCTGCCCCAGGGCCACTGAGTCATGAGACTGGAGTGCATTTTTAACAGGGGCCTAGGTATCACCCTGCTGGCCTGCCCCAGAGCCACTGAGTCATGAGATTGGGGGTACTTTTTTTTCTTTTTTCTTTTTTTCGGTTTTTTAAGGTAGGATTTCACTCTAGTTAGGCTGACCTAGAATTCACTTTGTAATCTCAGGGTGGCCTCAAACTCACAGTGATCCTCCTATCTCTGACTCCCAAGTGCTGGGATTAAAGGCGTGCGCTACCATGCCCAGCTTGGAATGCACTTTTAAAAACATATTTTATTTATTTGACAGAAAAAGAGGGAGAGAGACAGAGGGAACGCCAGGGCCTCCAGCTGCTGCAAATGAACTCTAGATGTGTGTGCCCCCATGTGCATTTGGGTAACGTGGGTCCTGGGGCATCAAACCTAGATCCTTTGACTTTACAAGCAAATGCCTTAACTGCTAAACTATCCCTCCAGCCCTGGAGTGCAGTTTTAACACAGATCTAGGTATTACCCTGCTGCTTCTACCCTAGGGACTGCTGGGCACACAGGAGTAGGTCAGGAAGAGTGGCTGTCCCCAATCTGAACCAGATTGATCAGCATGGCAGTGATGCTATTATGACAAATCCCCCTCTCCCCAAAATGGGTTTTCTTGTCCCCAGGCTGCCAAGGCAGTCCTGGAGCAGGACAAGCCCTGAGAACACCTGGCTTTCCCAGTCACAGGCTGCAGGTGACCTGACTGCACTGTAACTCTACTGGAAATTCATCATGTTTCTCTTACCACAAAAGTCTTTCCAATGCCCGAGACCACGTATCCTTGAGAACTGTTGAGTGGACTAAGATTAAACACAAAGCCACTGTTGGGGTCCCTTATAGAGCAAGCCTATTGGAAACAACAGAGAAAGAAACATATTCAAGCCAATTCCACAGGAATACATGGACTGACTAGGAAGCACCAGGCTGGATCCACAGTGTGAGTGAGCTTAAGTTATGTGGGCTAACTGGGGATGAGAGCTCATGAAGGGCTGGGCTCCATCCTTTAGGTGCAAGGTACTGACATGTTCTGCAGTGCAGTGACATGAACCAGTCAGCCCCTGCCTGTGATAGAGGACATGCAGTGCCCACCAGAATATAGCTCCTACAGGAAGGGATCAACAGTAAGCAATGCATAAGGCTGATTTTTATCGGGGATCCTAGACACCAAGAGTAGGGAGATGGATGCAGAGTGGGTATGGCATCTGGTTCATCAAGGATGGGAGGGGCAGTTCAGAGGCAGCCTGAGCAAGGGCCAGGAGAACACACACACCTGCTCTGTATCTGTGATGGTCTGGATAGGACAGGCAGCCTCGGTGTTCCACAGGAAGCTGACCACACATTCCCAGTTGAAAGTGAATATAGGGTGGGTGTTCTGAAAGACCAAGTATGGGGGAAAAGTCAAGAGACAACAATCTAGCCAACAGATTACCGGACCAACACATCAGAGCATTTATGTATCAGCACATGTAATTCATTGTTCTCATTTCCCTACAAAGGAGAGGTCATCTCTCATGCCTGGCTATTAGCACAGTTGAGATCACACCAGCAGTAAAGCTCAGCTTGAACCCAAGCTGCCACTTTAAAAAAATATTCCACACCCAGAGTTGAATGCAAGCAGCCAGAAAGACAAGACCACTCACACCAACTAGAATTCAGCAAAAATGACCTGTGCCTCTGTCAGGAGTGGGAGCAGGACTGAGAAGATAGGAAGGAGCACAAGGAGGGACTTTCAGGTGCGGTAGATGGTCTGCTTACTGATGTGGGTTCTAATACGAACACGTAAATTTGTGAAAGCGGCTATGACTTACAATTTGTACATGTAATTCAAAGGGGAATCTCCCTGCAAAATGCCACACTCCCATTCTGTGAGTACTGCCTCTGTCACAGGTAGTGGTAGCCCATGCATTAGCAGATAGGCACTGCACACTAGTGCAGATGTATCGACTGCTCTAGAGCTTTCACACGCACCACCCACTACAGCTCTCTACCTACAGGCCCTACCCTCAATCTCAGCAGCCCTGAGAGCAAAAGTACAAGGGCTGGAGAGATGGCTCAGGCAGCAAAGTGCTTGTCACAGTCCCAGGACTGGGGAGGAAGAGAAAGGAGGAGCCCTGGGGCTCATTGCCTAGACAGTCTAGCTTAGTTGGTGAGGGCCTGTATATGCTAACCCGACAGTACTGTTCTGCAGCCCATTCTCCCCACCCTTCTAGGCAGTACTTACCTGGTTCCCCCTACCACAGACCAGATGGATCCTGGTGCTGTAGGTGGTCAGCCGGCCATCGCTGGTGGTACAGGCCGAGCCATTCACATACTCTAACAGGAGACTGCCACTCTCCTCCACCACTGGGCCCGTCTTTGCTACTCCCAAGTTACTGATGGCCACGACCTCAGCCAAGGAACCCTGCAGCAAAGTGGAACATACAAATATAAAGCTGAAACGCCTGGCAGAAAGCAGGCTTCATCCCTGAGACAGTCAATTCCCTACTCGCAGTAGTTATGCCCTATGACACCATCATCAATAACAAGAATTACTGAATATTGAACTTCTGCTCCTACAACTATGCAACATCCCATGTGGCTTAGTCTTTGATCCTAAAAACAGCTCATGCAACTCACCAGAAACCTTCCCACTAACAAGCTGTCACAGTTGGGACTCAGACCCACCCAACTGGTCCCAGAGCTGAAGCTTCCCGCACTGCCCACCCCAACCCTCCCCGCACTCTCTACAAGGCAGACATCACCTTATTCTGGCCCGACTAGACCAGGCCTGCCCTAGAGTGACTAAGAAAGCCCCTGCATATAGGTTTGGGAGCTACAAACGATAGTGAGTAGGCCAGTTCACAAACAGAAGCCCTGAATCAAGAACACTGGCTTGGGCTGGAGAGATGGCTTAGCAGTTCAGACATTTCCCTGCAAAGCCAAAGGATCCCAGTTCAATTCTCCAGGACCCACATAAGCCAGATGCACAAGGGGGTGCATGCATCTGGAGTTCCTTTGCAGTGGCTGGAGGCCCCGGCGCACTCATTCTCTCTCTCTCTCTAAAATAAATAAATAAAGTATATATTTAAAAAACACCACTGGCTGAACTCTGAAGTTGCTACTCCAACGGAGACCACAAACCCACGCAGGCGCAGCCCAGAGTGCATCTATGCCTCCTGAGCCACTGCTACCGTGTCAGTGAAGCACGTCCCGACACGCATTTTTACAGATGCCAATTCCAGAGTACAGGCACATCACCACAAGGAAATGGGCCATGGTTCTGGCAGGCACCACGGTCAACCTGATGAAGCATAGCTCAGCCTCAGAGTGACTGTAATGGCTGGGGGTCCAGGAGGCCCAACAACTCTCCGTGACTGATGTTTCCCGTAAGAAATCTAAAGAGCCTTAGGGAGCTAAGACTGTCCTACAGATGTCTGCAAAATCATTCAGACACTTGAATACAGGCCAGACACAACTATATTGGACCAACAGTGACTAATCCCATAGCATTTTCCTCACATTTCAAGTCTGAATGAGGACTCAGTGCACACACCTGTGCAGGAGGCAGGTGCGTTAACACAGTGACCCTGCTTTTCTCAGAGGCTTCGCCTGGGCAGCCAGGTCTGCTTTGATGGGGAAATCCCAAACCAACTTCTTGACCCACTGAGCCACACGAAGAATAAGGACCCGCCAGAGGGAGACAAGACACACCTGGTCATTTTTGTATTTCATCTGACAAGCTGATGCGTATCGATCACAGCCCGGCACAGGATTCAAAGGCCGACACACATTTATGTAATATTTCCTCCATGTGACATGTTCTCGTGAGTTGTCCATGGCATACCAGTTTCCTCCACGACCACCTTCAGACTTCACTAGACTAAAATCAAAGCAGAAAGTATGCTTTCTAGAAAACCCAACAATTGAGACAATTTATTTCTAAATGCTTAAAAGCAGTAAAGACATATCAACATGCACGCCTTTAATCCCAGCACTCAGGAGGTGAAGGCAGAGGATAGCCATGAGTTCACAGCCAGCCTGGAACTACATAGTGAATTCCAGGTCTTCCTGGGCTAGAGTATATATATTTTTAAAAAAAAGAAAAGAAAAGAAAGACCTATCAAAGTAAACACACCACCTGGCATGCTGCAGAAGTCGGCTTATCAGCTGAGGTCACATCACATCAAGATCACGTCTGACCTTGATAAAGCTTCACACATACTGGACCCTTCAATGTTCCCCCACCTCGAGCTGTGTTTGTGTTGTTGTTTTATATATATATATAATTTTTATTTATGTATTTGTGTTTTAAATAATGAAGCCACCGCTGAACCTCTGCTGTCATCAGCTGCTGCTGTCCGTCACAAATGATCGGAGCAGACCTATGCTCCCTTCTACTTTCCTCTCCCTACACTGGTCCTGCCATCCCTGGGTGCACACTGCCCTTTTCCTCCTCAGTTGGGTTATGCGCTCACCAACCACACAGACGAAGGGCCAGGGCCAGTGGGCTCTGCTCACCTGGTTAGGTCATACTGCTCCATCGTGGAGGGGTCAGTCACCACGCACTCCAGGGGCTCCTCCGGGCAGGCATAACTGGTGTACCACCGGAAGTTGTAGGTAGAGTTGTCCTCTTCCTGATCCCATGACAAGAAACAGGGAAGGGTGGGGCTTTAGTCTGCATCTGTAGTGCCCTCAAAGGCCCATGGGATGAAGCCTTGTTTCCTAGCTTAACACTATAAGGAGTCGAGAAAAGCTTCAAACCACATGTAGTGGCACACGCCTTTAATCCCAGAGGTAGAAGGATCACTATGAGTTGAAGGCCAGCCTGAGACTACACAGTGAATTCCAGATCAGCCTAGACTAGAATGAAACTTTACTTCAAAACACCTTTTTAGGGGCTGGAGAGGTGGCTTAGTGGTTAAGCGCTTGCCTGTGAAGCCTAAGGACCCCATTTCGAGGCTTGTTTCCCTAGAACCCACGTTAGCCAGATGCGCAAGGGGGCGCACACATATGGAGTTTGTTTGCAGTGGCTGATGGCCCTGCCATGCCCATGCTCGCTCTCGCTCTCTCTCTCTCTCTCTGCCTCTTTCTCTCTGTCTGTCGCTCTCAAATAAATAAATAAAAATAAACAAAAAAAATTTTTTTTAAAACATCTTTTTAAAAATTGGTGGGGAGATAAGAGCTTCAAACAGCAGTGTGCAGGTGGGAGGTCTCTAAATCGCTGCAGATGTGTTCTAAAGGACCCCTTCCTGGCCATAAGGCCAGCAGTTTTGTTCCACTATGCTCTGTCCATGACATGTCACAACACCAGAAAAAGCGGGCCACCAATCAATCAGACTGAAACCCCAAAACTGTGAGGCCAAATAAACCTTGTAAAAGTTAATTACCTCGTGTATATATGTTACAATAACATAAATGTAACAGATAGAAAAATAAAAAGGAACATTATGTAAAGACAAGATTTAAAAAAAACAAGACATTGTAAACAAAATGATGTACATTTCCTTCTACTGTAAAAACAGAAAATGGCCTGCTCAAAAACTGTGGAAATTCGGCCTCAGTAACTAGAAATTGAGGACAATTTCTGAACCTTTTGTGTCTTTTTTTCCAAGTACGTAGGCAGCCAAAGGAAGGCAAAGATATATATAGTCCATGCTCTGCGAAGACCTCAAGCATGCCAGGTTTTCTTCCAAGTTGCTACGTTCCTAAAAGGGGTATTAGTTAACCCCCTGGAGAGGGAATCACCTGGGATGCTTTTGTATATTTTGTACCTGAAACCAACAGGGCTGGGGACTACCACTGAGGGGGTACAGCCCTTTGAATGAACACCTTAACAAGTGAATAAATACTGCCTATACACCCTAGAAAATGTAAAAAGGTATAATTACAATGATGATTTGGCCAGAAACCCAAACTAATAATAGTTCTGCTTCTAAATAGCAGTGGACAAGTGGCTCCAGTAGCCCCAGGAAATACTGCCCAGGAGACAATTCCTACCTGATATTCCGGAACACCCACTCCAGCATCTCGGTCGCACAGGAAGGTGATCAGTGTGGCTCTCTGCGTGTGCTTCTCATTATTATAGGGTGTGCCATCCCTATAGTTCAACTGGATCATCCCATCGTAATAGGAAAGCTTAGCATTACTCAGCCCCAAATTCCAAGACTTTTTCTCACTGAAATAAACACACATCAGTCAGGAAAGCATCAACCAGCAGAAGTTCTCAACAATGGGTAGTACTGTCGACTTGACAGGATCTAGAATGACCTAGGAGACAAACACCTGGGCATGTCTGTGAGGGACTTTCTAGATTAAATTACCTAAAGATTCCTCCTAATCATGGATCCACGGACTATGGTCTTGGACTGAATACAAGGAGAAAGTGAACTGAGTATTCATGACAATGGGTGCAATGTGACCTGTCCCCTCAAGCTCCTGTCACATCTCCCTCACCATGAGCATACATGAGGACTATACCCTCAAACTGTGAACCAAAGTCAACCCTTCTTTCCTTAGGTTGTTTTGGTCAGGTATTTTTGGTACAGCAGTGAGGAAAGTAATCAATAAAGACACTGTAAAGGCTACACATCGATAGATAGATCAATGGAGACGAAGACATAGCCAGAACCCAGGGCTGCTACAGTTCACAGGTCTCCCGTGTGAAGGGGAGGAAAGCTTCCCCCTCCCCAAACTTTTCACTCAGTACTGCGGGCTCACAGTACAGCTCACTGCATTAGAACTAACACTGCACAGAAAAGAGAAGCCCATGCATCCTATCTAAGAACAGAGAAGCTCAAGCACCCAGACATGGGGCATTACAGAAGCCCAGTCTTCTTCCCCGGGGATGTGGTTTACACCTTTTCTGGAAGTTAAGCTCCTGAAATCCTGCAGATTTTTTGGCCGGGTCTTCTCAGTGTTTATATGCTAGTCATAACACAATAATATTAAGGGGAAACGTATCTATTCCTGAATGAACTATTCATTAACAGAAAATACCAAAGAATAAACCCAGAATGAGAAATCACTTACCTTTTTGACACCTGGCAGGCCCCAGAGCCTGGCTGACAGGAATCCACGGACACAGTGCCACAAACATTTATATAGAAGTCATATTGCTCTGTCTGAACTTTATAGGCATCATTTTTCTTTGTGAGGGGTGACAAATCAAAAGAAAACCCTAACAATAAAAGACAGAAGTGAGGCCAGTCAGAACACAGCCAACAGGGTGACCTCACCCCAGGTTCCAAGGAAGGCACATTGGCAGGAAGCAGGGGAAGAGGCAGAAAAGACATTCTGTCTCTCAGGCTCCCAACCCCACAAAGACCAGAGGCTCTCCCTTGGGGACAGAGTCCTCACCACCAACCCCTTTCACTGCATGAGCCTATAGCCCTACTTGAAGTCCACAATTACAGACCTCATAAGGCATGGCTAGGTTCAAGCAAAATGAGCACAATCGTGTGATAAAGCCCCAAGTGGGTTTCTAGACTGAGACTCTCGAAATCATCCACTGGCATTTCAGTAAATCCCAATCACTCACGAACTGAAGACAGCACCCACCATATAGCTCAGGCACCAAACACAAAATGCTTGACATTTTGGACAAATAGTATTGACAGAATTTTGAAGTAGGTCACCACAAAAGCACAGAAAGGTTTATAAAAGGCCTTTTATATATAACCTTTATAACCTATAAAAGGTTCTAAGTCACACTGGACAACAGAGATGCTGCTGAGACACACACCTGCTTGGGCGTCAAAGACCGTGCAGTTCTCTCCCTCTGTCTTCGACAGCACACAGGCAGCAGCTGTGTGCCACTCGAACTCATAGAAGCAACCATTATCCTCAGATGTTCTCAACACCGGAGCACTTTCTAGATCACCTGTCAGTTGGTAGGGGAAAGAAATCAATCACCCATCTGTTGATTCTAAAAGTCTTACCTTATACTTCGATATATTAAAAACAGGCCTGAGAGGAGTAAGAGAAGCAAGGTCAGAAAGAAGTACTACAAATGCTATGGGTTCTACTCATGGGAGGTATGGCAGCTAGAATGGTTAAGTCCCAAACAGAAAGCAGAGCCATTGCTGTCACAGGCTGGAGAAGGAAGCAATGGAGAGCTATTGTTTAACAGGAACCAAAAGTTCCAGGCATGGCTGCAAAACAACATAAATATATTTGATGTCACTGAAATGTACTGAAAATGGTTAAGATGGTAATCTTTCTGTCACACATATTTTACCACAACTTTTTAAAAAATGACAATGGTGGGCTGAAGAGATGGCTTAGCATTTAAGGTGCATGCCTGCGAAGCCTAAGGAGCCAGGTTTGATTCTCCAGGTCCTACATAAGCCAGATGCACATGGTGGCGCATGCATCTGGAGTTTGTTTGCAGTGGCTGGAAGCCCTGGCACACCCATTTCTCATTCTCTCTTTTTCCTTCTCTAATTGTAATAAATAAATAAAAGTAAAATCTTTTTTAAAAAAATGACAATGGTAAATTTCTGGTCTCTCTTCTAAAGTAGAATCTCACTCTAGCCTAAGCTGACTTGGCACTCACTTATAGTTCCAGGCTGGCCTCAAACTCACAGTGATCCTCCTATCTCTGCCTCCCGAGACCTGGGATTAAAGGCGTGCGTCAACAGCCTGGGTGGTATGCACCACTTTCTACCTCAATTAAAAAAAAAAAAGGAAAAAAGTCCTAGCCTTTGACCTTCTCCACGACCGGGAATCCAAACAAAGGAGACATTTCAAGGAGAGGTGGAAAGAGGATGTTCAGCATCCAGGTTCCCAGCACTGGACACACGCTGCAAATCCACCAACCGGGAAAGTGCTTAACAATAAAGACCATGCCGTGTCAACAAGGAAATCCCTAACTTTATAAATAGAACTACACAACACAGCAATTCAGAAAACACAGTCTAAGAAGCATTAATACACGAAATGCGTGGGTCTTGACTCAGTAGAAACAGCCTGTACGCGTGAGTAAAGGGGAAGAGCAAACACCGCTGAGACGGTGAGGCCGCGACCAGCACGTGTAAACCACTTACAGCTCCCCTCTGGAGAGAGGTCAGCAGCCCACATCACTGACCCTGGTATCAGTCCCAAAGAACAGGATGCCATGTGGAGGCTCATTAATAGTTTGGAAAGCTACAACACAACTCCCTGTTGACACCATATGGCTTCTCCATTTCTGGGCAGAAATCCCACTGACCCATCTCCCATGGCCAGAGACTAGAGACAGAGGTGTACACCATCACCCCTACTGTCCCATCTCCACTGCAGACACAGGAAGTGTGGGTGCACCTCTAGAGAAAGCTACCAGGATACCCTTTTTCTTCTGTAATGTTTACCTGGCTTGCACACAAGTGTGATATTTGTTGTTATTTTCTTGTTATCACCACAATCATCACCATCTGAGTAAGAGAGCTGAATGTGTCCTTTCTCTTTGATAGGAGAAGACAGAAATTTTCCCAGGTTTTTGCTTCCAGTCTTATCTGGAAAAAAGAAGGAAACAAAACAGAGTGAAAAGTTAATCAAACAGACAGAGGCACCAAAACTTAGTCAAATGCCAGCAGTGCACCATGGCCCACTTAAGAAGCAATAACCGCCACATTAAGGACCCTGAGGCCAATTCCTGGCTTAGCAGGAAAGCGTCACATAGGGTAACTCAGTGTTCCCCTAAGGCACAAGGACAGGCTAGCCATTACCTGCAAGAAACACTGGCCCCATTTCCTGGGCCTCGTACTGATACATGCATGGGCCTTCAGGGAGCATAGCCAAGGGTTATAATTCATTCATGATAGAGCAGCAATTTTCCTAGCCTGTCCAACAGCCCAGGTGGGTGACCATGGAATTCCTGATTCAGTTGCTTTTTACTACATATTATTAAAACTCCATGCCTGAGTTCATATTCAGACATGGACACACTATGCCTACTTTAAAAAACATGGGCTGGGCTGGAGAGATGGCTTAGCGGTTAAGCGCTTGCCTGTGAAGCCTAAGGACCCTGGTTCGAGGCTCGATTCCCCAGGACCCACGTTAGCCAGAGGCACAAGGAGGCGCACGCATCTGGAGTATGTTTGCAGTGGCTGGAAGCCCTGGCGCGCCCATTCTCTCTCTCTGTCTCTATCTGCCTCTTCCTCTCTCTGTCACTTTCAAATAAATAAATAAAAACAAAACAAAAAAAAAAAAACATGGGCTGGCTATGTATGCTGGATAATTCCTGACATCCAGCCAAGCCTCACACCTTCTCATCAGTACTTGTGAAGGATCCCTTATTCACTGCCTGGAATCTTCATGGTCCATGTTTCTGTCAAACACTATGTGACAGCCTTAGGACTAAAACAAGGATAGCAAGAACTACAGAACACAGTCCTCAGCCAATGTCTCCAACAGAGATTCTCCTTTCTAAGCTTGTGACTAGGTTGAGGCAGTAAGGTTTGTAGAAATTCAAAATTAGTTTTACACATTATTCTAAGGGTTACAAAATGAAAAAATGGTGAGGGGGGGCAGTCAAGCAATTTCCACCATATTCTTTCTGCTCATAGTTACATAGTTATAGCTTTGGCCCACCTCGAGTTTCAGAGTACACCTAGCACTTACTGATTTTGGAATTGTTAAAAATTATTTCTGGAGCCAGCATAGTGGCGCATGCCTTTAATCTCAGCACTCGGGAGGCAGAGGTAGGAAGATTGCCATGAGTTCGAGGCCACACTGAGACTATATAGTGAATTCCAGGTCAGCCTAAGCTAGACTGAGACCCTACCTTGAAAAAAAAAAAAATTCTGGGCTGGAGAGATGGCTTAGCGGTTAAGGTACTTGCCTGCCTGGGGACCCAGGTTTGATTCCCCAGTACCCATGTAAGCCAGATGCACAAGGTGGTACATGCATCTGGAGTTTGTTTACAGTGGCTAGAGGCCCTGGTGTACCCATTCTTTCTATCTGCCTTTCTCTTTCTCTCTCACACAGATAAATAAAATACTTAAAAAAAATTATTTCCAAGCCCTGGTACAGTGGCTCACATATCTCAGTATGTGGGAGTTTAAGGGCGGAGGATCACCAGGAGTTCAAGGCAGCCTAGCCTACAGTAAAATCCTGTCTCAAAACAAACAAACAAACAAAAAAAAACTTACTGTTTTCTTATCCTTCATTTTTACACCCAAAAGGGGACAGCTTACATGAACCACAGGAAGTCATTCTAAGTGACTTCACACAAGAAACTGTAGGGTGTGACTGCTCTTATGCAAAGGATCCCTCAGCAACTCCCTCAGACATGGCTCACCCACAGCGCACACGGCAGCATCTTCGGGGCAGCTCCTGGCCTTGCCCTGCTGCAGCACTCGGTGACAGACGTTGATGAAGAAATACTTCTTTTCTGTTTCTGCCTGGCTACCATCCACAGCTTCCCAATTCTGCTCCAATTCTGCAACCAAAGCAAAAGTTTCTTTAGCCAAAGGCAGTAGATTGTCTCCCTGTGGGTCACAGTATAAACAATGACTAAGTCAAGGTCAAGAGCACTTGAAATCCTTGGCAGCCCTGTTTCTAGACTCTGGGAAAACTGAAGGCACAGAAAGCCAGGAAGTCTCCACTTTCTCACTGAGTGTGTCAGGGACCAGCCAAATCCCAGAACACTTTCCATCTTGAGCCTGGCAGAATGGCACAGGTAGCCTGTGAAGGCCCATGCTGCTGAGAAATGTGCAGCATCTTACACATGTGAAGACTGGGGGACAGGGCAGCAGGATGCAGGTGGCCACTGAATCCAAAGGCGGAGATGAGTAAGCAGCCACTGACGGGAGCGGGCAGTGCTGAGTGCGGGGACACCAGGCAAAGGAAGGAGCCCCACAAGAAGTCCACCTACCATCCTGTCGACCGGCTCTGGAGGGGAGATTGGAACTCACACATTCTTTTCTGAAATGCTACTATAGCAAACTGGGGACAGAGTTTAGAAGGAACAGCCCACAGCTCCACTGGCCATAACACACCATTCTATGGAGAACTACACTCTCATGTGGACAGCCTGCATACAGACACCACAAGTCTATGGGCCAAGTTCTCCCCTATACATTGAGCATTTGGCTGGGGTAACCTGGATTTGAGGCAGCAGGGGAGGACTTAAACTCTCGCACCTCTGGTTCCTCTGGGCTATCTAGGCACAGAAGCTACAAAAATCAACCCCATTCCTCAAGAACCAGGCTGCAGCATGGAGTCTACGGAGTAGAGAAGTCTATCTTTGTAGCTCTCCAAATCTCAGGTTGTAATTTATACACACTGATGCTTAAAATAGAAAATGCTGAGCTGGGGGTGTAGCTCAGAGGACAGTGAGATGGAAAAGAAGGGAGGGAAAAAGAAAACTGGGGAAAAAGAGGAACAGAATCCTGACTAGAGGGACTTACACTCACATTTCCTATAAGTAACTAGGGTCGCAGGGCTGTATATAGCTCAGTTGGTAGGGTGCTTACTTAGCAGGCATAAAGCCCTAGGTTCAATTCCTAGCACACATTAAACAGGACATGGGGTGCACACCTGTAATGCAAGCACATATGAGGTGAAGACAGGACTATCAGATATTCAAGGTCATCCTCAGCTACATAGGAAGTTCAAGGCTCTGGTATGAACTACAGGTCATGCTCAAGCCAGTACTGCTGGGTGTAACAACTCAAGCCCTGAATTGGGCTCTGATCTCAGGATTCGAGCTCTTTCAGCTTTGCTGAAAACCAGTCTCTTCATTCACACACACCTGGGATTCAACCACAGCTTGCAGGGTGCTCAGTGCTAAACTGCCAAAGAAAGTCACTAACAGTTTACAGTTGGAGAGCTACTTCCTGTGTTCAAGGAAGGCTCTGGAACCTGCCACAAGAAATATTCCTCTACACTGTACTTTTTAATCCAGACGGGCCTTAGAAGACAATGCAGCAGTCCCACTGCAGCTGGGAATGACGCACTTCTGGGCAAGTCATTCTTCGCCTTAGGAAGGATCTCCACTTTGCAGACAACATGGCTCTGGCACAGACAGGCTGCTAAAAACCAGAACCCCTCCCCATCCTCACAAGGTCAAGTATTCCAGGCAGCACTCCACCTAGTCTGTTTTCTGTAAGATGCTGAGCCCTGTGAAGGCAGAGGACTGCCATATAGGACACAGATGTATCCTTTTGGTGCCCGCCAAATAACAAATGCTCGGCTAGTCTCCAAATTTGAAGCCCCTCACAGCAATGCTGACACAATGCTTCAACATCCAAATTCAATCTCCCCAGAACTTGGTGTTAGGGAAGGCTGACCCCATTTCAAATCGGAAAGGGCAGAAGACTTCATGAAGTGAGACTCAACAGCCTCCCCAGTCCTCACACTAAATGCAATTACTGTCCCTGACGGCTGCCAGAGAAACTGAGTTGTTTTGAAAAAACAAGCTTCTAAACACAAAGCACAAGGCCTGGCACACCATAGGACCCCAGAAATTCTCACTAAACACTGGGAAGATAAGTCAAGATAACACATGTAGAAAACGAAAAATGTGGGTCTCAAATTAAGGTATTTCACCTCCCAACTCAATGCACCTTCCATCTGCACCATTACTGGAAAAGGGACCCTTCCCCAGTTGACAATTTTAAAAAGGAGGGTTTCCTCAAACCATTGGTACAACTGTCTGTAAACACGGGAGCTAAAGACCCCAGGCAAGAGGACTAGTACCTGAGTGGCGAGCCAGTACGGATAGGTCATAGCGTTTCTTCCCATCTCGGGCGCCACAGAGGAGGCCTTCCTTCTCACTGACGCAGGCGTATGCAGTGTCCCAAGTGAAGAAGTAGGCGCAGTCTACCTCCCCGGTGAACACAGGCTCTCCTTTCCCATCATTACCTGTGCAAGGACAACACAGAACTCTGTGACATGCCTCAAACCCAGGAACCTCTGAGGAACAAGGCAGACATAAATCAAGACCAGCCATGGCCATCCAGTTAGCTGTTCACCTCAAGATTTTAGAGAACTGGGGCTGGAAAGATGGCTTAGCAGTTAAGGCGTTTGCCTGTAAAGCCAAAGGATCCTGGTTCGATTCTCCAGGACCCATGTGAGCCAGATGCACAAGGGGGTGCATGCGTCTGGAGTTCGTTTGCAATGGCTGGAGGTCCTGGCATGCTCGCTCGCACACTCACGCACACTCGCACTCTCTCTCTCTCTGCCTCTTTCTCTCTCTCTCTCTCAAATAAATAAAATATTTTTAAAAAAAAAAAGATTTTAGAGACCTTAAGATCTGAGATTAGACCAGCTTCCATTAAAGCTATAGACAGCTTACCCATAACCCTGGCTGGCAGACAGTATCTCAGCATAGTGGTGCCACATGGGCTTCACAGCAAGCTGTTCAGAATGTATCAATGAAAAGACGGGGTGAGAACTAAGGAGGGGTGTGGGAGCATAGAGCGGGCCTCTGCTGTTCCAGGCTGTCACCTTACACACAGCTTTCCAACATCACTGGTAGGAGCTGAGGTCCACAGAAAGTGGATGAGCAACACATATTCCCAGGATTCATCCCCATAGTGGAAGCAAAAGAACAGAGATGCCACGTAGTATGCCAGGACGGCACACCATTCCACAAGGTTAAGGGCATACCGCCATATGCTGCCAGCCCCTGGGCTTGTGACCTATCAGCACCCGTGTCTGTGTTGCCCCACTACAATCAACACCCCCTCTTTCCTCTGCCCACAGTACTTCCTGGTCCATTCCCGGGAACAGCACAGCTCGGCCCTTCACAGGCACTTATCTAGGCTCTAGGATCAGGCAAAGCTCTGCCTCTCCCTGTTGGAAATCCTATCCCCCTGCCCTTCCCAGTTGGTGGGCCATGAGCACAAAGCTCTCCTTCTCTCCATCCTTGGCAGATCAGAATCCCAGCTGGCTGTGCTTCCCACGTGTCTGCCAACCTCCCTGAGGTGTGGCATCCTGAGCAGTTTTATACTCTAAGGAAAATGCAAATAAGGTTTGTAGTGAGAGTAAATGAATTTTCAGTGTAATTTCTACTAAATCTTGAATTCTGAAGTCGTTATGAGCATAACACCCACCAACAGCTAACCTACCACAAGCACACGCAACACCAGGCACTAAGCAAAACACCCTGGTGACCCCAAGGCCAGCTTGCACTAAGACAGGCTGTGTATTGTCCTATGACATAGGGACAATTTAAGCCTCACTGTGTAGATTCAGGGTAACTATATAACTTACCTACAGACTCATGGCTACAAAGAAAGAAGCCAGAATCAAACCCAGAAATAATCATGAGGCAAAATTTTAACCACCCGACTATGGATTTTGTTTTTAGTTTTTCTATTCCCATGTCTTTTTTTGGGGGGGGGGGCTTTCTGTTTGCTAAACTGGTTTGGCTTTGTACGCATTAAGTAGTTAACAGCACTCTTTTAAAAAGATGGTGCAATTCCTCCCTTCCTTTCCTGAGCAAGGTCAATCACACAAGGGATGCTACTCCTAGCAGGGGATCCTCAGGCCCTCGGTGTGACTGGCTTGGAAGCAATGACTCGCCACTTCTCGACCTGTCCAGAGCTCACCCAAGCTGAATCCAGTGCTGGATGCATTGGTGAAACCCACTGGCTACTTCGCTATTTAAAAAAGCCTTGTGTGGACTGGAGAGATGGCTTAGCGGTTAAGCACTTGCCTGTGAAGCCTAAGGACCCCGGTTCAAGGGTTGAATCCCCAGGACCCACATTAGCCAGATCCACAAGGGGGCGCACGCGTTTGCAGTTCGTCTGCAGTGGCTAGAGGCCCTTGTGCACCCATTCTCATTCTCTCTCTCTCTCTCTGCCTCTTTCTCTCTCTGTCACTCTCAAATAAATAAATAAAAATAAACAAAAAATTAAAAACAAAAACAGCCTTCACTGTTTCCTATACCACGTATGCACATAACCAATAGTTCTAGCCTGGTATGTCACCCTACTACTTAGCTGGTTTTGCAATCTGAACATAATGCTCTGCAAGCCGAGACCATTTGAACAACTGCTGGGATGGCATCTGATGTCCTGAGCAGAAAGGAGCCCTGTACCCCAAGTCTGTTTTTTTTCTTCTTTTTGTAATTTTTACAGGGGGAGGGGACAATGAATTGGCACACCAAGGCCTCCAGCCACAGCAACTGAACTCCAGGTGCCATGCCATCTTGTGCATATGTGCAACCTTGCATGCTTGCATCACCTTGTATGTCTGGCTTATGTGGGACCTGGAGAGTCAAACATGGGTCCTTAGGCTTCGCAGGCAAGCACCTTAATTGCTAAGCCATCTCTCCAGCCCCCAACTGATTTTTTTTAATATTTTATTTTTATTTATTTGACAGAGAAAGGGGGAAGAGAGAGAGAGAGAGAGAATGGGCTCACCAGGGCCTCCAAGCACTGCAAATGAATTCCAGACGTGTGCGCCCCCTTGTGCATCTGGCTAACGTGGGTCCTGGGGATTGGAACCTGGGTCCTTTGGCTTTGCAGGCAAACGCCTTAACTGCTAAACCATCCCTCTAGCGCTCTAATTTTAAATATAACTGCAATGCTCTTGCACTGCCTGAAGCCCGAGGATCTGCTCATCCGTGAAGCAAATATGACGGAGCTTTCCTCCATCTCTGCATCACACGTAGGTCCAACGGCAACAGCCCAGCTCCTGCAGCTCTCGCTCGTTCCCCAGCACACCACTGTACATGGCCCCACATGTCAGGCTTCTTCTGTGACCAGACAGAGAAGGGGACTTGTTCACAAAACTAAGGAGCTTTGTCTAAGAAACTGCAGCAGCACAGCAGCACTCAGTCCTCCAAAAAAAAAAAACTGCTTAAGCTGGGCGTGGCAGCGCACACCTTTAATCCCAGCACTCGGGAGGCTGAGGTAGAGGATCACAGTGAGTTCAAAGCCAGCCTGAGACTACATAGTAATTCCAGGTCAGCCTGGGATAGAGGGAGACCCTACCTTGAAAAAGAAAAAAAAAAAAAAAAAAAAAAGACAAACTGCTTCATTTTCCCCCTAGGTGCACAGCAAGACTCCATTTCCCAATCTTCCCTGTCTCCCAGGCTGGGGAATGATTCTCAAGTCTGACTCACTGAAAAAAAATAAAACAGGAAAGGAAAGGAAAAAAAAAAAAAAAAACAGTCATTGCCCTTCTGCATACCTTAGCTGACAGCAACACAAGACAGAAAAGAGTGCAGAGCCAGGTGTGGTGGCGCATGCCTTTAAGCTGAGCACTCAGAGGAGACAGAGGCAGCCATGAATTTGAGGCCAGCCTGAGACGAAATAGTGAATTCTAAGACAGCCTGGACTAGAGTGAGACCTTACCTCAAAAGAAAGAAGAGGAGAAAGAGAAAGACAAAGAAAAGGGGTTAGGGTGGGAGAGAGGGAAGACAGGCAGGAGAGATGGCTGAGCAGTGAAGGTGCTTGCCTACAAAGCCTAAGGAACAAGGCTTGATTTCCCAGCACCATGTAAATCAGATGTACATGGTGGCAAATGAGTCTGGAGTTCGTTTGCAGAGTGGCTAGAAGCACTCGTGTGCCTGTTCTCCCTCCCCTCCTCTCATAAATAAATAAAATAAATACAAAAAAAGGGGGGGAGCCTGGGTGGTGGCACACATCTTTAATTCCAGCACTTGGGAGGCTGAGGTAGATGGATCATCATGAGTTCAAGGCCACCCTGAGATTACAGAGAGAATTCCAGATCAGCCTGAGCTAGAGCAAGATCCTACCCTCAAAAAAAAAAAAAAAAAAAAAAAAGAGGGCTGGAGAGATGGCTTAGTGGTTAAGGTGTTTGCCTGTGAAGCCTAAGGACCCAGGTTCAATTCCCCACATAAGCCACTGAAGTGGCTAGAGGGCCTGGTACACCCATTCTCTCTCTGTCTCTCAAATAAATAAATACATGTTAAAAAAAAAAAAAAAAAAACTAAGGAGCAAAGGTCCTTCAGTAACCTCGTGGAACAGAGTCCCACAGCCACACACTGCCCATCAACCCATAATACGCAAAAGGAAACAAACCTCTGAGGCGTGAAAATGTATGAACATTAGAGTCATATGCCAGAAAGTCCTGTAGATCCAACAGCAATGCCACTTCACACACCTATCATGATCAAAAGATTGGAGCAGTAGCAGGCGTGGTGGCGCACGCCTTTAATCCCAGCATTCGGGAGGCAGAGGTAGGAGGATCACTGTGAGTTGGAGGACATCCTGAGACTATGTAGTGAATTCCAGGTCAGCCTGGGCTAAAGTGAGACCCTACCTCGAAAAACAAACAAACAAACAAACAAACAAAAAAGCTTGGAGCAGCAGAGTACTGAGGAGCAGGAAGGAAGGAGACAGGAATACTTCACAGCCCAACTCCTCGGGGCAAGGAGGCTCACATCACCCTCACCTGCACCATGGAAGCAGCCTAGTAGAGCACGAGTTTTCCGGCGTCAGGTACTGTACAGGGTGACACAGTGCTGAGGTCACAAAGGAATGTCCTTCTCAGTACCAGAACTGGGTGAAATGATCCATTCATATGTTTATATGAAGAAAATTTGGCAAAAAACTAATGATTGTTAGAGAAACAGCTGCATAAACCGTCATTCTAATGTTCTTTCCACTTGCATATTTGAAAACTTTTCTAATAAAAATAAAATGAACTGGGTGTAGCGGTACATGCCCTTAATCCCAGCACTCAGGAGGCTGAGGTAGGAAGACTGCTGTGAGTTCAAGGCCAGCCTGGGCTACAGAGTAAGTTCCAGGTCAGCCTGAGCTAGAGTAAGATCCTGCTCCAAAAATAAAAAATAAAAAATAATAATAATAATAGGGCTGGAGGGATGGCTTAGTGGTTAAGGTGCTTGCCTGCAAAGCAAAAGGACCCAGGCTCGATTCCCCAGGACCCATGTAAGCCAGATGCACAAGGGGACGCAAGCATCTGGAGTTCATTTGCAGTGACTAGAGGCCTTGGCACACCCATTCTCTCTCTCTCTCTCAAATAAATTTTAAAAATTTTTAAATAATAATAATTTTTAAAAATTTTAAGGTAAAAATGAGGGGTGGAGAGACTGCTTAGTGATTAAGGTGCTTTCCTACGAAGCCTAAGCACCCAGGTTTGATTCCCCAGTATCCACATAAGCCACATGCACATGGTAACAAATGTGTCTGGAGTTCATTTGTAGCAGCTACAGGCCCTGGCATGCCCATTCTTTCTCGACCTGCTTCTTTCTATCTCTCTCAATCTCTCTCTCTCAAATAAATAACTGAAATACTTTTTAAACCTAAATCTGGAAAAACAAAAGGCTTTGCTCTTGATTTCAAACTTCAAATCATCTGCTTCAGTTTTCCAGGCCCAAGTCCACACTGTCCCAACCATCCAGGCATATTTATGATTCCTATGTCCTCCTCCTATCCTCTTGTCTGTCCGTTTCTTCTCTGTCATCTCTCTACTTTCCCAGCGTCCCCAAATGTGACCTGCAAGCTCTCTAATGTCTCAGTTCAATTATTAGTAAAAGGCCTCAACAGCACAGGGCTGCAGGGGCTGGGGCAAGGCCAGGGGAGGTTCTGACAACTGAGAAGAAGCAGGCTGCATTGCCCAAGGACTGGACACTAGATCAGAGAGACGGGATTCAGAGATGGTCTCTTAGGGGTGGGTTCAGAAGAGAGGCTGGAGAAGGGAGTGTTCCGGCCATACTGAAGGGGAGGGTACATCAACAGCAGCTTTGCCACTTCTCTCAGCCTGAGGCAACCAGAGGTAAGCAGCAGCCCTGCCTGGACTTCTTAGAACACAAAGCTGTCTTAGATGGAGGCGGCACCCCTGCAGGAAAAGAGCTTTGCCTAGCTTTTCTATGCTCACATTCAGCTATGCCTGAGCAAGTAGCCACAGGCTTGCTAATGACTTCCCAGGCCCATGTCTTAGATGGTCCTGCGGCCACTCAGACAACTGGCTCACTGACCACCTCCTGCTGTACAAATAGCCCAACCTCACTCCCATTCTTCTGTACTGCCTGATTCTGAGCCATTCCAGAACAGGCCAACTCTGACCTGGGGCCTCTCTGGGGCCTCTCTCTGCACAAAGTACACTCTGCAGCAGCTCAGTTTAGGGCTTTACTTTGCACTCAGCCATCAAGCCCCTTCCTTATCTGTTTCTAATCTGTACCCTCCCCCAGGAAGGACCATCTGTCACCCTCAGGTCTGGCAGAACCTTAGTAAGTAAGTACAAAAATGTGTGCACTGTGAGTGATATGAAAGAGCTAGTAAAAGGCTCCACTGGAAGAGGCAGGGCCATAGCTCCAAGGGCCCTGGTATCTGAACCTGTGGTCTCTAAGAGCCTCCCCACTAGGCTACGCTGGACATCTTTTGCTTGTTCCTTAGCAAATTTATGAAAGCTTGACCGCAGTCACACCCGCTGCTCCCAGATCCCAGTGAATCATGCAGGAATGGCCCCATGACCAAACTGCCATAGAAACATACAAAACAAACACAAGGAAGGGCTAGGGGCCTCAGGGGGCAGACAGCCATGTATGCTTGGGCCAGTTGCACACAGATGAGGATGGAAACCGGGCTTAGCTCCAGAACAAGCCTGGTGCGGAAACAGGTTAGCCTAAGGGATGCTAGGGCGCCAAGACAGCCTGGGGCATCCGTGCACAGGACAGCTCTCTGATGATGATGTAATCCCATCTTCTATCTGTGGGTGCTGTGTGTGTCAAAAGACTGAGATCAGCAAGCCAGTACCTTGGTGACTCAGAGGTTCCTCTAGGTCACCCAGAAAAAGCAATGCCTGCAATTTGAATATGCCCAGTGACATCCTGTGATCCCCCAAATTCACACTGTACCACGGGACCATTAGTTTGCAAAACTTCTTGTGACCCTAAAGAAGTGGCAGCTTCTAGAAGCTAGTCAGTGAAGCCACCTCTGCTGGGCCTGCTCCGGTGGGAGTGTGTGTACACGCCAGAATTCAAGGAAGAATCTCTCCTAGCAAGCATGGTGCTGGGCTGGTTCCCAAGACAAACACGGAGAGCAGAGGAAAATGGAAACAGGATGTATGGGTCCTGGGGGGAGCAGGGAAGGGAAGACATTACTTTAATAAGAAAAAAAAAAAAAAGAAAGAAAGCAGTCTGGGGACTGGAGGTGGCTGGTCCAAAGGAGGCCATCTTGACCCCTCTATTCAGCATTCTACTTCCAGGACAAGATGCACACAAGCCCCAGTACAAACAACTGGGGAGGAGACCCGGGGCACTCACCTGCGGTTTTATTGCACTCAAAATTTATAACGCTCATCCGCTGGAAGCCAGAGCTGCACTCGTCACCTCCAAAATATATCAAGGTGAGGTCTCCATCGGAGTACCTGGAGTTTATGAACATGCATGAGATGTGTTTTATAGAACCCACCGCAGAAACTTGAAGTTCTAAAAGCTGCTTCATTAAACCTTTTTCATACTGTCCACAAATCACTACTGACATGAAACAGCCAGCTCTTGCGCCAGCTGGACAAGCGTCCTAAGGAAATGAGTTTCAAATGTTCAGGCCACTCAGCCTCCCTGCACAGTCCTAATGGACTAGAGGGAGGGGCAACGGCTCTGCTGTGAGTGTGAAGACTTCTCTTGCTCCCACTTTTGGATTTTGTACAAAATAATGCCCAAGAGTCAGACAGCCTTGCTAACAAGTACCAAAAGCACCATCCTATCTAATGGATTCTAGGTAAGACTCCACTTCAGAAAAACGGCATCTTCTTACTGCTTTTGTACAGGTGACTGACTACCAAAAGCTAAGGTCACAAGAATTACACTGAGTAAATTTGGTTAGGTGTTTAAACCTTATACGTTAATGACATTTTAAATTCTCAAACTGCTAAAGAGTTAAAACTTATCAATAACAAATCTAAAAATACAAAAGCCATATGAATTATAAACTAACTAAATTTCCAACAACATGATTCCTTATGAACAATAGATTTATAAAACCAATCGTTCTAACAGATGTGTGCTTATCATAAAGTCAGGAAAACTGTCCAACTGTTTGGGGACAAATGGCAACTTGCCTCAGTCAAACAGGAAGGTGTGCTGGCCTCCCTGACTTCCCGTACACAAGGGAGACGGAAGAGGAAGAGGAGCAGGGAGACAGTGATGGCCCACAGGCACACAACGCACAAAGAGTCATGTGCACGACTTTACACACTGCAGGGGCTGGTTCTACACACAGCACACTCAACAATCAAGGGCAGGGTTTACACACCGCAGGGTCTGATTTTGAGGTCTTCCTGCTATTTTGACTTGAGTGGAATTGGTCTTTTTCACTTGGCAAACCGTAGCCTCCTTGTCATTACAGATCTGGACCTCGTTGCCCCCACAGACATTCATGTAAAATATATATTCTCTTCCATCGGAAGCGTAATGGGACCCTACAGAAAGGATGAGTGAAAAGGGACCAGATCAGAAGACGTACCATTCCTTTGGGCAAACCCAACCCTGGCTCTGAAGGCCTGTCATGGCACGGCCCCAGTTTGGCTCCCCTTTCCCAGCGAGCACAGATGCAGCAAAGCAGAGGCACCCCCACGCACCTCCCTGCTGGGCCAGGGGACGGAGGTCAATGGCGATGTCATGCTGCTCATTGCTCAGGGAGCAGGTTCCACTCTCCAGGTAATCTCTGTGGCAGGCGTACTCGGTAATCCACTCAACCTCATAGCGGCAGTTGGACTTGGCAGTGAGCTTAGGAATGGTGCCCTGTTGGGAACAGTGTGAAAGCAGACTCTTCAAATGCAGCTCAAATACCCATTCCTGGGCGACTGAAAAGCTCAAGGACAGACTGTTGGGTTTTTCATATTGCTGTTCTTGGTTTTTGAATCACATTTGCTCCACTTACTTTTACTTTTTCTAAGGCTTATATATGTGTTTACACACATACACACACACCATTTCACTTGGAACAAATGTACTTGCTTATAACCCCACTTCATCTCTGGTCACCTTGAGTGACATTCAAGCTTCATTCAGCCAGCAAGCCCACCCTCATCTAGCGTCACTGGAGAATTGTTACCACTTTGGCAAGCAGCATGAATTGCAGAGGGTGCACAGCCCACCTGAGCCCAGGGCTGGGGGAACATCACCACCATGTTCATATCTAGGGAGATGCTCTATAACCCTTCCTAAAATTGGTCAAGAGTGTGGGCACCCTCTCATCTGCCCAAGGCTGCTCTGAGCCAGACATGAAGGTGTACATCTGTAATCCCAGCACTCAGGAAGCCAAAGCTAGGGGACTGAGAAATTGATGCCACTCTAAACAGAGATAAAGAGCAAGACCCTACCTGAAAAAAAAAATTTTTTTTTCAAAACACTACTACAAACTTGCTTCTGAATGAAGCCAGGACATCACCCAACTAAAACCTTGTATTCCTCCATCATGCTGCTTTCACAATCAAGGGCTCTGAGGCTCCTCTTTGGAATGAACTATGAAGAATGCTGACAGGCGAGCTCGTGGGAGCCTCTGTCATCTATCTTCTAATCCTCCTTGAAGGAACTGCCTGACTAGTCTTAGGACCAGGAATAGCTGTGCTGTTTCCAGGCACAGTTAATTCCTTGTGTATTTGCTGAGCGCCTGCTCCAGGCCACTCCCAGTCCCAAGGGCCAGTTTACCACAGGTCACACAACTGTGAGGCTGAAGCCCTCCTGACTGACTCAAACTTGGTGCTTCTTCCAAGCCCGTGTCTCAGTGCAGCGCACTACAGAGAAATGCAGAATTGCGTGCATGCTACGTGAGAGCGCTGGACACACAAAGGATGTGCTGCACGGTGCCGCGTACATGAAATGTCCCGGAGAAGCAAGGCCACAGATGGAAAGTAGTCTCGAAAAAAAAAGAAAAAAGTAAAAATAGAAAAGAAAAATAGTCCATGGTAGTGTTACAGGGTTGGGGAAAGAGGTGTGACTGCTATGAGCCTGAAGTTTCCTTGGGAATGGTGGAGACTTTCTAATTAGTTATGGTAAAGGTTCAAAATTTAGCCAGGTGTAGTGGCTCATCCCTTTAATCCCAGGACTTGGGAGGCAGAGGTAGGAGGATCACCATGAGTTTGAGGCCACTCTGAGACTGCATAATGAATTCCAGGTCAGCCTGAGCTAGAGTGAGACCACACCTCAGGGAAAAAAAAAAAAAAAGGTTGAAAATTTAAGTAAAAATCTTAGGACCAACTGAACTATACACAACAAACATGTGACTGTTATACTATTTAAACTCAAAGCTTTTTTGTTTAAAAAATTATATATATATATATATATATATATATATATATATATATATATAATGAATGTTTATTAAATATAGGCTGCCAAAATATTCAATTAAGCCAGCAAAAGTGATTAAGTATTTCACTTCAAGTACTCTAAGTATCCAATCACATTTAACACAAGCTCAAGTTCTGTTCAGTGAAAACTCTGGCTTGAAAGGGAACCTCCAGCTCCTCAACCAGCCTCTTCTCCTGACACCAAGAAGCCCTGGACACGACAGAGTTGGGAGGGAAAACCCGATTCTCTTCATCAGCGTAGTGAAGAATGGTTCTTAGCAGACACGGAGTGAATAAAAAGGAAAACTCTAAAACCACAACTGCTCAGAACATCTTGCCAGGCTTAAAAGACTATCTCTGCAGACACAAATGGAAAGTACAAATAAATATTCCTCAATACACACACTCAGAACTGACGTCACAAGTCAGGTCTTGGTTAGGCTGATGGCACCAGAATGTGAGATACTGGAGGTCTGTGTGCAGCGGCAGCTGAGCCTCCCCTCCTTTGTCCCCCACATACCAGACAGGCCAGTGGCTGGCCTGAAACCTGAGCAAACTCCACATTTGTTCAGGGGAGGGGAGTGTGGCTCTGGCAAGAGAATTCCACCCCTCCTCCTTCATTCTGTTACACAAAGCCCTGACCTTTCCCCCTGAGAGGCCTCTTACCCACCAACCCCTGGGTTCTGATTAGAAAGGCTATCAGCACACTGGCCTGCAAGGAGGACTCAAGGACAAGTGTGATTCAGCTGCTGTCCTCATTACAAGCACACAGAAACGGGGAAGAGCCCAGGGAACCCTGGGGCAGCAGCTTACAGTACAGCAACAGCCTGGCACCTGAGGCCCTGGCTTCCAGCCCCAGCACTGCACATGTAAATTAAATTAAATGAAAAATGAAAGTCACCACAAGACAATGATATAGTGAGGGGTTGACAGGCAGGGCAGTGGAGGGAGCAAAATGGGAGCAGCAGTGAAACTAGAGACATCCCAGGTTTCAGATTAGTTTTTCAACTATTTGCCCAAGTACAAATTAAGAAAAGAAAGAAAGAAAGAGAGAGAGAGGGAGGGAGGGAGGGAGGGAGGAAGGAAGAAAAATCACCCTGTAAATTACCTAAAATCATTTTCTACCTAATAGACCCTGATAGATGTAGATCCCCTTCCCAACCAGCCAGATCATGAGAAAAGTACTGCAGCAAGGCGTGGTAGCACACACTTTTTTTGTTTTTTTGCTTTTGGTTTTTGTTTTTCAAGGTAGAGTGTCACTCTGGTCCAGGCTGACCTGGAATCAACTATGTAGTTTCAAGGTGGCCTTGAACGTACGGCAATCCTCCTACCTCTGCCTCCAGAGTGCTGGGACTGAAGGCGTGCGCCACCACGTCCAGCTAGCACATGCTTTTAATCACAGCACTTGGAAAGCAGAGGTAGGAGGAGGATTGCTTGTGAGTTCAAGGCCAGCCTGAGACTACATAGTAAAATTCACACCAGACTGGGCTAGAGTGAGACCCTACCTGAAAACAAAGAGAAAGAGAGGGAGAAACACTAGGCACGTAACTCCAGCCCCAGGGAGGCTGGGGATGGCCTGGACTACCCACAAGACCCTGTCTCCACACCACCATGCACAGGGAAGAGCAAGCTGTCGCTGCAGCTGAAAGTCCAAGGCCCAGCTGCCCTGGACATGGACATGTGGTCAGTTGGGCAGTCCTGGCTGAAGGTCACAGCTCTAAAAAGTCACCTAGAGACTAGTCACTCACCTCTCTCCGCTCAGATGGACACACAAAGGTTATCGTCACTGCAGGGCTGTGACCATCACAAAAGTCTGGTTTTCCTGCCCCTTCTTTCACGTAACTCAGGACAAGTCTGTAGGAACCACGTGGAGAGTATATATATTACATTCAAATTAACAAATTTCTCTTAGCATTCAGCACATTGGATGGGGAGGGGTTAATAGAAGCATAAACCATAGAAGTTAGAATATAAAACAATTTCATTTATGTAAAAAAAAAAACTCTGAAGTAAACTTCATTGTACTCTATTGTGAAAAGTCAAATAAAATGACAAATGTGCAACCTGAAAATACTAGAGAAAGCTGTTTGAGTTAAACAGTCTGTAGGTAATCTAACACTGAACAAACAAAGCTGAACAGGCTAAGTGCATTTTTGCCCATAAGGCCACAAAATCCCCCCCCCCCTTTAAACAACACTGCATATGTGCAAGCCAAGGGCTTTTCTGTAAACCTGAGGCTAGCCCACAGTGCCAACCCAGCAGCCACAGGCTATAGAGCTCTCCCCTCTTGCACCAAGCCTGGCCTACAGCCAGCCAGGGAACACTCAAGCTGGTCAGCAGGTTCCTGCCCCACTGTGGGATGTGCCCACAACTCCTGTGCCTGGTGACAGAAGTGCTGAAAATAGATGACCTGCAGCTTCTCCAGACAAGCTCACACTCTGCACAGTGCCCTACATTTCACTCAACCCTCGGCACCCTGCCCAGGGTCCTGAATCACCCACTGGCTACTCTGCACAGTATCCCTCATGACTCCTATGGTGCAGCTCTGACCCACATGCTTCAGCAATGACTACTGGAGCACAGGGACTTTAAAGAGGTAAATAAATAAAAATGAGGTCAGATGTGTGGGCCTTTATCCAACAGTTCTGGTGTCCTTCTGAGACAGGATATGATAACACAGACCCAGAGGGAAGACTGGGTGAGGACACAAGAAATGGGTTTAATGTCAGCACTCGGGAAGCTGAGGCAGGATCATCATGAGTTGAAGACCAGCCTGAGCTACAGACTGAGTTCCAGGTCAGCCTGGATTAGAGTAAGACCCTGTCTCAAAAGCTAGAAAAAAGGGCTAGATGAATGGCTTAGCAGTTAAGGTGCTTGCCGGCAAAGCCAAAGGACCCAGGTTCGATTGCCCAGGACCCACATAAGCCAGATGCACAAGGTAGCGCATGTTTCTGGAGTTCGTTTGCAGTGGCTGGAGGCTCTGGTGCACCCATTCTCATTCTCTCTCTCTCTCATAAATAAATAAAACAAAAGAGAGAGAAAGGGCTGGGCGTGGTGGTACACACCTTTAATCCCAGCACTCATGAGGCAGAGGTAGGAGGATCGTCATGAGTTCAAGGCCACCCTGAGACTACATAGTGAACTATAGGTCAGCCTGGGCTAAAGTAAAACCCTACCTCAAAAAATGAAAATAATAATAATAATAATAATAAAAGAGAAAAAGAGAGATGGCCTCAGGAGAAACCAAAGTAGCCCACTCAAGTTTTAGACTCTGGAAGGGAGTAAGTCCTTGCTTAAGGGCCCTTACTTGAGGTGTGTCCTTATGGTGCTTTGAGCTAATGAATGGACATATACACAGAAAATTCTCTACACTCTCTATGAACCAAGGTGTTGACCACAGAGTCCTCAGACAGGGAGAAATCAAACCCTTGGTCAACGTTCAGGAGGTGGTAGGCACAAGAGGATGTAAGGCTCATAGGCAGGGGGAGCGCGTGCAAGCAGCGCCGTCTATGTCAAGGGGCCTACCACAGCTAAGAGGACACTGCCCCTAGCAGGCCAGCAGCAACCTGCCTTCCTGTCTCTCATTCTCTAGAGCAAGAGAACTGTGGAGAAAGCAAGCGAGGCGTCCTGAAGTCAATGCAGTGTGTGCTGTGCCCTGCAGGATGGTGTGCATTCTGACTGCTCCAAGAGCACACCATCAGAAAGACAGCAGGAAGTACGGTGGCACACACATCTGCAATCCCAACACTCAGTAGGCTGAGGCAGGAGGAGCAAGCCGAGGCTACCTTGGGCTACATAACAAGACTATCTCACGAAACCATACAGACAAGCAAAAAAATTAAAGAGAGCAGCCAGCCGGTGAGCCAAGCCCAGAGGACAGTGATGTGCTTCTCTCTCGGAGGAAGAAGTCAGTCTTTCTGTCTTTTGTCAGCACATATTAACTGTCAAAATAATGGGCTTCACTTTGACATTGTCATACAAGCACAGAAGACACTCTGGTCATGCTGACACCCCTACTACCCAACCCCCCTTTCCCAATAGTCCCCCTAAAAGTCAGGTTCTTGCTGAGGATTGAAAGTGCCCTCACCAGAGGCCAAAGACCAACCTGTCCTTGCTCACTAGTTTTAGCCCCTCCTTGGGCTGGCCAACGTCAAACGCCCGGTCCCCTTTCAGCAGGCAGGCAGCAGTGCCAGGGGGACAGGCACGCAGCTGCGGGCTTGAGTCTCGAAGGGAGTCTGTAAAACATCACAGGTGACTTAAAACACAGGAAGTGACAAGCAGTGGGCCTCAGTGGGTCCTAAAGTCCAGGATCTCTTTCAACAAAGGACTGGCTTTTCAAAGTCTTTATGTTACTGTCTGAGACCTGCAGGAGCTGACCGCCTCTCCCCACCATGCTCCAGTGAGAGCACTTGAAGCCTAGCTCGGCCCTGGCGCACAAGGGGCCCAGGGAAGAGGGTGGACAGGGACAGCTGCGTCACTTGTGGTTAAGGAACATTCCTGCCGTCTCCTCTGGTCCACTAACTTTGGCACTACCCCTTTAAGCTATAAAGAGACTGGAAAATGCAGGCATTCTCAATCTAAGTGGAAAGATTCCATCAGTGGAAAGAACCCACAGGCGGCTCTGGGCTCACATCCTAAATCAATCTCTGTCTTTCTCTCTATATATACATATGTGTGTAAGTATTTCTTTTTCTTTCTCTCTCTCTCTCTCTCTCTCTCTCTCTCTCACACACACACACACACAGAGAGAGAGAGAGAAAGAGAGAAAGAGAGAAAAAAAAATAGAGGAGGAAGGGGAGCACATACCACTTGGAATAAATGCAAACCAAGGAAAACTAACAGAATACACTAATGTGCTCAGAACATGCCAGGCCTTAGGACAGTAGCAGGACAGCTGAGACAAGTACAGTTATGTTTCTCCTCATCCTACAGGTACTCTCATAATGGACCTCACACACTACGTAGTTCATCCATCACTGTGTATCTATCTTCTCCCTGGCCCTCTGCTCCAGGAAGGAGAAACTCTGCTGTGATTAAGGACCTAAATCAGCACCAAGCCATAGAGGGGCTCAAACATTTTCACCCGTGAGTGAGGGACCAACCGCAGCTCCCTTGGACTTCAGCAGCAGTCTCTCCGTCAAAGCAGGAGGGGCACCCTGCCTCCTGCCAGCTTTGCAGCCCTCCAAACCCAGCGGGGTCGGTCAGTCTGCTGGCAGGCGGCTCGCTTATGCACACAGTGCCTGCCACACTGAGCACTGCCTCATCTGACCTCAATGCCAGGCAATCCGCCTGGTTTCCAAAGGCAAAGGAAAGGCAGATGCCCAAGTCTACCAGACTTTGATAAACACCCAGCAGAGTATCTAAACTAAGCATGGCGTGGGGCGGGGGGAACTTTTATAAGAAAACATACAGCAAATTCAGACAATCCTAAAAGGATCATCAATCTGTAAGATTGTTAAAAGATCTTAAAAGCAGGTTCAGGAGACGGATGTTAAAACAATTCCTTTCTGTGAAGGAGGTTTTATAGGGGGCTGGGGTGGGGGGGGGTGGCTGGGGGGTGGACTTCAGTTTCCCAGAACAAAAGGAATTCCTTACTTTTAAAAGTTTTCAGGGGAGGGGGAAAGTTCCACCCTGAGACCTGGGACCCAGCCTACGTGCAAAGAGCCACAGAAGTGCTGCATGGGGGGAGGGGGTAAGGGAAGCACCAGACAAGACCCAAGGCTATAACTCAAGTGGCCTTGAAGGTTTCTGGCCACAGGGGGCTGGTCCAGAGTTCCCGCTCCTGCTGGGGCCCAGGCTGGGGGCGGCTGGGCGAGAGCGCCGGGATTGGGGGACTTTGTCCAGACTGACGCTGCAGCCGGAAGGCCTGGCTACCAGTTGAGTGGCAGCTTCTAATCTCTTAAAGTGGCAGCACCCGTGTTCGAACAAAATCTAAATGTTTTCCAAATGAAGACAACATTTTATTTCAGAAGTAATAATCCATGAGACTTCAATTTGAGTTACTGACCTACTTTAGGACAAAGACCTCATGGATCTTTCTCCAAAATAATCAAGGCTGTTTCCTTGGAAGGGAAGAACCAATGTAATTACCCAAGACCAAAAATCTAAAATCATCCCTGGTCACTATCAGGAGCCTCAGTGGGCATAATTATTATTTTTTAACTGTTAGAAATAATATGCAAGGGTGCTGGGATGTGGCTTAGGTGCTTGCTTGCAAAATCTATCCACCTAGGCTCAATTCCCAAGCCACCAGGAAGGCAGACATAAACAGTAGTGCAAACAAAAGGCCTTCCACACGTCTACATCTAACCCACTGATCCCCGCTGCTCTCAGTCTCGGCTAGAGAATCTGCTTTGACAGAGGGCAACAAATATGGGGAGACCCAAAACCAATCAGAATGACAGGAAAAGAAAGCCCACTGCCTAGCACAAGGTAAGTCACCTCTGTCACATCTGCCAGAGCCAATTACAGAGGAAGTGGGAGATTAAATCTGAGTCCTGCTCTCACTGCTAGCCTGAGACCCTCCTCCAGGAACATGATGGTAGACCCAGAGGACACTCAAAAATCATCAAAGCATGGCCAGTTGTGGTGGCACACACCTTTAATCACAGCTGAGATAGGAGAATCACTGTGAGTTCAAGGCCAGCCTAAACTAGAGTAAGTTCCAGGTCAGCTTGGACTAGAGTGAGACCCTACCTCAAAAAACAACAAAAAATCATCAAAGCAGAAAATCAGAGGCTTCTGAGAGCTTAACACTAAAGGAGAATGGTAACACATCCTCCAAGACCCAAGGAATATTTCCGGAGAGGGAACAGAAAGCATTTAAGAGCCACAGGGTGGAAAGGCCTGTTATGAGGCAGCGCTGTCTTCCTCACAGGAACTAACTGGTGCATTCATGACCGCCACTGAGGAGGAGGGACCTAGTGCAATGAGAGGGAACAAAAGAGGATAACCCAATGGGAATATGACTAACTTGCAGTATGTTCATGTATCAAACATCCCAATAAAAATCATAAAACATAGTTGGCCGTGGTTACGCACCCCTTTAATCCCAGCACTTGGGAGGCAGAGGTAGGAGGATGACTGTGAGTTCGAGGCCACCCTGAGACTACATAGTGAATCCCAGGTCAGCCTGGGCTACAGTGAGGCCCTATCTCAAAAAACAACAACAAAAAAAGAAAGAAAGAAAAGAAAGAAGAGGTTGCATGAAATGACAGACTGGAGAGAAGGCACAGAATCAGAACTTGCTGAATGAAGTACAGGATGAGCCATGCCAAGAGGAAATCCTTCGGGACAAAGCTTGCTTAGAGAACCTAACCGTACATGGATGTTGAAGGCAAAGCTAGAAATGCCTCTCAAACAATCCCTAACCCTGACCCCTTCCCAACAAGACACTCACCTATGTCTCTACACACATTGATGAACAAGGAGGTGTCAGGCTCAGAGTCATCTACTAGGTAGCCACCACTCATCCTGATCAGTGGGCTTAAATCATGCTTCTTTAACTCATCATCGAACACGTAGCATGGCACCTGGAGGGAGGAGGACAAAGAGTGAACTTTCCTACATCACACACCTTGGGACTCAGAGACCAGATGAGGTTGTGGTGGATGTCACCTAACACTGGTCTCTGTTCCTAAGTACTGATCAGGCTAAGTTGCCCCCGAGGACAAAAGCAACATGCCCCAGGTGAATAAGGGTCCCATCCTCTGTATGATCTCCAATGTCTTTCTCAGCTTAAGGGCTGTGCTTCTGCAGCCACTTGCTTTCACATGCATCACCCTATCCTGTTCCAGTTTCCTCCACTACCATCTCTGCAAATTATAGTAAACTCCTTGCAACACCCCTACCCTTGGTCTCCTCTTCCTCACCTCCATTCTCTCCCTAATGCTGTTCAAAGTCATACCTGCCAAGTGATTTTGACTGCTTCCAGATCTAGTCATTTCTTAGCATTCCCCTTGGTATCAATACTCAGGGGGAAAAAAAAGCTCATTTCCAAAATGTACTGGTAAATTTTACTGACCCCAAAGAATATGCTACAAATTCAAATTCTCTACTATCATTTCAAAGTAGCTAATTTTACTACTGCACATGGACAAACCTTTATTTTTTAGACTGACACAATTCACAGGCAGGTATAGGTATGAAAGTTAAGTGCTCATCAGTTGGCTTTCAAGCTATCAAAGCTGCAGGAAAACTCTGACCCACTGGCCTTTCCCAAGCTGATTACAGAGATTTCACAGGTTGCTGGGGGAACTATCAAACAGCTTGCCTCTCCACAGAGCATCAGAGAGCCATGAACTCCAGTCAGCCAGAACCTGGAAGTGGACTTGCCCACCCCTTCCTCAGAGAGTCCTCTAATAACTCCCTCAGTCTACAAAGGAAGAGGTTGGGGAGTAAAAAGGGGTAGAGGCACCTGTGCTCTGAGAACACACACTAAGGGAACGCCATCCAAGGCACCTGCAGAAAGGCAGTGAAAAGAAAGTCACAACTGCTATGGATTCTAATCTGGTTGCAGTAAAAGCCAAAAGTAGTTGGGTATAATGGTCAATGCCTGTAATCCCAGCACTTGTGAGGCAGAAGCAGGAGGATTTCCAAGCTTGAGTACAGCCTGGACTACATAGTGAGTTCCAGGCAAGTCTGGGATTTAGAGAGACTGTTTCAAAAACAAAAAGAAAAGCAACCCTAAGTGTCCCTAGTCCTATGAATCTCAAGTGTGTCAGCCCACGGCAAGACCACACAAAAGCATTCACTCATGGAGGCAATGAGCTATTGGCTGGTTAGGATGGGAAACAAAAAGCAACTATCCAGCAAGCAGGAGGACAGCCTGTAATCGAATAGAGAACATGGTGGCATAGAGCAAGAAGATGGGGGCAGGCCTTGAAAGATGGCTTAGTGGTTAAGGCACTAGCCTACAAAGCTGAAGGACTTAGGTTCAATTCCCCAGGACCCATGTAAGCCAGGTGCACAAAGTGAGACAAGCATCTGGAGTTCCTTTGCAGGGCTAGAAGCCCTGGCACGCCCATTCTCTCTCTCTCCCTCTTCTTCTCCCCCTCTCATGGTGACTCATGCCTATAATTCCAACACTTAGGAAGCTGATGCAGGAGGATTGCTCCAAATTTGAGGCTAGCCTGGGCTACAGTATAAAACCCTGTCTCACACCCCCAGCCCCCAAAAGCAGTTTGGAGTGACCATGACATCTAACCATCAGATCATCCTAAACTTGACAGGGCAAAACAAAGAAAGAAATGAGAACGGTAAGGTGTGTAAGGACTATGCAGACATTAAACCAGTCAAGATCTTCCTAAGGCAGTCATCAACTACAGCCTGAACTTTATTAGGAAGGGCGAGTGCTCCTAGGACTTGCCAGGGTAATGGCCCTGGCACCAGCAGTCATCACGCTCTTCAGTTCCTTCCCCCTCACTCATGTCTCCCTAAGGCAGGGACAGGCTGGGCTAGTGAATACGGACACATCCACCATTTGGTCTGTGAGAGCAAGACCCATTCCAAATCTTCATGAAACTGTGACTGCCTAGCCAACAATAGGCTCTCAATAAACAAAAACCAGAGCCAGGCATGGTGGCACACACCTTTAATCCGAGCACTCAGGAGGCAGAGGTAGGAGGATCACCTTCAGTTCGAAGCTACCCTGACACTACACAGTGAATTCCAGGTAAGCCTAGGCTAGGTGAGACCCTACATAGAAAAACCAAAAAAATAATCAAAATTCACCTAGCACTCAAGAGCTAGAGGCAGAAAACTCAGGAAGAGTTCAAGGGCAGCCACAACTACATGGGGCCCTATCTCAAAACAAACAAAAATAATAATTTTATTAAAAAAAATCAAAACCAACCAGGAGTGGTGGTTCACACCTTTAATTCCAGCACTTGAGAGGCAGAGGTAGGAGGATCACAGTGAGTTCGAGTCCACCCTGAGAGTACATAGTGAATTCCAGGTCAGCTTGGGCTAGAGCGAGACCCTACCTCAAGGGAAAAAAAAAAAAGTGAAAGCCAAGTAAATCAAGTACTAACTGCCAACCACATCTATGTAGACAATGAAAAAAACTAAAATGAATAACATTTCTCACACATCTTTATATCTGCTTCTAAGAGACATTAAACAGCACCATCTGAGAAAACTGCAGACCACATCTCTCCACTAGCATCAAAACTGCCCAGAGCAGGATCAGCACAGTTCTGTCAATGGACACACGGAAAATAGCTTAGATTTTGTGAGTCACCCGGGTCTCTGCCGCATGTTTCTACTTCTTTATAGTCCTGTAAAAATGTAAAATCCATTCTTAGCTCTGGGACTGTTTAAGGAAGGGTCGGGAGCAGGATGTGGCCTGGGCTGGCTGCTGAGCTCTTGCCTGCAGGAAACAAGCTGCCTTGTGTTTATTCTGGAAAGGAACTCTTTCCTAGGTGGTAGAAAATACAATTGTCACTTCAGACACTCAAAACAGAAAACCCTAGCCAGGTGTGGTGTAGCTCAGGCCTGGACTGGGATACACAACAAAACTGTCTTTATTTTAAAAGGATGGTGGGAGGAGGCCAGGCATGGTGGGACAGGCTTTTAATCCAAGCACTCGGGAAGCAGAGGTAGGAGTATCGCTGTGAGTTCAAGTCCACCCTGAGACTACATAGTGAATTCCAGGTCAGCCTGGGCTAGAGTGAGACCCTACCCTGAAAAACAAAAAGGGGGGGGGGGCTGGAGAGATGACTTACTGGCTAAGGCACTTGCCTGCAAAGCCAAAGGACCCTGGTTCGATTCCCCAGGACCCATGTAAGCCAGATACCCAGGCTAGTGCATGCATCCAGAGTTCGTCTGCACCAGCTAGAGGCCCTGGCACACCAATTCTCTATCTGCCTCTCTCTCAAATAAATGAAAATAAAAACATTTTAAAAAAGGGGGAGAGGGTTGCCAGGCATGGTGGTGCACGCCTTTAATCCCAGCACTTGGGAAGCAGAGGTAGGAGGATCACTGTGAGTTCGAGGCCACCTGAGACTACATAGTGAATTCCAGGTCAGCCTGGGATGGAGGGAGACCCTACCTGGAAAAGACAAAAAAAAAAAAGTATCACCCTCAGGTTTGACAATCAAACGGGAGCTCTGTCGAGCGGAGAGGGTCTGGGGAATATGGGAAAGCAGAGTCCGGCAGTACTCCCAGCACTCATGCGTGAGGTACAGGCAGGAACATCAGGAATTCATCACCCTGAAACTAGGCTACATGAGCCCCTAAAAATGAAGAGAGACAAACGGACAATCATCACAGTGGAGTGTGTACGCATGTAGAAGCAAGAGCAGAGGAAGGTGACGTGGTCAGGCCTGTGAGGCCTACGAGAGGTGGAGTATGCCACCCAAGCTCAAGCAGGACTATGCCGTGGAGACTAAGCCACCAGAAGCTACTCCAGGAATTTTCGGATGCCTTAGTGTCTTGAAGGTAAGAACCATTCCAAGGAACTAATTTAAATTTCTCTCTTTGCAAATACAATCTGAAATCCAAAAACAATTTTTACCCTCCTAAGAATAGAATTAGCAATTTGAACATTTTAATAATTTTATTGGTTTTTGTTTGATATGTATTTAGATAATATTGACTATGACCCTTATCTGAAATGTACTGCTCCTAAACACCCCTCATCTCTCCAACTAGTCCCCTTCCAACTTTCATGTCTTTATTTATTCATTTTTTTACTTTATTTTGGGGGGGGGTTCGAGATAGGGTCTTGCTCTAGCTCAGGCTGACATGGAATTTCCTATGTCACAGTGGTCCTCCTACCTCTGCCTCCCAAGTGCTGGGGTTACAGACATGCACCACCACGCCCGGCTATTTCTTTTTCATGTCATTAGTTGTTTGCATGAGGGTGGGCAGGGGTGTCATGTGCTGGAATGTGGACAACCTGCCACTGCCTAGACCACTAACTGATGATTCCCCATCCCCACTGTTTCAAATCTTAAGTGTGTCTGGAGTAATTTCATAATCATACCATCTTAAATTCCCTTGTTACCTCTTTATTAGCTTTAAATATATCCTTTTTGCAGGCTGAGGTGGTCCTCCATTCGAAGTAATGCACACAGTCCGTGGCAGTGACAAATTCAGGAGATCCCTGTTTTGAAAAAAGCAATGTTAGCATGCCACATGCAGTTCAAGTCCATGTTTAAGCTTAGAAGACAGTGAAGGCTAAAAGAACAAGAGAGGGCTGCGGCTGCTGAGAGTTCAACAAGGTCACCCAGATGTCCCAAACTGTGAAGTTCAGAGACAACAGCTTCCTGAAATCTTTCTGTTGGACTATTCTGCTGCCCTAACCACACATGCACAGCAAATTCACGGGAAGCTGTCTTCAGTCTTTCTCAAACTCCAAATGTTCTCTGAACCAAATGCCAACAAAATCAAAGCCAGCAAGTGTAAGCTCATGCATCCTGTGAGGAGGCCCCTAAGGGGCCCATGTGCAACTAACTCTCGGGGCAGCACCTTCTGGAGTTCCTTGGGGTGACCACAGCACAGCAGGAATTAACCTCTACAGTCCCATGCTCCCAGCCGAGTAGCTCCTCACCATCCTACTTCTTGTGAGGTAAACACGGAATACATCGGAAAACTCAGCTCAACAGCAGCTATTCTCTTCTGTGGTATAAACCGTCATGTTTCAAGCCGCCACAAACAGACTTTTGAGATCTCAATGTGTACAACACAGCAAATGATAGGCTGGTCCAAAATTAACTATATTAGTTTTATTTTCAAAGGACTTCTAAGTGAGACATTATGGGCCTTTAACGAAGCATTCGTAGCACCAAATCTGAAAATGATATTTGAGTTTCTCTCACTCTGACTTTTCTAAGCACCTAGGTTCTTCCTCTGATTTGAACACTATCATAGGGTCGTTTATCAGTGGCTTTTGTTGGACAATAGTTACTTACTCCAGGTCCCCTTCTAAAAACAAGTCTCATAAAATACATCCAGAGTCAAGTCTACACATCATGCTTTTACACAATCCTGTCCATGTGTCACACCTGGTAATAGCCAGAAGGCCTGGAAAGCCTGTCACCCACTGGTTTCCAATTTCATGTAAACAAGGAAGGAAACACACTAAAAAACTGAACACATTGCCCCAAAACCATCAAAAAGAAATCCTGAGGGAAGGTATTTGAGAAAGAAGACATTACATCTACAACACAAACATCACTCATTTTTGTGCCCCCCCCCCCCCCAGAGGTAGGAAATAGGGTCTCACTTGAACCCAGGCTGAACCGAAACTCACTATGTAGCTCCAGGCTGGCCTTTAACCCATGGTGATTCTCCTACCTCTGCCTCCCAAATGCTGGGATTAAAAGTGTGTGCCACCATGCCTGGCCATTACCTGGAGTTTTAAGGCACTAATTACTCTCACCCATGAATCAAGTTTCTCTTGTAACTCTTAAGTTTAGGATTTGGTTCTTGATGGTGACTTGGGTAGGAATTTTGTTCATCTCTGTTTTAATGTCTGCCACTTATTCTTCCTGGATGAGGAATAACAATGTCTCATAAGAACGTTCAAGGAGACGACCACGTAAGGGGCCGTGTGCACTTACCAGGGTTTTCCCACACAGGAAGGCAATGCTGCTCTGTACTCTGTGCAGTGTGCTTGAATGCTGACAGCTCCTCGTTGTGTTAAATTCCAGGAGGGATCTGCTTGCACTTCTCAAAACAGAATCACCTATTTGGAGAGGATGGACAAAGACGTGCACAGCTAGCACTTGAGAGCTGGAGGCAGGACCAGGTCAAGGTTATCCTCCGCTACATGGAAGTTCCAACTAGCATGGGCTACATAAGACCCTGTCTCAAAATTAAATAAGCAAAGCTGAGATTGTGGCTCAGTGGTTAAAGGCACTAGTTTGCAAAGCCTACTGGCCCAGGTTCGACTCCCCAACACCTAGTAAAGCCAGATGCACAAAATGAATTAGACATCTGGAGTTCCTTTGCAGTGACAAGGGGCCCTGGTGCACCCATGCTCGCTCTCTGGCCTGTTTGTGTGTCTCAAATAAATAAATAAAAATTTAAAAATTAATAAATGTAACATCTCTCACCGATTCTTTTAACTTTTTATTGACAACGTAGGTACATACATACAATAAAACTTCATAAGCTTCTCCCACAACCCTTTCTTTTTCCCGCTCCCAAATCCCCTTCCACTAAATCCCTTCTTTTTTCAAGCTAGTCTCTTTTGTTTTGATGTCATCACGTTTTTCCCTCCTACTAGGTAGGTCTCCTGTAGGTAGGTTAGCATCAGCCGTTGTGAGGCTGATTACCAAAGCCACTGTGTCTGTGGAAGACTGCACTGCAAGCAGGTCTATCCTTCCTTCGGCACACGCATTCTTTCTGGAACCTCTTCGACAATGGTCACTGAGCCTGGAGTGACCAGTTCTCTTGCCAGCCTCCAGCTGAGCTCCAGGCCTCGGGGACTCATGGTGTGGGCTCTGCAGAGCAGACTAGGCTGAGGCCGAGTGAGTCACCCAGACGGCAAGGAGGGTTTACGCGAAGGCCACCGCGCCGCCGCTTGCGGGCAGGGCAGGGCAGTGCGTGTCGGACACCCATGTTCTCCCCCTTTCCCTGACACATGTGACCCAGAATTCATCACCAGAGGAAGAAAATGCCAGTCTTTAAATGCTGTTTAAGGAAATCCAACTCGAAAGCTGGATGTGATGCCACCGGCTTGGATTATTTGGATTTCCTACAACTCAAAAAAAAATGGCCGCCAGGCGGCAGAACTTAGCGGCAACCCCACGGCCTAAACCCCGCGGTTGTTTGCCGCGGGGTCCACTGCGTGAGGTGAGAAGCCAGCGCGCCTGCGCGGGGCGTAGACGCTGACACGCCTGCGCATGCCAGAGACCAACGCGCATGCGCGGAGCACAGAAAAAGCGCCGGCCAGCGCGGTCAGCGCCAGAGAGAAGGCGCGGGGCTAGCGCGGCCGGCTCGAGAGGAAGCGCGCGGTCCCCGGCGCAGCCCGAGAGGATCGAGGCAGCGACTGTGCCGAGCAGGCTGGAGACTCGCAGCGCAGCAACGGCGCGGCGCGGGTGGTAGAGGACTTTCCTGCTTAGATGTATTCCAAGGTATTCTTTTAAAGGTTCTTGTGGGTGGGACTGCGCCCGGTTCTCCCTTCGGCCTGCCGCGCGGGCGGGCGTGCACACAAAGGCTGCTCTCCGAATGCCGCGCTCCGCTCCCGGCCAGGCTCTCGCGCCACCAGCCCCACCCGGACGCGCTGGGGCTTTTTTCCCTTGGTTTTCCGAGGTAGGGTCTCGCTCTGGCTCAGGCTGACCTGGAATTCGCTATGGAGTCTCAGGGTGGCCTCGAACTCGGGGTGATCCGCCTATCTATTAGATCTACCAGATCTGGCTTGCAGGCGGAGTCTTGGGGGATCTTCTCGGGAACACCGTCTGCGGCTTGCGGCTCCCGGAGGACTCGCGGCATGCTTGCGGGCGCGCGGGTGGGTCCGGGCGGCCGGTGAAAGGGTGAAGGCGCGTGCGCGGTCCCCCCTCCCCCAAGCGCGTGGAGCGGCCCCCTTCCCAAGGCCCCCTTCCCAAGTGCGCGCGTGGCCGCCCCTCCTCCGAGGGCAGCACTGTACTTGGGGCCACATGCAGATCGCAGGGCAGGCCCCCCCCCCCACTTCCACTTCATAACCATTTGTTTAAGACTGGCCAACAGTGGTTATTTTAAGTCACCATTTGAACCCTTAATATTCTGCTGGTTTTGTTCATTCTCCGAGTTGATCTTATAATGGTAGCATTTCGAATTACTTTCCAAAGGATACCGTTCTTAGGCATTGTTTTGGTGTTTTAAAAATGCAGGCAGTTTTGTACCGGCTGTAATGTGCGTATCATAGGGGCCATTTAAAGAAGTTTTTAGCTGGGCGTGGTAGCGCACACCTTTAATCCCAGCACTCCGTACGAAAGTAGGAAGATCGCCAAGAGTTCGAGGCCACCCTGAGACTACATAGTGAATTTCAGATCACCATAAGCTACAGTGAGACTCTACCTCGAAAAACGAAAAGAAGAAAAAAAGTTTTAAAATTTCAAGTAGATTTAATTACTTCTTTTCATTTAGGAGGGTCTCAGTGAATGGAATTCACTATGTAGTCTCCAGCTGGCCTTGAACTCACAGTGATCCTCCTACCTCTGCCTCCCGACTGCTGGGATTAAAGGCATGTACAACACCATGAAGGACTTTGAAACTTTGGGGGTGGGGCTTTCACATTTTAAAGGCACTTTTTAAAAAAATCTACATATTTGGTCAAAAGAAAAAGGCAAAAGCTGGACGTTATGGAACACGCCTTTAATCTCAGGAGGCAGAGGCAAGTGGATTGCTGTGAGTTCAAGGCCACCTTGAGACTACATAGTGAATTCCAGGTCTGTCTGGGCTAGAGTGAGACCTTACCTCGGGGAAAAATGTATTTGGAACAGTTTCGCAGCTAGGTGCCTATTAAAAATGCTGTAATCTTTAAGGCAGGAAACTGCGTGAACCCAATGGGAAATTGTATTTGGCTAAAATATTTGGTACAGTTTTTTGTTCAAGTAAAATTTGATACTTGCTCTCTAAAATGTTGTGACCTTCCTATTTGAGTTGAGTGTGAGAATGCTACACAGAACACTGCAGTTTCTTTACTTCTCCCTCTGTCCAGAGCTTCACTGGGCCCATCCATGGGAATGGAAAGGTGGTCTGGATGCTTAGAAAAATACATTTTTAAAATAAAGATTTTGGGGCAGGGGTTTTGTTGTTGTGTTCCAGGTAGGGTCTCACTGTAGCCCAGGCTGACCTGGAATTCACTATGTAGTCTCAGGCTGGCTTGGAACTCTGCCTCCCAAGTGCTGGGATAAAGGCCTGACTAAAATATTATGTTTCACTCTTTTCCACATTTTTACTTTGCTGCTAGTAAATAACTGAAATAACTTATTTACTTGTAGCCAAATTCCTTAAAGAGAAATTCAGTTGAAAATTACACTACAAGTGTTACAGCTTGATGCATGTTAAAATGTAGCTTTTCAAAAGCATCCTGCTGGACATGGTGGCACACACCTTTAATCCCAGCATTTGGGAGGCAGAGGTAGGAGGATTGCCATGAGTTCGAGGTCAGCTTGAGCTAGAGTGAGACCCTACCTAGAAAAACCAAAAAATAAGCATCTTGTATTAGTACTAAAATAAGCCATCAATGCCTGTCCACACTCTCTATTCATGGCTAAATATTTAAAGGTTATTTATAGCTTCTTTAATGAATTCTTACTTAAGCAGCATGAAATTATATCCCAGAAAAGTAGAAGTTATTTGTAACTAGAACAACACCATTTTAAAAGTTTTATGAATATGTATTTTAATGATAAGGGGGTGAACTTGAATCCTCAGTAATTAATGGATAAATTTAGTAGAGAGAACTGAATTTCAAAGATTTCCTAAAAACATAGAAGCTCTGGTTTTTAGTCAGCTCTGATCATCTATGCATATTTTTATACTTTTTCATCCAGTTCACCCATTTCTAAACCAACCAGAACAAATCAAGGCCACTTTATGCAACACTGGACCCCACCTGTCACCTAAGTGCTAATCTGCCCTAAAAACGAAATCTTGTAGAACTACTGTGCAGCATCTTTAAGAGATGAGTAATTAAAAAGAGCGTATCTGAGATACTTCAAGTTCATCCTTTCCCACTGCAGCCTTTATTTCCTTCTCTTGTCTTCACTGCTCAAGATTTCAATCACTATGTTGAACAGGAGAGAGTAGACACTTCATCTTAACTTGGATGTTCGTGGGATTGTTTTTCACCATTAAACATGTTGTTGACTAAAGGTTTTTCATATGTTGGGTTATTTTCCTTCACCTCTAGAATGAAGCTAACTTGATCATGGAGAATCATCTTTTTAATGTATTCTTGAATTTACCTCACAGTATTTTATTAAGAATTTTTGCATCTATGTTCAGGTTGATCTATAATTTTCCTTTTCTCTAATCCAATCTTCTGGTCTGTGAATTCCGATTATAGAACTGAGAACATTAATGCTCAGACTTATTGGAAGGTATGTATTCATTCCTGTCATTTTGTGGTATTTGAATATATTTATCTTTCTTTTCAATGCAAAGTATCCTTTCCAGCTTCTTTAGCGGTCAAAAATTCCTTTAGCCTGTTTTTATCATGAAAAGTTTTCCTTTCTCCTTTGATTATGACAGTTTTGTTGGGCATGTTAGTCTGGGCTAGAAGCTATGACCTTTCAGCATACGAAATACATCATTCTAAGCCCTTTAACTTTTAGTTTGCATTGAAAAGTCAGTTCTGTTCTAAAGGATCCATCTTTTTATTTATTTATTTTGGTTTTTCCAGCTAGGGTCTCACTCTAGATCAGGCTGACCTGGAATTTACTATGTAGCCTCAGAGTGGCCTTGAACTCATAGGATCCTCCCACCTCTGCCACCCAAGTGCTGGGATTAAAGATGTGCTCCACCACATCCAGCTAAGGGTCAGTCTTCATATGTGACTCCAAACTGCTCTCTTTCAGCTTTCAATACATGCTCTTTATATATTTAATTGAGACTATGAAATAGTCTATATAGCCTTTCTCCACTTTGTATTTTCTGAGACACGGTCTAATGTAGTCCTGGGTAGCTCTGAACTCATTAATGTAGCCAACAGTGAATTTCTGATCCTCTGGACTCTTCCTCCTGAGTGCTGGGATTACAGGTATGCACTAATGCCATGTCTAGGTTCTTCTCCTCCCCCCCCCCCCCGGGTCTCCCTCTAGTCCAGAATTCACTGGAATTCACTATGTAGTCTCAGGGTGGCCTTGTACTCACAGCAGATCCTCCTACCTCTGCCTCCCAAGCGCTGGGATTAAAGGAATGCACCACCACGCCCAGCATAATAAATGTGTAATACAAGCCTAATTCTAGCATCTAGCTCCATCTTTGACTGTGAGGACTGGACATACTGCCTGGGAGTCAAACCACCAGGAAAGCACAAGGTACAAGGAAGGGAGAGGGGACTAGGCACTAAAGGAAATGGGAGTGGAGGAGGGGGAAAGTAAAGACAGTTTAAGAAAAACATGGCTGAAAAGGGAGAGCCATATAAGGAAACATACTTACACATTCAGTACATAGCCACATAAATCTTCATAATTGCTAGCTGTAGGCATGTTACTCACTTAGATGGAAGTATTCTTACTTTATCTCAAACTGGACATTCAAATTGGAAAATCAAATTGGGTAACACACTTTTAACTATAAATATGTACTATAACCATATAATTGTATACAATTTCCATATAGCATTTTTACAGAACTGGAGACACTACCCACCCAGGCATGGAATAGTAGGTTACTTACCCACTGACTCATTAATTTTTGTCTTCAAGTTGCACATACACACAGCACTTGATGGCCCACACCCAGCAACATCCACATTTCCACAGACGTTGATTTTGTAAACTACATTATTTTTGGTGTCAACTGCTTCCCATGTATAACTAGAAAAAAAGAACAAAAACCTGTCACTGTGCTGACTTGATAAGAACGTTCTTTCTAGTTTTACATTCTAGCCACATGTGCTTCTCAACTACCACAAACAAGAAACTTGCATTAACCAAATGTACCAAACCAAGCATGGTAAGTTAAAAAGATGCCAAGGCAGAAACCACCAAATACCACTTCACCCTGGTAAAGCCTACTCTGAAACCGCCTCAGGACTTTTAACCATCACGCTTCCTGATCTAAGAATATCAATTCAAAAGTCAGTACTATATGAAATATGCAGCTTTTCCAATTGCCCTGAAATTCTGAAAACCCGAGTTTTTATGCTTTAGTTTGGTGTTTGGTTGGTTTTGGTTTCATTTATTTAAGAGAAAAGTGCGGGTGTTTAAGCAAGTATGGGCACACCAAGACCTCCTGCCACCTACTGCAAATGAACTTCAGAGGAATACACCACTTTGTACATCTGGTTTTACGTGGGTACTGGGGAATAGAACCCAGGCTGTCAGGCCAGTAAGCACCTTTAATGGGTAGCCATTTCTACAGTGCGTGTTTTGTATTTTTAAGATTGGGTCTCATGTAGCACACTGGCTTGGAATTCTCCTGGTCCTCCTGCCCCCACCAATTTAGTACTGGGATTACAGGCATGTGTCACCACACCCACATCCAATTTTATGTGGTTTACTCTACTCTGAGCTGCAACTCTCAGACCAAGTTTTTCTCTCTTCATTTTATTTAAAAAGAACAAAGGAAAAGGAAAACATAGCTATAGAATAGAAGGCAGACCTGTTTCTGCTAGACTATGGTTCAGACCTGAACTCACTTAATGAAACTATGCAGTCATCTTTCTGACTTAACTTCAAGGTAGGGTCTCTAACCTGGAATTCACTATGGAGTCTTAGGAGAACTACCTCTGACTCCCAAGTGCTGGGATTGAAGATGTGTGCCACGACGCCCAGCATCTGTCTAACTCAAAATCAGACAAGATCTACTTCAGGTTGACTCACCTAGGTGCACAAACCTCTGCAGAGTCAATGCTGACTACCTGGTAACCAACCTGCACACCTGGGACAAAATTATTCTCAGTCCTCTTCCCTGAGAGAACATTTTGTAAAATGGGGCTCATTTCCTCAGCAAAGGTAGAAAGAAAAGTGTGGGAGAAAGGTTTACTTATTTTTTTTGGTTCAATATGGTGGTGGGGAGCAGCACATGGTTAACTAATCTGAGAGGAGGCCAGGCCAATTTAGAGGGATGGTGCAGAGAGGGCCACAGTGAGAGATCTCCCGTGCATCACCTTCGACCCATTTGATGATAAGCCCTCCAGTGTGGCTGTCACTGCCCAAGGCTTCCCATCCCAGAGCCTCAGTAAAGACTCAGCCCAAAGCTACAAGGCCACACAGCCCTTCTTCCCTGACTAGAAGTTCTCAGGTAGCCACACCACCATCAATGGCAGGCAAGTCACATGTCCTACTGAACCTAGGTCTGGATACCAATCAGATCCACTGCTCAGAAGCCAAGAGACCTAAGAACACCGAAGCACTCAGGCAAAAGACAAGACTGTCCCCTAGAAACTTCAGCCACAAACCTGAAAAACAGGATCCTGGTTAAATGCCAGGCCTTGAAGTGACATCAGCCTTTAAAGCAGTGCTTCCTCAACTTGTGACAGAGTAGTTATCTCCAAGAGCCAACTAAACATGAGGAAAGGACCCAAGCATTAGCCAGCACAGGGAAAACCATCAGTAAAGGATTGTTTCTTCCTCTGCCCTTTCTAGCCCTTATTGGCTTGTTGCACAAATGTGTTTTTTCTGTTGTTGCTGTTTTGGTCTGTCTTGCTTTTTGAGGTAGTATCTCTCTCTAGCCCAAGATGACCTAGAATTCACTTTTTAAAGGTAGGTTTTTCCTATGTAGTCTGGGCTGTTCTAGAATCTGTAGTCTTCCTCTCTGCGTTGCCTTGGTACTGGGATGACAAGGGTACACCAGCGAAAGGACAGTACAGCAATAAGCCATGCAGATGAAAAAATCCCCCGGCCTCCTGGAGAGCATAGTCCAGTGGGAAGGACAAAAAAGATCAGTAAACAAATGCACAGGAAAATTCCACCTACTGGGCTGAGGAGATTGCTCAGTGGTTAAAGGTGTTTGCTTGCAAACCTTACTGGCAGAGGTTCAATTCCCAAGTATCCACACAAAGCCAGATGCACAAAGTGAAGCATGCATCTGGAGTTTGCATCAGCTAGAGGTCTTGGCATTTGCCTCCCTCTCTCTCACATACACAGAATTAAAATAGGTGACAACAAATCTACATTGGACTGGGAAGTCTTCTAAGCTGGAATTTACCCTGAGCCTGGACTCAGAAGGGGCAGCCTTAGGATGAGAAAGGAAAGGGCATAGCTGGAGCCACTGGTCAAAGAGGACAGTAGCACATGGACAGGCCTAGGAGACAAGACCAGAAGACCCATCTCTCATTCAGGAGCCATGACAGTTTTCCTGGGCTAGCAGACAGCAAATTAAATCCTTAACATGGCATTATTAAAATATTTCACAGGTCTAAGACTATGATAGAGGCGTGTAAAGGTATCATTTAAAGTGAGGCAACAGATGGGAATAAACGCTAAGAAACACATACTTCCTCAAGTGCTGAGCTCTTCTTAAGAACCAGAAATGGGCTGTCTTTAAATAAGACAGACAGATATAAAGTGAGAAGGGAAATGAAGGCATATTTATTGTCCTGATTACCTGGAAGTCAAAGTTCCTAGAGGGGGGGAAATGCCTTACTAAATGAATTAGACTTTTTTTCTATGTGCATCTCAAATACTTGCTTTGCCAAGATTTATCAAAAACCTTACAGAAGAGCTGGGCAGAGGTAGGAGGATCACTGAGAGTTTGAAGCCACCCTGAGACTACACAGTGACTTCCAGGTCAGCCTGAGCTAGAGCAAGACCCTACCTTGAAAAACCGAAAAAAAAAAAAAAAAAAAAAAAAAGACAGAAGAGGGGACAGAAAGAATTTAAGAGCAGAAGGATGGAAGGAGGCTTGTGGAATGCTGTCTTCTGGATACAATATGTCTGTTACACTCATGAACTTGCAGGCACTGTGGTTTCCTGCACAAGACCAAGTGTGTCAGTGTTTTGTCGTGGATAGGGGAAAGGTTTCTAAGACCCCCTCACTTCCCAGAGTAGCCAATGCCAGCTCATACTTGCTGAAAGAACAGGAGTCATATTCCTCAGTGGTGTTGCAACTGGTGAGTTGCCCGCACTCCACTAGATTATCTCTCCGCCATGGTCATGCAAGCAGCCCTAATTTAAATTTAACTTAGTGGGTCACCAAAAAAGGCATTAAAGTAAGATGAGATAAATTGGGAAGAAGGATTTTAGGGGGAGAGGGATAAGAGAGGGTAATTAAGGGAAATAAGACCAAAATACATAACCTACCTGTATGTAAGTGTCAAAAATACAATTCACTTAAAAAGGGAAAAAAAGTATTCTACAGCAATGCAGAGGTCGATATTAGAAGATGTATCAGAATGTAAGCAATGCTAGGAGTGGGGAGGGAAGAACCTCTTTCCACTACAGGCTCTTGCACTGACCCGGTAGGCAGCCCTTCTGCAGGCAGATGTCCTCTACACTGTGACAAACCCAGACTGCTGTTCCCAGAAAAAGACATTGCCCCCTCAGCACTCTTAGTCACAAGGAATGGTCACACAGCGTGTTTCTAAACTGCACCACAAAGGTATCTGTTGGCTGTGAGCATGTGAAAAATTCTGATCCCAGGACATTGCAGCTGTTTTTAAAACAACCTGGTACTTGGCATCATGAGAACTCAGGCAGGGTCACTGGGCTGATAGAATGTCTCAGGGAACTCATAACGCATACTGCAAAAATTCTTTTCTACTCTGGTTGTGCTAGTGTTATTACTTTAATGCTACTTTATAATAAGCCCAAGAGTAATAAAAGTATGTGATGCTACTTTTTAAGAAATTGTTTGAAGGTGGCTGTGGTGGTATACCCGTTACCCCAGCACTTGAGAGGTGGAGACAGGAGGCTCAGGAGTTCTAGAACAACCTACATGAGAAAGAACAAAAGGGGCAGGGGAGGGAAGGGAGGAGAGTTAAAGAAAAGAGGGGAGGGGAAGGGGGGAGATGAGATCATGTGTATCATGTGCTTGAAACTAGACAACTGTTAAGTTTTCTGCCAGGTTAAAGGCCGAGCAACCAAACGGCCTAGGCGGAAATCATTCTTTACCTTTGTACTGTTAGCTGAAAAGCAGTTATGATCACATTCAAGAACCACAGAGCACGGGCATCAGAGACTAAACAGAATGTAATAGGATCTTTGAGGTTAAGATAAACTTTGGTCTGAAATTTTGTCATTAGAAAAATCTGTATCTGAAAAAAAAAATTGTACAGCCCCAAATAGGAAAGTGCCATCCCACAGCAGTATGGCTCGTCTTATCCAAGCATGTGAAGGCCCTCAGCAGAGAGCCGCAGAAACATCAACCATCTAGACAAGTTATTTGGAGCCAAACAAAAACTTGCAAGAAACTAAACTTGTACATTTTCACAAGTAGCAAAGCTCTGCAAGAACCTCACAAGCAGCGTGGACAATGAGGACTTCAATTTAACATGTGCTACAAACAGCAACTGTGTTCAGCTCCTTGCTGAATTCCATCTCATCCAAAGAGAAAGCAACAGGCCACAAGAAGGTGGGGCAGGGAGAGCTGGGCAGGGACCCAGGCAGCAGCTGGTCAACTTGAAACACAGCCCAGAGTCCCTGCCCGCTGTCCCAGCCCTGCAAAAACTCAGAGGATGCCTAATCACAGCTAGAACTGCTGTTCTGGACACCAAACTAGGGACCGAGGAGATGGCTCCATGGTTAAAGGTGTGTGTGTGAAATGCCTGCTGGCTCAGGCTCAATTCCCTAGTACCACTGAAAGCCATTTGAAAACTATCAAGAGTACTGGACAGGGTGACGCACGCCTATAATGCCATATACAGCAGAATCTGATTCAACAGAACACTAATTACACAGAAATATTAAAGCTGTCCCTTTACAGGGACCGATGATAACTGCAGACATTCCCTTTGTGTGTGCAACTTCAAAGCCCACAGAGGCAGGCAGGCTCCTCAGAGCCACCAAAACCATCTGAGGAGGCCCTCTTGGGAAATCTTGGGGCTAGACCACGTGTCACTGATCAACAAGTTACATGAGCCCCAGCCCAGTTCTGCTTTCCCTGGTACACAGTCAGAGTTGCCCAACTGAGGCAGCACAGCCTGCAGCCCTCTCCCCACACCCAGGGGCTGGGCTGTTCCTTCCCACTAGCCTGGCTACAGGAACCAAAGAGCGCCCATCTATTAACTGCTTTCATCTTAGATTCACACCTTCCTTTAAATGGACTGCTTAGCTCAGGCAACAGCCAGTGCCAAAAACATGAGACCTAGGCAGGAACTGAGGAAAGAGCAGAAGTCACATCCAGCAAAGTGCATTTGGTGGCTGAGATAGCCCCTACCAGCTATGCACATGGAGATGGTACTGCCCCGTGCTGACCGCAGGGGCTCCTACTGAATCTGCCTGGAAGTGCAGACCACCCCCACCTAAGCAGGGCTCAGAGGTTCCATTTCCATCTGAGTGGTTTAAGTTTCAGAACATCCGGAAAGGTATTGGCAAATTACCAATTTATAGACCCAATCAATGCTGAGGGAGGAAGGCATTTCTACTTTGCCAGCATTGGTCTGGCAAGTGTCACCTGCAAAACCCACACTGGGACAGGCCAGGCAACAAAATGCCTGGAGTTTGGCAAGAGCAGTGAAGATACAAAGAGCCACCACCAATAAGTGAGCAGCACCTCTGCCCAAAGTGGTGGCACACAATTTTTAATCCCAGCACTTGGAAGGCAGAGGTAGGAGGATCACCCTGGACCTACAGATAAATTACAGGTCACCCTGGGTTAGAGTGATACTCTACCTTGGGGTGGGGGGTGAGGGAGAGAAAGGAAGGATCTGGAAGAAGCCTCAGGAGTATTAGTGTGACGTTTCAAACTGTGTCATGTTGTTGTGTTGATGGAACACCACTCACTCAAAAGTTTTCATAGAATGCCTCCAGGTAAAATTCTGTGAGGTCAGGAATGGTGTGCTCATTATCACTCCAGCATTCAGGACTGAGACTAGTAGGAGTGCAGGCCAGCCTGGGCCATATAGCAAGATCTTCTGTCCAAAGCGCAAAACAACCCCCCCCCCCAAAATGTACACACAGGCACATGGCTATAATGTCAGATTTGGGAGGATGAGGCAGGAGGATCACCAAGGCCAATCTGGATACATACTAAGTTCCAGCTCGGCCTATACTACACAGCCCAGTCTCACAAAATAAAGTGAGGAGGGAGAAACAGTAATAATTTTAATCTATGGCCAAGATGTGTCTATATCCCACCCCATGTTCCTGCCCTCCAACATAAAACATGTCTATGAACTATAATTCAGTCCCTCATTTATTGTCATATATCCAGGCTCTTGAAATATATTCCAGCTGTCCCACTCCCTGTGAGTCTTAGCATAACAGTAAGTCATGTAAATATTCAACATTTTATTACTGGCCTACAATTATGAGTATGCAAAGCAAAGCAAGTATGGCAAAAATCAATCATAAAATTAAACAATTGTGTCAATATATAATTTAGTGTCCTTTATTTAAAAAAAAAAAAGGGCCCCAGGCCTGGTGGCACATGCCTTTAATCCCAGCACTCAGGAGGCAGAGGTAGGAGGATCACTGAGTTTCAGGTCAGCCTGGCCTAGAGTGAGACCCTAACTCAAAAAAAGACAAAAAAAAAAAAAAAAAAAAAAAAAACAGATGGTGATATACAAGTTTAGTCCATATAGCAAGACACTGGCCAGAGGAAGGCTTTTCTGACCAGACTGAGCAGACAAAGGGGGTCTTTCCAGCCCCAACACCCACAAATGAATTTGCTGCTTTGGGCATGCATCCAAGCCCTCCAGGGGAGCACTCAGAATGTCACCTCCTCACTGCTGCACTCACCACCATCAGCTTCTCTGTTTATACCTGAGCCCACTGCCCCAGGATCGCGACCAGTCTCCTACTCTGAGAAAGGAGAGGGGGGAGCAGGGGAAAGGCAGCATATTGACTAGAACAGAGCAGCCCTGCTATGGACTGCTTCCTGTTGCTGACACCATTAGGGCAGTGAAGCCTGGCAGGGTGACTCTACCCTGAGCAATGCTGGGGAGCATGAGTTTGACACAGCAGGGCCCAGGCTTATATAGGAAGTACTTCACTTCCTATTCTAACCAAGCCACAGGCTGTGTGGATAAAGATATGAAGCCTGCTCACAACGAAAGAGAAGAAAAAGGTCACAGGGTGCCATAGGCATTGGTCTGCTTTTCTCAGATTTCTGGCAGGGTCTGGAAGCAGTTGGGTAGAGAAGTATTGAGCCTGGAGCCCTAAATCAACCATGACACCTAAGACCAAGTCAGAAGCTAAGGGACCAGGGCAGGCAGGCAGGCAGGCAAGGCCAGTGATGTGTACACATCATGAAGCACATGGAACAGGGAGCCCAGCATCCTCTGAAACGAGCACAGTGGAAGAGGCCCACAGACCCAGGCATGAGCACTCAATCTCTCCCCACCACTGGCCTATGGGCCCAGTGAGACTCACATAGTCTGAGCTCCAACTTCCTTGTCTACCAAACCGAGCTAATCCGTAAGTGAAGGGAAACTCAGTTCCTGGTCTAACACTTTTTCATACAGATCCCAGCTAATTAAAATTTCAGTTTATGGCTGTAGAAATGGCTTAGCGGTTAAGGCGTTTGCCTGCAAAGCCAAAGGATCCCAGTTCAATTCTCCAGGACCTACGTAAGCCAGATGCACAAAGGGGCACACACATCTAGAGTTCGTTTGCAGTGGCTGGAGGCCCTGGCACACCCATTCTCTCCCTTTCTTTTTCAAATAAATAAATAAAATATGTATTAAAAGCCAGGCATGGTGGCACACGCCTTTAAACCCAGCACTCAGGAGGCAGATGTAGGAGGATCACCATGAGTTTGAGGCCACCCACAGACTACATAAGTGAATTCCAGGTCAGCCTGGGCTAGAGTGAGACTTACATAAAAAAATATGTTAGTTTTATATTTTCAGTTTAGCTGGGCGTAGTGGCACACACCTTAAATCCTAGCACTTAAGGGGCAGAGGTAGGATGGTCACTTTAAGTTCAAGGCTAGCCTGAGACTACATAGTGAACTACAGGCCAGCTTGGGCTAGAGCAAGACTCCACCTTGAAAAAAAAAAATTCAGTTTACACCAGGCATGGTGGCACATACCTTTAGTCCAACAGTTGGGTGGCAGGTAGAGGAGGGTCACTGAGATCAAGGCCAGACTAGAACTAAAGAATTTGAGTTCCAGGTCAGCTTGGGCTGTGAGACCCTACTGCCCCCCCCCAAAAAAAATCACAATTAAAATTCTGATCTGGGGCCTCCAAGAGCAGGGCCTCATGACACTGGCAAGCAGCTAGAGCACAGGGCTTGTCCTGGACCATGCCTACCACAGAGCTAGTGAGTGCATGAGCCTTGAGAACTCCAGGGGTGCTGAGGCATGAGATCTGTATGTATGTACATACAGTTAGTTAGCCTGTGTATGGCTGTAACAAACAGGTTGAAGGAGGATTTTACCTCATGGTTTCTAAGGTTTCAGTCCCTGGTCAGCTGGCTCCATGGCCACGAGCCTAAGATAAGACAAAATGTCAGGGCGGCAGAAGCTGGATAGAAAAGGCTGCTCACAGCCCTCACTGCAGCAGAGGGATAGGGGGCCTGGCGGCAGGCTTGGAAAAAGATACAACCTCCAAGGACATGCACTTATTGACATACTTCCTCCAACAAGGCTCCATCACCTCCTGGTAATGCCATGGAATTATAAAAAATCTGTGGATTGATTCCAGTTAGGTCAGCACTCATGACCCAATCACCCCTCATTGATTTCAGCCACCAGCTGGAGACCAAACTTTCAGAACATGCGATTTAGGGGACCACTTTATATCCAGACCAACACACGCAATTCCAGCAGCTGAGTGTACCCAACTTTGTGGCATCCAGCCACCAGTGGCTCCCATCAAGAGCACTTGCTGATAAACCTGGGCTGTGGCACAGGAGATAGGACTCTTCCTAGAGAGGTTTCACTACAGCAAGGTAAGGACTGCATGGTCTACCACCTCCAGGCAGCTTCAGGCCAGTGTTGGAACCCTCAGCTCTGCTCCCTGAGGACTTCCTGAACATCCTGTGTAGTGATTTCCATGTAATCAGGGTTACACTTAAATCCTAAACATCGTAATGACAGTAAAGGTCTGCATCCTCTCCTCCTCCTCATGGACTTAAGAAGGCGCAACAAGAATCGGAGATGTAGCAGGGCACTTTTGCCACATGCATAAGGACCTAAGTTCAATTCCCAGTACCACAAAAAATTTTAAAAACTGGGGCTGAGGGTTGGAGAGATGGCTTAGCAGTTAAGCGTTTGCCTGTGAAGCCTAAGGACCCAGGTTCAAGGCTTGCTTCCCCAGGACCCACATAAGCCAGATGCACAGGGTGGCACATGTACCTAATGTTCATTTGCAGTGGCTGGAGGCCCTGGTGCTGTGCCTATTCCCATTCTCTCCCTCCCCCCCCCCTTCTTTCTCTGTCTCGCTCAAATAAATAAAAATAAAAAAAACTGGAGCTGGAGACACAGCTCAACAGAAGTACATGCATTTGGAGTTTGCAGTGATAAAATGTCCTGCATGTCCATCTTTTTCCATCTCTCTCTCCTTCCTTACAAATGAATAAAAGTTTTAAAAAATAAAAACTGTGACAAGAAATGGTTAGCAGAAGCCAAAGAAGGGTGCAAAACAGGCTCCACTGTGGATGCTGGAGGACAGTGGCCTCTTAAGATGAGCCAGTTCAGCACAGAGAAGATGGACGACTCCAGCCCCTAGACGGCCTTGCCAATTAAGTGTCAACCCTGCCCTACAGGATGCAATGTACTTTCTTTAGGGCCCTGACCACAGGGAGGGCTGGCATTCTAACTGCTGGGCAGTTAGCTCAGAGGCTTGGTCTGTGATATTGAAGAGGCCCCCACATGCTACTTCTTCCCAAAGGCTAAGTAGGTGAACAAAGGAGAAAAGTCCCTGGGTCTAACCAGGTGTGGTAGCTCACACTTTGAATTCCCGCAAGTGGAAGGCTAAGCCAGAAAGACGGCCACGGTTGGAGGCCAGTGTGGACTGCAGAGTGATCCCTGCTCTGACCCCTACCGGGGTCAAATGTTGGACTAGCACTCAAACGCAAACAGCCTCTGGGCAAAGGGACTCGTGGTCTGCCCCTATGGAGCCAAACAGCCCTCATCTTTGTGCATTCGTGAAAGACCAACTAACAGGGAACCCGGCATGCCTGGTACTTCAGTGCATACCTTCTCAGTGTGTCACCCATCCTAATCAGCTCTCAAGGGAGAAGGTACTATACCCTCCCCCATTTTTCAGAAAAGTCACAACCCCCATCCCCAGAACAGGTGCCTCCACTAAATCCTGGCAGCAAAAATATCATTACCTAAGCTGGGTGTGGTGGCACACACCTTTAGTGGCAGCACTCAGGAGGCAGAGGTAGGAGGGCTGCTGTGAGTTCAAGGCTAGACTGGGACTACAAAAACAAAAAAGTAGGGCTGGGCATAGTGGTGCATGTCTTTATGCCCAGCACTCAGGAGGCAGAGGTAGGAGGATCGCCATGAGTTTGAGGCCACCCTGAGACTCCATAGTGAATTCCAGGTCAGCCTGAGCTATAGCAAGACCCTACCTCAGAAAAAAAATGTGGAGGTCTGCTTGGGCTAGAGTGAGTAACAGCGAGGGTGACTCAGGGGGTTTTGCTCTTGTCATTTCAAAGAACCCACTTCTGTGTCACTTCTGGTCTAGTGGCTTGGTGTTCTAGTTGCAGGCCAGGCAGGAGTAGGCAGTTTCTCTGAACAAAACAATTGCCTTAAAATATATAGGGCTGAAGAAATGGCTTAGCAGTTAAGGCACTTGCCTAGGAAGCCTAACGACCTGGGTTCAATTTCTTAGTGAGATGCACATGGTGGCGCATGCATCTGGAGTTCATTTGCAATGGCTTATAGAGGCCCTGGTGCACCCATCCTCCCTCTCCCTCTCTCTGTAAATAAATAAAAATAAAGAACTTTTTGCCTCCTCCCCCCCCAGGGAGGGTCTCACTCTAGCCCAGGCTGACCTGGAATTCACTATGTAGTCTCAGGATGGCCTCAAACTCACCGTAATCCTCCTACCTCTGCCTCCTGAGTGCTGGGCATAAAGACATGCACCACTATGCCCAGCCCTACTTTTTTGTTTTTGTAGTCCCAGTCTAGCCTTGAACTCACAGCAGCCCTCCTACCTCTGCCTCCTGAGTGCTGCCACTAAAGGTGTGTGCCACCACACCCAGCTTAGGTAATGATATTTTTGCTGCCAGGATTTAGAACTTTTTTTTTTTTAATGTACATATAGAGCTGGAGAGATGGCTTAGCGGTTAAGGCACTTGCCTGTGAAGCCTAAGGACCCAGGTTCAATTCCCCAGTACCCATGTAAAGCCAGATGCACAGAGTGGTGTATGTATCTGAGTTTGTTTGCAGCAGCTGGAGGCCCTGGTGCGCCCATTCTCTGTCTCTCTTCTCTGTTGCTCTCTGCTTGCAAAAAAAATAAAGTTTGCCGGGCGTGGTGGCACATGCCTTTAATCCCAGCACTCAGGAGGCAGAGGTAGGAGGATCGCCGTGAGTTCGAGGCCACCCTGAGACTCCATAGTGAATTCCAGGTCAGCCTGGGCTAGAGTGAGACCCTACCTCGAAAAACCAAAAAATAAAATAAATAAAATAAAGTTTTTAAAAAGAAAAGAAAAAAAATGCGTATATAAACTGACTGCCAGGCCTGTTAGCACAGACCTATAATGGCAGCTGCTAGGGAGGCAGAGTCTGGAGAATGCCAAGTTCTGGGCTTACAGACAACTCCATTGAGACCCTGCCTCAAAATTTTAAAAAGTGGGTTAGTGGTATAACTGTGGTTAGGCCCTAAGTTCAATCACCAGTACTGACTCTGGAGTAGAACTACCTATTCAGATGGCACTAGATTCAGCTTACAGTCAAAATCCGGGGTCAGGCTTCCTGCCTGAGTCCCCCATGTCCACACGGCCACGTGACCGCCCAACAGGAGAACTCAGACAGCACAGGCTCTGCCTAAACTTGCCTCTCAGGCCACACAGGGACAAAACAAATTTCAAGACACTTTTCACAGTTTAAACACTCCCATTCCTTGGTCTCTCTGTCTCCTAAATCAAAACTGGGCTCCATGGCTCCACAACAGCCATCTGTTTCTGGTCCTAAGGAACTCCCCCTCATGTGTGTTTGCTGAACAATGGCAGCCTTGGGGGACCTCACAGCACACAGAAAGATAAACAAAACCTTAGCCAGAGGTCTCTAGCTGAACTCAAAGGGCAAGTTTCATGCCTGCACAAACAGTCCACTGTAAAGACTCTCAGGTCTGTTCCTTGGCATAGCTAGCAGATAACATGACGCAGTGCATTGGCACCTCAAAACCCCGGGCCAGCAGCAGTTGGTCTGCAATTGCATGGCAAAGTGAAGCAGCCAAGTGCTTTTCCACTGACCCATGCACCTCAGCCAGCCCCATCAAGGCAGGAGCCCAATGACTGGACCCATCAGAAGGTGGCTGGGCCTTCCAGCCTCCCAGGATATAGAATCGCAGTCCCTTTGGCTTCCAGTTTAGGATGGGTCCACACAGGAAGTGGCGTGAAGCAAGAAAAGGCACAGGGCCCAACCCAACATATGGCACCTACCCACACCCACACCTCCTGTGTCCGGGAGCTCCTGCAGGGACCAAGTTCTGCAGGCTGCACAGCCGCCGGGGCTTTACAACCGTTTCAAAGGTAGAGCCCTTTCTTCCAGTGGAGTAACAGAGCAGTGCTCACTGGATGACGCAAGGACAGAGACAGGGACTTCCAGCCCTTCGTGGAAGACACTCCTCACCTGCAGCCCCAGCACTTGGGAGGCTGAGGCAGGAGGTTTGCATTTGAAGCCAAATGAGGCTACAGAGCAGGCCAATCTCAAAAGAAGTGATCTGACAGCCAACTCAGTCACCTTCTCTCTTGGCTCACGCGGGCGGGACACTGCACCCACCAGCAGTAGTCAACAGGCCAGCAGCTGCCTCCTGGCAGGAACTCCATGGGTGGGTAACCCACAGGATGAAAAGGGGCTGCAGACTCAAAAATTAGCCCCTGGCATGTCCTACCCATCTCCCCTGAAACAGTTGCTAGCCAAATTCCAGCAAATGTTTCCAGCCCTGCCCTGTGCAGCTGTGCACAGTAACAAAAATCCGAGAGGAGACAGACTGCAGAGAGCACAATGGAACGGCGCCCTCACAGGAAGGGAACATGCTCTAAGGAAAGTAGAGGCCAGCGCCTGGGCAAGGCAGGGAGATGGCACATGTGTGGAGTCCCGGCACTCCAGAGGCTGTGGTAGAAGATGGGAGTGCGTGGCCAGCCTAGGTCACAGCGGGAGGGAGGGAGGGAGGGAGAAGAAACAACAAAACGCCCCTGAAAGAGGACTGACAAAAGCCGCATCGTGCAGAAAACACAAGCAGCTGTCAAGGTCATCCTTGGCTTGTATAACAAGTTACAGGCTAGCCTGGGCTACCTAAAACCTTGTCTCAAACAGGCCAAAGCAGGGCATGATGGCACACACCTTTTAATTCCAGCACTCAGGAGGCAGAGGTAGGATCGCCATGAGTTCAAAGCCACTTTGAGACTGCATAATGAATTCCAGGTCAGCCTCGGCTAGAGTGAGACTCTACCTGGGGGGCGGGGGGCAGGCAGCTGTGAGTACGTATCAACTAGAGATACTGTTTCAACCAAGAAAGAGGCACACTGTACAGCCTACAATAGATGAGCAAAGATACCTAGTACAGAGGCCAAGCAACAGAAGGATCAAGTGGGACAAAGTGTTAGGATAGAGCTGGGAAGGTGGTCCAGTGGTTGAAGGTATTTGCTTGCAAAGCCTGACAGCCTGGGCTCAATTCCCCCAGTACCCATGCAAAGCCAGATGCACAAAGTAACACATGAACCTGGAGTGCGTTTGCAGTGGCAGGAGGCCCTAACATCCCTACCCCCCTCCCTCTCTGCCTTGCTCTTTAGTCCCAAGCAGGCCTCGAACTCACAGAAATCCTACCTCTGACTCCCAAGTGCTGGAATTAAAGGCATGAGCCACCATGCCAGGCCAAAATTAATTTGTTTTGTTTTTTCATGGGCTCATCCTTTTAATCTCAGCACTGGGAGGCTGAGGTAGGGGGATCTCTGTGAGTTCAAAGCTACCTAGAGCCACAGAATGAGTTCTGGGTCAGCCTAAGCCAGAGTTGAGACCCTGCCTCAGGAATTTAAAAAAAAAAATAGGAAAGCTGAGAAGCACAATTAATAACTCTGACCCAAATAGAGAACATTTTTTCCAAATACATACCAACTTTAAACTGACTAGGTGGTAGGCCACAAGAGAAATTCCACATTTACTGGCCACAGCAGAAAAGATAAATAACCACCGCCCCCCCACCTCATTTCATCTACTGGGGTATTAGCCCATTTTATGTTACCATAAAGAAATACCTAAGGCAGGCCAACTTTACAAAGAAGTTTATTTTGGCTCTTGGTTCTGAAGGCCCAAGGAGAAACAAGGCATTCCCCAAAGCAGCACAGTGTCACATGACAAGGAGGGTACACACTTGGATGTGTGTAAGTTCTCTCACTTCCTATAAAGCCACAGGACTCAGCCCTGGAGGCTCCCTCTTAATGACCCTATATCCAACCCTAATCACCTCCCAAAGGCCTCGCCTGTGAACATCCCCCCCCCCTTCGGGGGATTCAGTTTCCACCCTTTTAATCCCTTACCTTAGGGATTAAATTTCAACAAGGAAGCCCTGGGGACACTCAAACCTCATCCAAACACACTGCCTGGAAAGGAGATTTTGCCCTCTAAATATTTATACCTATGCCCATAGACTAGTACTGCTCTGCTCTCACCTTTGGTTAGAGGGTTTTTTTGTTTGTTTTTTTGGTTTTTCGAGGTAGGGTCTCACTCTAGCCCAGGCTGACCTGGAATTCACTATTTAGTTTCAGGGTGGCCTCGAACTCACTGTGTTCCTCCTACCTCTGCCTCCACACCCAGCTTCTCAAAGTGACTTTTGTGTGCTTAGTCTAAATCTTTCCCTCCAAGGTACAGGGAACACTAGAGAAGAGGGGGCAGGAAGAACAGAAGAGACTGAGGATGGAGAGGAGTGCTTTGGAACACAGTAGTCAAGACACAAAGTGGCCATTGCCTTCATGACCTCACTGTGACTGTCTATAGTTACCAGCACAATACTGGGCCCATCAACAATCACAGAAGAGGAGAGGCTGGTCTGAAAGAAGAGGTTCAGCAGAAGGGATTCAGGGTAGAGGAGCAAGAGTATAATAAGAGTATAATACAAGAGTATAATATAAATACATTGTATAAATGAGGACCTCTTGGGCCAGACACTGAACAGTTCAACTCTTCAGAACCCAAGTAAACTGGAGAGGTGGTTAAGACACTTACCTGCAAAGCAGCACATGCATCTACAGTTCACCTGCAGTGGCTAGAGGCTTTGATGTGCCTATTCTCTCTTCTGTTTCCTTCTGCATGCAAATTTTAAAAAGCTGGGTATGCGGCTGGAGAGATAGATGGCTTAGCAGTTAAGGTGCTTGCCTACAAAGCCTAACAACTTGGGTTCAATTACCCATGTAATGGCCAAATGCACAGTGGCACATTCATCTGGAGTTCTTTTACAGTGTCTAGAGACCCTGGCACACCCATTCTCTCTCCTCTCTGCTTGCAAATAAGTATATTTTTTAAAAAATTTCACTTTAGAGCAGGGTGTAATGACACATGCCTTTAATTCCAGCACTTGGGAGGTAGAGGTAGGTGGATGGCTGTGAGTTCGAGACCACCCTGAGACTACATAATGAATTCCAGGTCAGCCTGGACTACAGGGAGACACTACCTCAAAAAAAAAAAACAAAAAACAGGGCTGGAAAGATGGCTTAGTGGTTAAGGTGCTTGAATGCAAAGCCAAAGGCCCAGGTTCAATTCCCCAGGACCCGCATAAGTCAGCTGCACAATGTGGTACATGCATCTGGAGTTCATTTGCAGCCGCTAAAGGCCCTGGCATGCCCATTTTCATTCTCTCTCTCTCACAAATACATATAAACTGAAACTATAATCAAAACTCCTCCTGCCCTACACCCCCATCTCTCAATAACATTACTATTAAATTCTATCAAAATGAATGGAACAGAAAAATGTCTAGCTTATACAAAATGGTGCCGGGCATGGTGGCTCATACCTTTGATCCTAGCTCTCGGGAGGCAGAGGTAGGAGAATCCCATAAGTTTGAGGCCACCCTGAGACTACATAGTAAATTCCAGGTCAACCTGTTCTACAGTGAAACTCTACCTCAAAAAAACAAACAAAATGGTTCCACTGAAGCCGGGTGTGGTGGCGCACGCCTTTAATTCCAGCACTCGGGAGGCAGAGGTAGGAGGATCGCCGTGAGTTCGAGGCCACCCTGAGACTCCATAGTGAATTCCAGGTCAGCCTGGGCTAGAGTGAGACCCTACCTCGAAAAACAAAAAACAAAAAACAAAAAACAAAAAAAAAAAAATGGTTCCACTGCATACAAAAATTTAAAAAGTCGCAGAGTCAGAGGTAGGAGGATTGCCGTGAGTTTAAGGCCACCCTCAGACTACATAGTAAATTCCAGGTCAGCCTGGGCTAGAGCAAGACCTTACCTTAAAAAAAAAAAATACAGCCCAATCCCACTTAACTCAGCTGCCAATATCCCACATACACTAAATACATCTACATGTTAATAGAAAAAAAAAAAGAACCTTCACCCCTTCCTCACACCATAAATTATTAAACCAAGAAATTGATCATAGAAGTAAACATGAGAAGATCTTTGAGGCCTTGGGGTAGCCCTGTGATTCTCAAGTGGGAGAGATCTTGCACCCCAGGAGTCATCTGAAATGTCCAGAGACATTTTCCTTTGTGTCAGTCAGAGGAGGGGCATGTGCACAGAACACCCCTTCCAACAATCACCCCGCTCAGGTGCAACACTGCTGTGGCTGGGAAGGTCTACAGTAAGCAAAGATTTCTGAGCCTACAAAAAGCACCAATGGTCTCTCTCTTTGCCTCTTTCTGTGTCTGTCACTCTCAAATAAATAAAAATAAAAATAAATTATTTTAAAACAGCACCAACCGTTTTCTAAAAACTGGTAACCTGGAATTCATCAAATGTAAAAGTGTTCTTCAAAGATCACCAAGAACACTGAGGAAAGGCAAAAACTGGAAGAAAAGACATCCATGCTATCCACTGCTCACATCTAAGAAAGGGCCTGTGTCCAGAATACCAAACTCATAACCCTCAATAAGGATATGACTCTTCCACCCCCCAAAAAACTTAAAAGAGTGGAGACAAAGGACCACAGAAGGTCCATCCGATGGAAAAGGTATCTCAGTCAATACCAGGAAAGATGTTCTTTTCTTGCTTAACAAAAGCGGTTAAGGCACTTGCCTACAGAGCCATAGGACCCAGGTTCAATTCCCCATGACCCACTTAAACCAGATACACAAGGTGGTGGATGTGTCTGGAGTTCATTTGCAGAAACTGGAGACCCTGGTGGGCGTGTGCTCGCTCTCTCAAATAAAATTAAAATACTAACAGCTGGGCATGGTGGTGCACGCCTTTAATCCCAACACTAGGGAGGGAGAGGCAGGAGGATCACCATGAGCTTGAGGCCACCCTGAGAATCCAGAGTGAATTCCAGGTCAACCTGGGCTAGAGTGAGACCCTACCTCAAAAAAAAAAAAAAAAAAAATAGTAGGGTATGGTGGTTCATGCCTGTAACCTCAGCACTCTAGAGGCTGAGGCAGGAAGATTGCTGTGAGTTCAAGGCCAGCCAGGATTATATAGTGAGCACCAAGCCAGGCAAGACAACATAGCAAACTCAAGGAAATGATATCAAAACCACACAGACAGCTGGGCTTAATAGTGCACGCCTTTAATCCCAGCACTCAGGAGGTAGGAGGACCTCTCAGTTCGAGATCAGCCTGGACTAAAGCAAAATCCTACGTGGGATGGGAGGGGGAACTTGTTTGCAAAACCTGCCAACCTGGAGTTCAGTTCTCCAGTACCTACACAAAGCCAGATACACAATGTAGCACATGTGTCTGTAGTTCATTTGCAGCGGCTAGAGGCCCTGGCACACCGGTTCTCATTTATATTCCATCCCCCTCCCCCCAAATAAAACTCTGGAAGAAAAAACTCCTGAAGATGAAGCATTGGCATGATGTAGAACCCAGAACCCATGCCGCTGGTTGTAGTACAGAGCACTATGGCCGGTGTCAGACTAGTTGGCCGTTCTCATAACATGAAATAATTCTTCATTCACTACATAGGATCAGTCGGAGCACAACAGAGAGATCTTGGTAGCTGGGACAAAGCAAAGAAAAAGACAGTAACAAAGGACAGTGCCTGCTAGGTGCCAGACTCCTCAGCACTAGACCTAGTGTGAAGCACTGCTGAACTCTGCCCAGCACAGTACAGTTTGGACAGCAAGATCAAAGCAGAAGGGGCTGGGGATGCAACTCAAGGGCACAGAACGCGCCTAGCATGACAGGCAACATCTACATTCCTTCTTGTCAGCCCGCATGCTGCAACTCCTCTCTACTATCTGTGCGTTCATTTCCTGGAATTTGCTGGGATGCCGTCTCGGATGAAGGGGCTGAGGAGATAGCTCAATGTGCTGGCCATGCCATGCAAGCATGACAACCCAGAGTTCAGATCCTAAGGACCCACATAAAGCCAGGTTGTCCTCTGACCTCCACACATAAGTGGCAAAACTGACACACAAACTAAAAAAAAAAAAAAAAAATGAATGAATGAATGAAAATTCAGGCTGGAGAGATGGCTCAGCGGTTAAAGGTGCTTGCTTGCAAAGCCTAATGACCTGCGTTTGATTCTCTAGCACCCACGTAAAGCCAGATGCACAAAGTGATGCCTGTAATTTGTTTGCAGTAGCAGGAGGCCCTGGCATGCCCATTCATCATTCTCTCTCAGACTCATTCTTTCTCATTCTAATTTTTTTTAAACTAGTATGTAACCTTAATAACCCTAGGCTTATATGCACACGGTTAAAAGAAATGCACATACACAAATGGATGTGATCCAGGCCAACATGTGGCCCAAATTAGCTATATAAGCATTGTTCTTTTGGAAAAACTGCAGGAGTGAAAAAAGAATTCTCCCTAGAGAGAGCAACTAAACTGACTTCAACTCCCAGCTGGCTTCATTACTCTCTTGTTCTCAATATAATAAAGTGTCCCAGTGTTCATACTCAAACAAGTTGGGAAAAACTTGTTCTGTATAAATTTTAAACAGTTACACTACCTAAAAGCCAGCAACACCAGTGCATTTTGTAATCAGTACCACTGTTCAAGCGTTGTCCATGAAAGATACTATAAACAGCGAATAAGGAAACATGCATACATAACACGGCCACAGCGTTTTACAAAGTTTAAAGCACACAGTATAGCAGAAGCGAGGACTAGCCAGCAAAGCACACTGCACAGGTCCCTTTCGTGGGTTTCCGAAGACTGAGCCTCCACCCTGTCTCCCTGCTCCAGAACTGCCCCCACCCCCCGCTGTTCTAGTACCAGGCACCCAAGCCTGAGGAAACAGCTTCTTCCACAGCATGGGCCTCCTGCCCTCTCCATGGAAAGGTGTCAAGGAGGGCTGATGCCACCCTGCCGTAGACAGGAGCTAATAAAATCGGCAAAAACGGGAAAAATAAATAAATAAATAAATAAATAAATGCCAGGCCTGGTACTGCACATCTGGAATCCAGCCACTTGAGAAGCTGAGACTGGAGGATGTCAAGTTGAAGGGCTGTCTGGGCTCTGGAGTGAATTCAAGACCAGCCTGAGCAACTTTAAGGATCCCGTCTCAAAAAGCAAAAAGGAAAAAAAGGAAGCTGGGAAATACCGCTCAAGGGAAAAGCACATGCATGAGACCATAAGCTCAATACTACTGAAAGAAAGAAAGAAAGAAAGAAAGAAAGAAAGAAAGAAAGAAAGAAAGAAAGGAAGGAAGGAAGGAACAAAAAGATTGTTGTCTACTGTCTTTTTTTTGTTTTGTTTTGTTTTTTTGAGGTAGGGTCTCACTTTAGCCCAGGCTGACCTGGAATTCACTATGTAGTCTCAGGGTTTGAAAGAGCAAACCATTAGGTAAAGTGCTTCTTCAAGCCATCTACGCGCTGGGCCCTGGCCTCCACCATGCCTGCCACCCTACGCTCCTCACAGAGAGCAGGCCACTCCACGGTATGGCTATATATCCTCGTTTCTTCATCCTTCTCAAAAGCTAAATAAACTAAACTGCGGCGCCCCATCCCAGTCATCAGAGCCTAAGCTCACTCCAAACTCTGCACCAACCTGACCTTCCCCCAGGTACCCAACACCCAGAAATAGACCAGGACTTCCCTCTCAGGTCCTGAGAAACATCCTGTTAGGACTAGTGCTGTTCTCCCAGAACACCAGCTTGATTTGCTAGAGACGATGAGACAACTGTTCAACCTCTTGGGACAGCACCCCAACACCTTTACATGAATAGTGGGTTCCAGCACTCCCTGGGCACCAACCCACCCAAGACTGTTTTCTCAAGCCTTTAAGTTTTGTGCTGTACCGGCTGAGTTAGCTGGGCACTTTCCCAAGCCTGTAAATAAGCATGTAAGAGAGATATGGAGACCTTGGGTGTGGCTCAGTGATAGAACCAACTGCCTGGCGTTCAGGAGGAGCTGGTAGGACCCTTTCAGCACCACAAAAATAGAGCAAAACACCACAAAAAATCTTAAACACAACCTCAGAACCCTCCACCAGATGAGGTGAATGGACACAGATTAAAGAGGCTGAGATGACCTGCATAAGTGAGGGGCTCTGAATCACCAGTACCCAACTGCACTCCAAGCAACTTTATTTAAGAAATCAATTCCAGCCAGGCGTGGTGGCGCACGCCTTTAATCCCAGCACTCAGGAGGCAGAGGTAGGAGGATTGCCATGAGTTCAAAACCACCCTGAGACTATGTAGTGAATTCCAAGTCAGCCTGAGCTAGAGTGAGACCCTATCTTGAAAAGCATAAATAAATAAACCAATTCCAAGCCCAGTGTAGTGGCGCATGCCTTTAATCCTAGCACTCAGGAGACAGAGGTAGGAGGACTGTGGTGACCCCCTGAGACTACATAGTCAATTCCAGGTCAGCCTGGGCTAGAGTGAGACCCTGCTCTGGAAAAAAAAAAAAAAAAAAAGAAGAGATTTCCAGGGCTGGGGAGATTGCTCAGTGGTTAAAGGTGCTTCCTTGCAAAGCCTGATGGGCCAGGTTTGATTCACCAGTACTCACGTAAAGGCAGATGCACAGTGGCACATGTATCTGGAGTTCATGTGCGGTGACTAAAGGCCCTGGTGTGCTCCCTTGCTTTCTCACTTCTCAGTCTGTCTCTCCCTCTCTTACACTCTCTTTGCAAATAAATAATAAAAACGTATTTTAAAAAATTATATTAGCCGGGCGTGGTGGTGCATGCCTTTAATCCCAGAACTCGGGAGGCAGAGGTAGGAGGTAAGTTCGAGGCCACCCTGAGACTACATAAGGAATAACACTGGGCTAGAGTGAGACCCTACCTCAAAAAAAAAAAAAAAAAAAAAAAAAAAAAAAAAAAAAAAAAAAAAAAAAGAAAGAAAGAAAGAAAAAGAAAAAGCCAGCCATGGTGGCACAGGCCTTTAATCCTAGCACTCAGGAAGCAGAGGTAGGAACATCACTGTGAGTTCGAGGCCACCCTGAGACTACCTAGTGAGTTTTAGGTCAGCCTGAGCTAGAGTGAGACCCTACCTCAAAAAACCAAGGAAAAAAAAGTGATGTTAACTAGCAATGCCAAGGCTACCTCAGCACTCACCTACATGGGCTAATCCTTATAGATGTCCTTGGTCACAGAGGCCCTTAATCCAGAACTTCCTGCTCTTAATGTCCTGGGCCTGCCCCGATTTAAGGTGCAACCTCTCCTCCACATCGAAGGTTAGTGGGCCAGCCGTGTAATCTCTGGGCAGCTAGCTAACTGCTTTATAAACCACAGCAGCAGCATCTCCCTCCAGCCACCCTGCCAGAGTCTGGATGGATAGACCTTCCAAACAGGTTTCTATTCCCGTCAACCTCAGTCTCCTTAAAATAATGGTTCTACGACTCGCTCAGACTCAAGGGAAACACAGGCCTCCACACCATCACCTTACGTAGATTCAGCTTCACTTTGCTCTGGAGTCAATTGTGAGATTTTTTTTTTCTCTCTCTCCCCCCTAAATCTCACTTTAGCTCACGCTGACTTGGCACTCACTCTGTAGTCTCAGGTCGGCCTCGAACTCGTGGCAATCCTTCTTCTGCCTCAGAGAACTGGGATTAAAGGCACGTGCCACTATACCCAGCTCAATTGTGAGAAATTTGAGTGCTCAGGATTTCCATCTTGTTTTCTTCTCACTAAAGTTTAGAAAACACAAAAGCACCCTAAAGAGTCCAGAGAAGGTCAGTTTGAAAGACTAGAATGGGAAGCTCCCCAGAGCCACCACCACTCTTCGTCCCTGTCCAACACCAACAAACCTCCATGGGACCAGTGATTACACAACAGGGGTTCCCAGAGCAGAAGGCTCCACTAGAATAATCCACCTCAGGGACAATGACATCATGTGAGCAAGCAGACAGGAAGTTGGCAATGTAGCATGAGCACCCCCATCCCCAATCAAGAGGAGTCACCTAGTGCCGACCGTCTACTTCAAAGAAATAGGTGGAAACCCACATGGAGGCGGAGAAGGAGCTAAGGAGACCAACGCCAACCAACTCCAAGGCCACCGCGTGGGCGCCCACTGCACTGGTGAGTGTCGGCACACTCGGGGGCCTCGCGAAACCTCTGCTGCTGGAACTTTCACGAAAATCGTGCAGCGAACAAAAGCAATGCTGTAGTTCTGCCCCTGCAACTTCCCAGACGTGCACCCTGGGACCGTGGGCTGAGGCTGGCCGCACGGTGTCACCTAGAGGGCTCGCGCGGGCGCTCACACAAAGCCGCCCTGACTTACTGACAGCCACAAGTGGCCAGGCGCGGGGCTCGGCGCGCTGGCGCCAGGACCCCGCCTGCCCGGGACCCCCAGCCAGCTCCAGGCTGCCACCACCTCCACGCAGGCAACTTTCCCTCGGGGGCGGGGCGGGGCGGACCCACGCGCGGAGCCGGGGCGACGCGGAGCCCGGGTCGCTGCCCAGCGACCCCCGCCCCTGGCCGTGCGTCCGCAGGGGCCACCCACCTGCACAGGTCGGGGAACGGGGCGGCCTGGGCCTGCGCGCTCCCCGGGGCCGCGACGAGCAGCAGCAGCTGCAGCAGGAGCAGGGCGCGCGGCGGGCGGCCGAGAGGCGCGGGCCCCAGGGGGGCGCTCGGGTCGGCGGCGGCCCGCATCGCGCCGGGCCGGGGCTGCGCGGAGGACGGCGGGCGGATGCTCGGGGCCGCGCCCGGGACCCGCTCGTGCGGCCAGAGCAGAGGTGGAGCCGAGGGGAGTGCGGCTCGGCTGCGCTCGGCGGCGGCCCGGAACCGCGTCACGTGACCGCCCGGCGCCGCCTCCGCCCCGCCCCCAGGCTCACGTGACCCTCGTTCAGGTGATGTCCGCTCAGTGGCGGGTCACGTGAGCGCCACGCGCGCGGGACAGGAAGTGGCGGGGATGGGTGGGCGCGCCAGGTGTGTGCCGAGGCCTGGGTTGTGCGCACGGTGTGCGGCGAGGGTCTCGCGAGCGCTGACCCACTTTCCCACCCGCCACCTCCCAGCAGCCTGGAGCAGCGGGGCTTGAAAGGCCCGGAGTGTTCCCGCAGGTCGGTGAAGGGCTTGGAGCAGACGTTCTGCGAGGACTTCGCACAGGCTCTATGCAGATATGATTTGGTAGCACAGCAAACTATCGTGCCATGTGCAGTAAACAAGCATCACTCCCAAGCAAATACCACTCAGAACTGAAGTTTCTTCTTTTTTTTTAGTCACCGTGAGCCCAACTGCCCTGGTACTTGGCATCCTTCCTCAGCAGAATGCTGAGGTTGCACACCTGTCTGAAGCTTTACTAATTCTGTTCAGCTATCTTGAACCCATGCTATTATGCATGACATGGTTGTGAGGTAATGGAAGTAAAACAAATCTGAAAAGACTTGAATTCAAAAACTACTTGTAGTAAGAGAAATATAGATGGAACTTTGGGGTGTAGTAAAATAAGTTGTTAAATCCCCAGATTACAAAAAAAAAAAAAAAAAAGGTGCAGAATAAAGCTTGCCTTGGAGGGTGCTGCACACCTGTAATCCCAGCACTTGGAGGTGGAGGCAAGGATATCAAGAGTTCAAGGGCAGCCTGGGCTACATTTTTAAAAAAGAGCCAGGCGTGGTGGCGCAAGCCTTTAGTCCCAGCACTCAGGAGCCAGAGGTAGGAGGATCGCTGTGAGTTCGAGGCCACCCTGAGAATACAGAGTGAATTCCAGGTCAGTCTGGGCTAGAGTGAAAAAACAGAAAACTAAAATAAAATAAACAAATAGTAGCATAATTTTTTTAAAGTTTGTTATAAATTAGGAACCAGAGCATGGAGATGTTAAGGAACATCCAAAAACACTCTTGAACTAGGTGTGGTGGCACACGCCTTTAATCCCAGCACTCAGAAGGCAGAGGTAGGAGGATCACTGAGAATTCCAGGCACCCTGAGATTACATAGTGAATTCCTACCCAGTCTGGGCTACAGTAAGACCCTATCTCGAAAACCTAAATAAAAATAAACACTCCTATGTATCTGACTTTACGTGGGTACTGGAGAATTGACCCAGGGTCCTTAGGCTTTGCAGACAGGCATCTTAACCACTGAAGCATCTCTCCAGCCCAAAACAAACACTCCTGGGACGTGGCAAGGCTGGGATCTGAACCCTTAAATAACCGTGAGTGATGACACCTGCGGGCTGAGCTGGGCTCAGGTACCTAGCAATGTTGTGCAGCTTCAGCTCCTCTGATCCGTGCAGAAGTGCATGTGGTCCTGCAGAGGCACACCAAGAAGCCGGGGCTATGGCCAATCCATTGTCCCAGAGACTGTGACTTGGCTGATGTGCTACACTGTGCCCCCTAGCACTCACAAATGTCACCTGTTAATCAGGAAGAGCTTCCTGGAGTTCAGGAAAGGACTCAGCACGTGCTTGCAAAGCCTGCCAGCCTGAGCTCAGTTCCCCAGTACCCACATAAAGCAAGATGCACAAAGTGGTACATGCATCTGGAGTTGAGGCAATATACCCATTGTCTCTCCTCTCCTCTCTCCTCCCTTACCTTCTCTCCTCCCTTTCCTGGCAAATAAACGATTCAAAATAAGCCAGGCGTGGTGGCACATGCCTTTAATCCCAGCACTCGGGAGGCAGAGGTAGGAGGATCACCAAGAGTTCGAGGCCACCCTGAGACTACATAGTGAATTCCAGGTCAGCATGGGATAGACCCTACCTCAAAAAACCAAATATATATTCAAAATAAAAGGCTTCCTGGACCTGAGAGCAATCTGGATGTGACTTCTTTCATCCCATTGATCCCCAGGGTTGGTCCAGCTGATTGGGCTGGCTGCGTAGGTATCACCTTCCTCCCCCACCACTCCATGTGAACCCTCCAGCTACCTGCTGGATGGACTGGGGTGACCATACTTTTTTTATTGACAACTTCTATACTTACAGACAATAAACCATGATATCTCCCTACCCTCTCCCCCCCTCCCCACTTTTCCCTTCACAACTCCGCTCTCCATCATATCCCATCCCTCTCTTTTATTTTGATGTCGTTGTCTTTTTCTCCTATTATGGGGGTCTTGTGAAGGTATTGCTAGGCATTGTGAGGTCATGGATATCGAGGCCAATTTCTCTCTGGACAGTTGTATATAAGGAGTGGTACCCTTCCTTTGGCTCTTACATTCTTTCCACCACCTCTTCCACAACGGACCCTGAACCTTGGAGGGTGAGAGATGTTTCAGTGCTAGACACTCCTCCGTCCCTTCTTCTCAGCACTATGTTGCCTTTTGGGTCATCCCAGTGGTCATCACCATCTGAAAAGAGAAGCTTCTCTAACCAGAAGTGAGAGTGACATTAGTATATGAATATGAACATTAAGTGTAGTGCCTTCAGGGCAGTTTGGTGAGAATATCTGCATTTAGCCAGACAAGAGCAAGCTTTATACCCCTAATGCACATGACCTCCCCTGAGGGGGTGACCATTCTCAGCTAAGGGCTGGGAGTAGTTGCATTCCTCAACTAGAACCTCCAAACAACTCCAGCAGTAATTGATACAGTAAGCTTCAGTGGATGAAAAATTACTGTGATCAGAATGTTAACTTGCCTCAAAATGTCACCCTCAAAGTGTATTTTGTTAGGATGGTGTGGTGGCTCATCTTCCGTCACTTTGAACAAGTTTAGAATCACCATGGAGTGTCAATGAGAGTGTTTCTATTAAGGGAAGACCCAATCTGAATGTGGGTGGCATCATCATGTGGGCTGGGGTCCTGGATTGACTTAAAAAGGAAAAAGTGGGCTGGGCAAATAACTCAGTAAAGAGCCTGGTAAGTGTGAAGACCTGAGCTTGAGCCCCCAGAATCTGTGTAGAAGGTGGTGCGTGCAAGTCTCAGGGTTGGGGAGGTGGAAACAAAAGGGTCCCTGGAGCTTGCTGCCCAGCTACTCTAGCCTCGTTGTTGAGCTCCAAGCCACTAAAGACCCTGCCTGCAGTGTCCCTGAGGATGAAACCTGAGTTTCTCCTCTGGCCTCTAGATGAGTGTACACATGTGCACCTGCACACACACAAGCCCAACAATAAAAGCAGAAAGATGGTCTGCAAAGAGCTCAGTGGGTAAGTGTGCTCCTGTGTAAGCATGATGGCCTGAGGGGGCCAGTTCCCAAGAACCCAGGTAAATAGCTGGGAATGGCCACGAAGCCTGTCAGCCCAGTCCTCTGGGGAGCAGGCATTGAAGAATCACTGGGCTTCAAAAAAATGCCAAAGCACCAGAATCCATGAAGAGATTGCATCTCAAGAAAAGTAGTGGGTGCGCAATGGAAGGGAATACCTGGCGTTCTCTGACCTCGTGCACACACAGAGCGATGCATTTGCACACACATGTACCAAACCACACACACACACACAACACATCATACCTACTGCACACACGAGAAAGGAAGGAGAAAGTATCCAGGCATGGTGGTGCATGCTTTTAATTCCAGCACTCGGGAGGCAGAGGTAGAAGGATCGCCATGAGTTCAAGGCCACCCTGAGACTACAGAGTGAATTTCAGGTCAGCCTGGGCTACAATGAGACCCTACCTAAAAGAAAAAGAAAAAAAAAGAAGCTGGGCATGGTGGCGCCCACCTTTAATCCCAGCACTTTGGGAGGCAGAGGTAGGTGGATCGCCGTGAGTTCGGGGCCACCCTGAGACTATATAGTGAGTTCCAGGTCAGCCTGGACTAGAGTGAGACCCTACCTCAAAAAGCCAAAGAAAAAAGAAAAAGACAAAAAAAGGTAAGCTGGACACCATTATACCTCTCTGCTTCCCACTGTGATGGATTGATGGACTGTACTCTAAAACTATGAGCCAGAATAAACTCTTCCTCCCTTAAATTGCTTTTGCAAGGTATTTTGTCACAGCAAGAAGAAAAATGAATAATACAGATGGCTTGGATATGAAGTACTCCCCAAAAGGTTCATATGTTAAAGGCTTGGTCCTCACCTGTGGCATTATTAAGAGGTAGTTAGATCTTAAGGGCTCTGACCTAATCAATGCACTAATCTATTGATGGTTTCGTTATCTGGTGACAGTATTGAGAGAGGTTGGAAACTAGTAGGTGGAGCCTAGTTACAGGAAGCAAGTCACTAGGGCATGCCTTTGAAGGGTAGACCTTATCCTGGTGTGTGGGGAGGGGTCCATACTATTCATGTTCTCAGGCAAGCATTAAAGATTGGAATGTAGACCCTGCAGGTAAGGGAGTCTGTTGAAACCCTACAGGACTTACTAAGCAACACCTAGGTTTTCATTGGATTTGGGGTGTATGTGTGTGTGTTGTGTTGTGTTTTTGCTGGGGATGGAACCCAGGGCTTTGTGCATGCAAAGCAAGAGCTCTACTACTAGCTGGGTGCAGTGGTTCATCCCTTTAGTGCTAGAACTTGGGAGGCTGAAGTAAGAACTCTGAGTCTGAGGCTAGCATGGGCTACAGAGTGGGTTCAGTTCAACTTGGACTAGAGTAATACCTTGGGAAGGGAGGGAGGGAAAAAGGGAGAGAAAGGGATGTAGGAGAGAAGAGTGGAAGAGCTCTACCACTGCCCTACATCCCTCAGCCTCAACCAATAATATTTTTATTTATTTCCTAGTCTTTTACAATTTTCCCCACCTTACACTGACTTACGTGGTGTTTTTTGTATGTTTGTTTGCTTTGTTTTGTTTTATATGGTATTCTTAACCAAGAAATTTAACTTAACTCTAATTGGGATAAAGCAGTCAAATCCAGATGGTGAGGCATTCTCAACAACAACTGGGCTATGTACATAACTCCGAAATGTCAATGCTCAGAAAAATTCCACTGCCCCTCCCCAAAAAAGTGAGCTACTGTTCTGGATCACTACATGTAGAGCACGTAGCAGCCTGTGTACCTAATCTGGCCAGGTCGCTGTTTTGTAAATAAAGTTTGACTGAGATACAGCCACACCCACTTGCTCATGTGCTGCGGTGGCTTCTTTGGCCTGCAGTAAGAGAGTTGGTTAATCAGCATAGAAGTCAGGGCCACAGGGCCTAGAGCATCTCACAAGGAGCCACATAGCCCTCTGCAGACACGGCTTGTTGCGAACCTGTCTTCTAGAACACTGGTTCTCAGAAATGTTATCCTCAAACCAGCAGTGTTGACATCACATTCATAGGCCAGTTTGTTAGAATGTCAGTTCAAGCCAAGCGTAGTGACATACACCTGCTTATCCTTGCACCTGAGAAGCTGGGGCAGGAGGATCAGGAATTCAAGGCCAGCCTGGGCTGCATAGCAGCATTCCATCTGTGGGCTGGAGAGAGCAGTTAAAGGCACTTGCTTGCAAAGCCTGCCAGCCTGAGACCAATTCCCCAGCACTCACATAAAGCTGGGCAGGGCAGACACGCTTACCGTGATAAGAGACCCTGTCTTAAAGAAAAGAACGTGCAGACAATGCCTCTGACCTTTACAAGCATTCAGTGCACACACATAAGTGAATTTAATTTCTTTATATTTTATGGAGCTTTTTTCAGTTGTTTGCTTTTTTTGTTTTTTTCGAGGTAGGGTCTTGTCTAGCCCAGACTGACCTGGAATTCACTCTGTAGTATCAGTGTGGCCTCGAACTCACAGCAGTCCTCCTACCTCTGCCTCCCAAGTGCTGGGATTAAAGGCGTGCACCATCACGTCTGGCCCCATTATGATTTTTTACAATGCTTTTATGTATTTGCAAGCAGAGCCAGCAAGAGCATGCTCCAGGGCCTCCAGCCACTGCAAGCAGACTCCAGACGCATGCGTCTTTTTGCAGCTGGCTTTACATGGGTACTGGAGATCAAACTCAGGTTATTAGGTTCTATAGACAAGCAAGTTAACCACTGGACCATCTGTTCAGCCCCTTAAATTTTTTTTTATTTTTTATTTTTTACTTTTTGGTTTTTCAAGGTAGGGTCTCACTGTAGCCCAGGCTAACCTGGAATTCACTGTGTAGTCTTGAGGTGGCCTCGAACTCATAGTGATTCTCCTACCTCTGCCTCACAAGTGCTGGGATTAAAAGTGTGTACCACTGCACTGAGTTAAAGTGGTTTTTTACAATGAGAAAGACAAACTAATAAAAGAACCTTCTCTTTTCAGATGGTGGTGACTCAAAACTCACTGAAGTGCAGAGAAATGACCACGAAGTATACAGCACTAAATGAGACATCCCTGTCTCACCCTCCAGGCTCAGGGTCCAATTCAGAAGAGGAGGCAGAAAGAATGTAAGAGCCAAAGGAAGGAGAGAAGTGCTTACAATACTGCCTTCCATACACAAAGTGGCTGTGGCACTCAATGGTCTCCCAGTGGCTGATACTACCTACACAAGACCTACATAACAGGAGGAAAAAATGATGACATCGAAATAGAAGAGAAGGGATTCAGTGGGCAAGAGATTCAGGAGGGGGGAAAGGGAGAGTGGTGGGAGAGAATTATGATCATAATATATTGTCTATATCTGTGGAAGTTGTCAGTAAAAAGTAAAAAATTTTGCCAGGTGTGGTGGCACACTCCTTTAATCCCAGCATTTGGGAGGCAGAGGTAGGAGGATCGCTGTGAATTCTGGGGCAGCCTGGGCTACAGTAAAACCCTACCTCAAAAAAATTTTTTTTATTGCACTATGGTCTAGCTTTAGTTCAAGCTGACCTGAAATTCACTTAGTAGCCAAGACAGGTCTCGAACTCAGTGATCCTCCTACTTCAGGCTCCTGAGTGCTGAAATTAAAGGTGTTAAGTCACTATGCCCAGCCAACATTTTTTTTTTAAGGCCCTACTTTAAAAGTCTGGGAACAAGGGGCTGGACAGATGGCTTAGCAATTAAGGCACCTGCCTACAAAGCCTGTGGACCCGGGTTTGACTCCCCAGTACCCACATAAAACCAGATGCACCAAGTGGCGCACACGTCTGAGTTCCTTTGCAGTGGCTGGTGGTCCTGGCATGCCCATTCTCTCTCTATCTGCCTCTCTCTCTCACACACACAAATAAATAAATAAATGAAATATTAAAAACAAAAATCTTGGAATGAGTCCAAAATTTATTTTTTCAGCACTAGAGATTGAACCCAGGTCCTTTTACATGCTAGTAACACCCTACTGCTAAAGTCGTCCCCAGCCTTGGGAAATTGTCTAACTATCTAGGTAATGTTTTTTATTTTTTTGGTTTTTCGAGGTAGGGTCTCACTCTAGCAGCTCAGGCTGACCTGGAATTCACTATGTAGTCTCAGGGTGGCCTGGAACTCCCTGCAGTCCTCCTACCTCTGCCTCCCAAGTGCTGGGATTAAAGGCATGTGCCACCACGCCCAGCCCATGTTAGTTTTTTTTGAGACAGTCTAATTCAGCCCAGGCTTATCTCAAACTCTGTGTAGCCAATTATAGCTTCAACTTCCCAATCCTCCTGCTTCTGCATCCTGAGTGCTGGGGTTAGAGATGTGTGCTACCACACAGGCCTTTGTACTCTTTTTGTTGTTAAGGTAGGTTCTCACTCTAGCCTAGGCTGTCCTGGAACTCTGTGGCCCCAGGCTGGCCTTGAACTCATGGCAATCCTCTTACCTCACCCACACCCAGCCAACTGTGAACTCTTGATCTTCCTGCCACTGCATCCAGAGTGCTGAGATTCGAGATAGTGCTGCCACACCTGGCTGTGACCCTAAACAAGTAATTCTCCTGCCTCCACCTGGCCCAAGCTTATGGGCGTCATCCTATCTCCGCTTCCTAAGTGTTGGCTGGGATTGCAGGTGTGAGGCACCACCTGCAGCCAGGAAATTCTTACACACATGAAAATGTGAAGACCACAGTCCTAAAAGAGAATGAAGAGATGACAATAAAGTGCTTAATTCACAAGCATGAGGACCTGAGTTCAATCCCCAGTACCCAGATGAAAGTGCCAAGTGGTGGCATGCAATTGCTGGGGAGGTGTGGAGACAAGAGGACCCTTGAGGCTCACTAGCCAGCCAGTGTAGCCTAATTGAGGAGCCCTAGGCCAATGAAAGACCCTATCTCATAAAAAGAAGACGAAAAACCAAAATAAAAAAAAAAAAGAGGACTAGAGAGATGGCTCAGCAGTTAAGGCACTTGCCTGCAAGGCCTAAGGACCCTGGTTCAGTTTCCCAGTACCCACATAAAGCCAGATGCACAAGGTGGCGCATGTGTCTGGAGTTCATTTGCAGTGCCTGGAGGCCCTAGCGTGCCCATTCTTTCTATCTGCCTCTCTCTCTCTCTGCCTCTTTTCCCTCCCTCTCTACTAAACAAATATTGAAGAAGGAGGAGAAAGAGGAAGAAGAAGAAAGGTGGGCTGGAGACAAGTACTTACAGCTCAAGCTGCAGTTCCCTGAGCTTGGTCCCACACCCAGTGTACGAAGCCGGACACCCCGATGGGCTTCTGTAACCCTAGCACCCTGACAGAGAGGTGGGAGACTTAGAGCTCCTGGGGAGCACCAGCAAAGAACAGCAGAGCAGCGATCCAGTGCAGGAAACTCTACCTCAAATGAGGGGACACTGGGCCAGCACCCATGTAAAGCCAGATGCACAAAGTGGCACATGCCTCTGGAGTTTTATTTGCTATGGCAGGAGGTCCTGGTGCGCCCAAACTTGCTCTCTCTGTCTCTGCCTCATTCTCTTTGTCTCTTGAATAAATAAAGAAAAATAAGCTGGGTGTGGTGGCACATGCCTTTAATCTCAGCACTCTGGAGGCAGAGATAGGAGGATTGCCATGAGTTCGAGGCCAGCCTGAGACTACATAGTGAATTCCAGGTCAGCCTGGACTAGAGTGAAACCCTACCTCGAAAAACCAAAAATAAAATAAAATAAAAAGAAATAATCTGTGGCCAGGCATGATGGCACATGCCTTTAATCCCAGCACTCGGGAGGCTGAGGTAGGAGGATGGCCATGAGTTTGAGGCTAGCCTGAACCTACAAAGTAAGTTCCAGGTCAGTCGACTGGAGTGAGACGCCAACTCAAAAAATAAATAAATAAAATGAGTAAATAATTTTTAGGCTGGAGAGAATGCTTAGTGGTTAAGGCATTTTCCTGCAAAGCCAAAGGACCCAGGTTTAATTCCCCAAGACCCACATAAGATGGATGCACAGGGTGGCCCATGCCTCTGGAGTTTGTTTGCAACGGCACCCATTCTCTCTCTCTCTCTCTCTCTCTCTCTCTCTCAAATAAAATTTAAGAAAAAAAAATAATTTTTTTTTAAGTTTAAAAAAATGGCCATGGGCTGGAGAGATGGCTTAGAGGTTAAGGTATTTGCCTGCAAAGCCAAAGGACCCAGGACCTTCAATTCACGAGGACCCACCTAAGCCAGATTCACAAAGTGGCACATGCATCTGGAGTTTGTTTGCAGTGGCTAATGCCCTGGTGCACCCGTTCTCTCTCTCTCTCTCTTTCTCTCTCTCTGTTCTATCACTCTCTCAAGTAAATCAGGTAAAATAGAAAAAAATAAAATAAAAATAACCAGGCATGGTGATGCACACCTTTAATCCCAGTACTCAGGAGACAGGGGTAAGAGGATTGCTGTGAGTTTGAGGCCAGCCTGGGAATACAAAGTGAATTCCAGGTCAGCCTGGGCTAGAGCTAGAACTTACCTAAAGCGCACACCTTTAATCCCATCACTCAGGAGGCAGAGGTAGGCAGATGGCTGTGAGTTCAAGGTCAGCCTGAGACTACCTAGTGAATTTCAGGCCAGCCTGGGCTAGAGCGAGACCCTACTTCAAAATAAATAAACCAACAACAACAAAAACAAACAAACAAAAAAACAAAAAAAAACAGGATTCCTGAGGAAGGACACCGCAGGTTCTGCTCTGGCCTCTACACTCACATGCACACTTGTGCACACTCACATGCACACACAGTCAGAAGTGGAGAAGGACACACACGGAGGACATGGTCGCGAGCAGGGAGGGATGGAGCTCGGTGGTAGAGTGCTTGTCTGATATGAGCAGAAGCCCCAAGTTCCAGCAGGAGCAAGAGACATAGATAGGGAATGAGCACGGGGCTATAAATAGAGAACAAGAGTGCTGTGTCTGCAGGCCCCAAGATGCCTGGGATCTCTGGCAACACTGGAGGCCAAAGGAGAGGCTGGAGCGGGCATTTCCTACAGCTCCAGCCAGCATGGCCCTGCTGGCACCTTGCTTTTAGCTTTTGGCTTCCCCAGACTGTAAGACAATACATTTTGTCCTGTTAAACCACCCAGTGGTACTTTGCTGTGACAGCTCTAGGACCCAAATACCCCTCTCAGGGGACAGGACAGGGGCAGGCTTGGATCACCATACCATTGGGATATTGATCTTGTTCCACCTGCCATTTGACCTGGCTCTAGACACAGGTTCAACGGACACAGCCAGGTCAGAACCAACTGCTGCTAGGACGGCCCTGCTCAGCGCCCGAGAAGCAACAGCAGAATGGCTGCTCCTGGGGAGTACAACTACCCGAGCTGTCACACTGATAGTGTCCAGAGTGCCTTCAAGCAGAAGCTTAGAGAACATTCCAGAAACTTTCCAGAACACCCAGGAAGAGCTCGATTCTACAAAAAAAAAAGAAAAGAAAAAAAAAAAACTTTCAAAGCACATTTTCATTCCATTAGTCATTCCTTGCCTAAGATGATAAATGAAATGAACTGTTTTTTAAAAAAATTGTCTAGAGTGTTATAGATGTATCTCAGTGATTGGGTGCTTACATTGCATGTACAAAGCAGCCCTGGGTTCAAGCCCAGCATTACACAAAGCATATAGTGGCTTCCATTTAATCAGTGTGAAGTGATCATGATAACATAGTTATGTAAGAAACTTGCCTTGTTCTTCTTAGGTGTCATATACCGAATGTCACAAATTTAGCAACTTCCGCATGATTAAGGATGGGGCTGGAGAGATGGCTTGGTGGTTAAGGCGTGTGCCTGCAAAGCCAAAGGATCCTGGTTCTACTTTCCAGGACCCACGTAAACTAGATGCACAAGGGGGCGCATGCATCTGGAGTTCATTTGCAGTGGCTGAAGGCCCTGGTGTGCCCCATTCTCTCTCTCTCTCTCTCTCTCTCTCTCTCAAATAAATAAATAAAATATATTTTAAAAAAAAAGAGTTGGGGAGCCAGGTGTGGTGGTGCACGCCTTTAATCCCAGCATCTGGTAGGTGGATTGCCTTGAGTTCCAGGCCACCCTGAGACTACATAGTGAATTCTAGGTCAGCCAGCCTGAGCTAGAGTGAAACCCTACCTCAAAAAAAAAAAAAAAAAAAAGAATTGGGGAGATGGCTTAGTGATTAAAGGCACTTGCAAAGCCTGCCAGTCCCAGGGTTCACTTCCCTAGTACCCACATAAAGCCAGGTGCACAAAGTGGCACGTGTCTGGAGTTAGTTTGCAGTGGCAGAGGCCCTGGTGTGCCCATGTTGATTGTCTCTTTCTCATAAGTAAGTAATAATTAATGCAAAATGAGAAATAAAGAAAAAAATTTCATTATAGGGACTGGAAAGATGACTCAGTGTTAAGGCAGTTGCTTGCAAAGCCTGCCATGTAATTTGGACACAAAAAGTGCCACAAAGTGCCTGTGTTTGTTTACAATGGCAAGAGGCCGGCTGTACCCATGTATGGACACATGTGCAAATAAGTAGATTAAAAACATTTTAGGGCTAGAGAGATAGCTTAGTGGTTAATGGGCTTGCCTGTGAAGCCTAAAGACCCAAGTTCAATTCCCCAGGACCCATGTAAGCCAGATGCACAAAGTGGTGCATGCATCTGGAGTTTGTTTGCAGCGGCTAGAGGCCCTGTCATGCCCATTCTGTATCTCTTTCTCATATCTCTCCCTCTTTCTCTTTCTAATAAATAAATAAATAATATATTTTTGTTTATTTTTATTTATTTATTTGAGAATGACAGGCAGAAAGAGGCAGAGAGAGAGAGTGGGAGCTCCAGGGCCTCCAGGCACTGCAAACGAACTCCAGATGCATGTGCCACCTTGTGCATCTGGCTTATGTGGGTTCTGAGGAATCAAGCATCAAATCGGGGTCCTTAGGCTTCACAGGCAAGCGTTTAACCACTAAGCCATCTCTCCAGCCCAAATAAAATATTTTTTTCACAAAATAACTTTTAATACTTTGTGCCTGGGTAGCAGCATCTTGCAGTGTGACATTCCTATACATACATGAGCATTTTATCCAAGTACAAATGTTAAAAGCAGAGTCAAAATAAAATATTTTTTTAAAAGAACATGTTAAATCCTATCCTAGAAGAAATAGCTTTCAAGGTGAACCTGAGGGAATGGTTGGGGGATGAAGAGAAAGACTACAGTCAAATGCAACTAAAAGCAGAAAAAATACCGAAGTTTTGTTTTCTATACAAGGCCTTTGGCTTGAGTAGAAGTCACACGGGAATAGAGAGAGACTATTTTTGACCCAAGTGGTACTAAATCCTGGGTTTATAAAACTTAATCCTCTCCTCAAGGAGCTCCGGCTTAGAAGATAGTACATTTAATACAAATTCAGAGAAAAGACTGGTCAGCTCCTAGAGGACGCAGTTCTCTACTAAACTTAGATTTAACTGGAAATAGAGCAAGGATCCGGGAACACACGACGGGAATACAAGTTGCAGGCTCCCTGGCAGAGGCTCCTGTATCTGCCCTCCACGGGAATCCAGAGAGGTGGTGACGTCATCATCTCCAGCACCAGGCCCAAGGTCACCCAGTTAGAAAGCAGCGAAGCCCGGATGTGAAACGAGCCGCTTGGTTCCTCTGTGAGAGACTCGGAACACGAGAGGGATGTTCATAGTGACACTTCAGCAAGGCCTCTCTCTCAGGATGGACCCAAAGCTGCTTCGTGTAAAGTATTAGCCAGGTGTGGCACGCGTCCTTTGATCCCAGGTAGGACGGTCGCCCTTAATTCAAGGCCAGCCTGGAGCTACAGTGAGTTCCCGGACATCCCTGGCTAGAGTGAGACACTACCTTGGGAGAAAGAAAAAATTCCAGGGATTAGGGAATTGCTCAGTGGTTAAAGATGCTTGCAAATCCTGCCAGCCTGGTTCAAATCCCGCCCCTCGCCACCACCACACACACACATAGAACCAGATGCACAAAATGGAGCATGCATTGGAGTTCACTTGAAATGACAGGAGGTCCTCTCTTTTTCTTTCTTCTTTTCTTCCCTTTATTTATTTATTTTTATTTTTTGGGTTGTTTTGTTTTGTTTTGGTAGGGCCTCACTCTAGCTCAGGCTGACCTGGAATTAACTATGGAGTCTCAGGGTGGCCTCGAACTCACAGTGATCCTCCTACCTCTGCCTCCCTAGTGATGGGATTAAAGGCGTGCGCCACCACGCCCGGCATTTTTTAGTTTTGTTTTTGGTTTTTGGTTTTTGTTTTTCAAGGTAGAGTCTTGCTCTAGCCCAGGCTGACCTGGAATTCATCATGTAGTCTCAGGGTGGTCTCAAATTCACAGTAATCCTCCTACCTCTACCTCCCTAGTGATGGGATTAAAGGTGTCTGGCCTTAAAATAGCAACAAACAAAAACAAAAAACCAGTTCAACAAAAAACCAGTTCCAATGCTTCAAGGATCCCTTGGTTGCCCTTTACAACCACTTCCCCCTCATTCTCTGCCACATCTCTAACCTCTACAAACCACTAATCTCTTTTCTATTTTTCCAAGACTTACAGAGCATGGTGGTGCATGCCCACAGTCCCAGCTACTCAAGAGACTGAAACAGGAGGAACTGGTGGGGATAGCCCACAGGTTTGACATCAGCCTGGGCAACACAGCAAGAATCTGTACTTTTAAAAATTATATAATTAGAATCATAATATATATAACTTTTGGGACATGGCTCTTTTCATTCAAGATAATTCCTTTAAGATTTAGCCAAGTTGTACCAAAAAATAAATAAATAAATAAATAAAAAATAAAAAACAAAAACAAAAACAAAAAGCCAGGCTTGGTGGCGCATGTCTTTAATCCCAGCACTTGGGAGGCAGAGGTAGGAGGATTACCGTGAGTTCGAGGCCACCCTGAGACTCCATAGTGAATTCCAGGTCAGCCTGGGCTAGAGTGAGATCCTACCTTGTAAAACCAAAAAAAAAAAAAAAAAAAAAAAACAACAACAACAACAAAGATTTAGGCAAGTTGTTACATATACCAAGAACTCATTCCCTTTTATTGCTGAGCAGTGTTCCACAGCATGGACGTACCAGCTGGTCACTGTCTGGACTGGTTCTGGTGTCTTGCCATTTCAAATAAAGCTCAATGAGCCAGGCATGATGGCACATGCCTTTAATCCCAGTACTAGGGAGGCAGAGGCAGGAGGATCACCAACCATGAGCTCAAGGCCACCCTGAGAATTCCAGGTGAGCCTGAGGTAGATCCTACCTTGAAATACCAAAAAAAAAGAAAAAAGAGAAAGAAAGAAAGAAAGAAAGAAAGAAAGAAAGAAAGAAAGAAAGAAAGAAAGACAAGAAATTTTAAATCTGGCCTGGCCTGGAGAGACGACTCAATCTTGCTGCACAATCTTAGAGAAGCAAGTTCTAATCCCTAGCTCCCACATAAAAGCTGAGCATGAGCCAGTCATGGTAGTGCACTCCTTTAATCCCAGCAGTTGGGAGGCAGAGGTAGGTCATGAGTTCGAGGCCATGCTGAGACTACGTAGTGAATTCCAGGTCATCCTGAGCTAGAGTGAGACTCTACTTCGAAAAAAAAAAAAAAAAAAAAAGAAAGAAAGAAAGAAAAGAAAAAATAGCTGAGCTTGGGCTGGACATAGTAGAGTATGCCTTTAATCCCAGCATTCAGGAGTCAGAGGTAGGAGGATCACTGTGAGTTCGAAACCACCCTGAGACTACATAGTGAGTTCCAGGTCAGCCTGGGCTATACAGTGAGACCCTACCTCGAAAAGCAAAAAAAAAAAAAAAAAAAAAATTATTTGCTGGGCATGGTGTTGCATACCTTTAATCCCAGCACTCGGGAGGCAGAGGTAGGAGGATTTCCCTGAGTTTGAGGCCACCCTGAGAGTACATAATGAATTCGAGGTCAGCCTGGGATAGAGTGAAACCCTAACTCCATAAACCAAAAAAAAAAAAAAAAAAAAAGCTGAGCATGAAGGTCCATATTTATAACCCCAGCCCTGGGGTGTCAGAGACAGGAAGATTCCTGGGCCCTGCCAGTTGGCTAATCTAGCTAAATCAGTGAGCTCCAGGTTTTATCTAAAAAAACAAGGTGGAAGGCAATTGACATCAACCACTGGTGTCCACACACATGGACATGCACACACACACATGGACATGCACACACACCACACACATGGACATGCACACACACACATGGACATGCACACACACACATGGACATGCACACACACACATGGACATGCACACACACACATGACATGCACACACATACATGGACATGCACACACACACATGGACATGCACAAACACGACACACATGGACATGCACACCACACACATGGACATGCACACACACACACATGGACATGCACACACACACATGGACATGCACACACACACATGGACATGCACACACACCACACACATAGACAATGGACACACACACACATGGACATGCACACACACAAGACAGCACACACAACAAATGGACATGCACACAACACACATGGACATGCACACACACACATGGACATGCACACACACCACACACATGGACATGCACACACACACATGGACATGCACACACACACATGGACATGCACCACAAACCACACACATGGACATGCACACACATACATATGGACATGCACACACACACATGGACATGCACAAACACGACACACATGGACATGCACACACACACATGACATGCCACACACACATGGACATGCACACACACACATGGACATGCACACACACACACATGGACATGCACACACACACACAGGACATGCACACACACCACACGGACATGCACACACACACATGGACATGCACACACAACCACACCAATGGACATGCACACACACCACACACATGGACATGCACACACACATATGGACATGCACACACACACATGGACATGCACAAACACGACACACATGGACATGCACACACACACATGGACATGCACACACACCACACGGACATGCACACACACACATGGACATGCACACACACACACATGGACATGCACACACACACACATGGACATGCACACACACACATGGACATGCACACACACCACACACATGGACATGCACACACACACATGGACATGCACACACACACATGGACATGCACACACACACACATGGACATGCACACACATACATGGACATGCACACACACACATGGACATGCACACACACCACACACATGGACATGCACACACACACATGGACATGCACGCACACACATGGACATGCACACACATACATGGACATGCACACACACACATGGACATGCACACACACACATGGACATGCACACACATGGACATGCACACACATACATGGACATGCACACACACACATGGACATGCACACACACCACACACATGGACATGCACACACACACATGGACATGCACACACACCACACACATGGACATGCACACACACACATGGACATGCACACACACCACACACATGGACATGCACACACACACATGGACATGCACACACACACATGGACATGCACACACACATGGACATGCACACACACACATGGACATGCACACACACCACACACATGGACATGCACACACACCACACACATGGACATGCACACACACACATGGACATGCACACACATACATGGACATGCACACACACACATGGACATGCACACACACACATGGACATGCACACACACACATGGACATGCACACACACCACACACATGGACATGCACACACACCACACACATGGACATGCACACACACACATGGACATGCACACACACACATGGACATGCACACACACACATGGACATGCACACACACACATGGACATGCACACACACCACACACATGGACATGCACACACACACATGGACATGCACACACACACATGGACATGCACACACACACATGGACATGCACACACACACATGGACATGCACACACACCACACATGTACCTATGCAAACAACTGAAAATCTGTTTTCCAGGGTAGCTGTTCCCTCACGTATTCCAGTCTGAGGAGTGATGTATGACAGATCCAATTAAATCCACTGTATTCTCATCCTCTCCAGCAATTTGTGCTTTGTGTGTGTGGGGGGGGGGTAGGTGGTTGTCTATTTTTAAAAAAATATTTTATTTATTTATTTATTTGAGAGAGAGATAAAGAAGCAGTAGAGAGAAGGAGAGAATGGGCATACCAGGGCCTCTAGCCATTGCAAGCGAACTCCAGACACATGCACCTCCTTGTGCATCTGGCTTATGTGGATCATGGGGAATCAAACTGGGGTCTTTAGGCTTTGTAGGCAAATGTCTTAACTGCTCAGCCATTTCCCCAGCCCCCCCCCCTTTTTTTTTTTCTTTTTTCTTTTTTGAGGTAGGGTCTCACTAGCTCAGGCTGACCTGGAACTCACTATGTAGTCTCAGGGTGGCCTTGAACTCATGGAGATCCTCCTACCTCTGCCTACCAAGTGCTGGGATTAAAGGCATGTGCCACCGCGCCCATGTTACTTCCTTTTTTTTTTTTTTTGTTGGTCTGTTTTTGAGAGTGTCTTAATCTGTAGCCCAGGTTGGCCTTGAGCTCTCAAGAGTCCACCTGCCTCAGTTTCCCAAGTGCTGGGATTACAGGTTGGAACCAAAGTTCTCAACATACCTCAAACATCCTACAAGGCAGATTGACTGATAGGCCTCTCTGACTGATAAGAGTACTGCAAATCCAGAGCCAAGTTACCCTGGGCTATCTTTAGCACCTTCAGAGTCATTTATTGCCCACTTCTGGGTCTGACCTAATATCCTGTGATCACGTGAAACCTATTTGGAATGTACTAACAGACCAGCAGCTTCCACCAACCCAAAGGCTAAGCACCTCACCTGATAGATAGGGCTGGGCCAGAGAGTTCCTGCCTTGTTGTAATCTGCCCTCCGGATATCTCCACCAGAGGATTCAAAAAGTGCCTTGGGGGCTGGAGAGATGGTTTAGCAAATCAAAACAATTCTGAGATTTCATCTCACTTAAGTCAAGATGGCATTCATCAAAAAAACTGAATGATGGGTTGGAGAGATCGCTTAATGGTTAAGGCACTTTCCTTTGAAGCCTAAGGACCCAGTCTTGATTACCCAGAACCCTCATAAGCCAGATGCACATGGTGATACATGCATCTAGAGTTCAGCTAGAGGCCCTGGTGTGCCCTTTTTCTCTCTCTCTCTCACTCTCACTCTCTCATAAATAAAAATAAATAAAAAATCCAAACCAGGCATGGTGGTTCACACCTTTAATCCCAGTACTTGGGAGGTAGAGGTAGGAGGATCGCTGTAAATTCAAGGCCACCCTGAGACTACATAGTGAATTCCAGGTCAGCCTGGGCTAGAGCAAGACCCTACCTTGAAAAAAAGGAAGAAAAGGAGAGAGGGAAGAAGAAAGAAAGAAAGAGAGAAAGGGCATGGTGGCGCACGCCTTTAATCCCAGCACTCGGGAGGCAGAGGTAGGAGGATCGCCGTAAGGTCGAGGCCACCCTGAGACTCCATAGTGAATTTCAGTTCAGCATGGGCCAGAGTGAGACCCTACCTCGAAAAACCAAAAAAAAAAAAAAAAAAAAAAAAAAAAAACACACAAGAGAGAGAGAGAGAATGGAAATTAATTTTTTAAAGCAGTTCTGGTAGAGCTGGTAACAGAAAGAACAGGGTGGGTATATATGGGACAGAACCTAGTCTCTGACTGGTTGCTTAACCTTAGTTCTACCTTTCCTCTTCCTCTACAGCAGGGGCCTGCACAGTCTGGAAGGGGCCAGATCGTAAATCGTTCAGGCCGCCCGGACCATATGGTTCCTGTCACGGCCGCTCAGCTCTGCCCTCGTGGCAGGAGAGCCCCATGCCTAAGCCCATGAGCATGGCTGCGCTCCAAAAACATGTCACTTCTGACGACAACCAGCCCAACTCTGTCCAAAGACTATAGTTTCCAGCCCCTGATCCCATGACCCCCAAACGGGCATATGTAGAGGACATTGTGGCTGACTGTTCAGGGTCTGTCACATCTCAGCTGATTAGTCTCAGCCAAATGAAGATGCCCATTCCCCTGGGTCATGCTCATTAAAACCAGGCCCGCTTAATGCCTGTGTGCATGAGACATGGGGAGAGCACTAGAGGCCTCTGGGAAAACAGCATCCCTGCTGTTAAGAACATGCTGCCATGGGAAGCTGGCCTCCCTCTACCCCGGGCACAGACAAAGGAGCGAACAGAGTCACTTAGCACTGGCGGCTGTCCTATTAGCTTTCAGAAACTTTCATCTGACAGTGAGGGTGGCAGAAAGGAATCTCTCTGGACCTCGTTTTATGTGACCTAAAAAAAAAAAAAAGTCCAACATTCTCTTTATTAACTCTGAATTGGGTCATCTGTTATTTCGGCTAACAGCATCCCTCCAGTGAAAGCTCATTCGCAGAGTAGTTACGAGATCCGATGGGAAAACGCGCGTCTGGCTGCAGCGTGGAGATGAGAAAGATCTGCGGTGGAAGTGATCACCACCCCCCCCCACATCACTGGTGGGGCCCAGTCACGTGACCTCTGCATGTGCCTTTCACACACGTATTCCACAGAAATAGACACTCTTCATCTCACTTCAATAATTTAAAAATAAGTGCAGACTATCATATTCTTGGCTCAAAATTCTCAACCTACATTAAAAAAAAAAAACCCTCAGTGGAAAGAAAACAAGTGATTATTAAGGTGATGAAATAGCAGAGTCCTACAGACTCCTATGGGAATGGGTGAGAAGTCACCCATTGTCCATCTTCTCTTTGTTCCACCCCCTCCTTTCTCCTTTCATTTCTCCCCCCGACCCCCCAAAAAAACTAACCATAGGGAAAGGTGAGTTGGAGGGATGCATTGCTGGTATCAAAAATGAGGCTTTTTTTTCCTTCTCTTTCTTTCCTTCTTTCTTTCTTTTTTGGTTTTTTGAAGTCTTGCTCTAGCCCAGGCTGACCTGGAACTCACTATGTAGTCTCAGCATGGCCTCGAACTCACAGTAATCCTCCTACGTCTGTCTGCCTCCAGAATGCTGGGATTAAAGGCATGCACCACGACGCCTGACTTCTCTGTTTTCTGTTTTAAACTTATTTATTTTATTTTATTTTTATTTACTTATTAGAAAGAGAAGGAAAGAGAGAGGGAGAGAATGGGCGCTCCAGGGCCTCTGGCCACTGCAAACGAACTCCAGATGCATGCGCCATCATGTGCGTCTGGCTTACATGGGATCTGGAGAATTGGGTTCTTAGACCTCACAGGCAAGCGCCTTAACCGCTAAGCCATCCCTCCAGCCCCTCTGTTTGTTCTTTTTTTGTTTGTTTGTTTGTTTTGTTTGTTTTTTCGAGGTCGGGTCTCACTCTAGCCCAGGCTGACCTGGAATTCACTATGGAGTCTCAGGGTGGCCTTGAACTCAAGGCAATCCTCCTACCACTGCCTCCCAAGTGCTGGGATTAAAGGCGTGCGCCACCACGGCCGGCTCCTCTGTTTGTTCTTGCTCACACAGGCTGGCCTGAACTTCACAGCAGCCCTCCTGTCTTAGTCTGCGGACTGCCGGAATTACAGGCATGCCACCATAGCCAGCTGTGACTATTCTATTTCTGATGGTATGACTACATAGCGGGTATCACTAGTTCTTGTAAATAATATTGTCTAGCATAAAAAGATATCTTTTGCTATTGCTGTAACAAAATACCTGAAGCTGTGGGCTGGGGATGTGGAGTGCTTGCTTAGCATTCATAAAGGCCTGGGTTTGATTCCCCAGCACCACACAAAGAAGGTAGAGTGGTGCATGACTGTAACCCAAGTGCTTGGAGGTGGAGGCAAGAGAATCAGAAGTTCAAGGTTATCTTTGTCTACACAGCAGGTTGGAGGCCAGCCTGGGCTACATAGGACCCTGATTTAAAAACAAACAAGGCTGAGCAGGGCGTGGTGGCAGGGCATGGTGGTGCACGCCTTTGATCCCAGCACTGGGGAGGCAGAGGTAGGAGGACCGCTGTGAGTTCAAGGCCACCCTGAGACTACATATTGAATTCCAGGTCAGCCTGAGCTAGAGCAAGACCCTATCTCAAAAAACAAACAAACAAACAAAAAAAAAAAACCAGGATAGAAAGAAAAATAAACGTGTATTGCTTGAAACTATGTTGTACACACCTTGGAAGAGAGCAGAGTCACAAATGTCAGCTCCAATCTGTCAAAGCCCCCAAGGCACCACCTAGGCGATGGGCAGTCACCCTTCACCACAAACCAGCTCACAGCGGAAGGAACAGAGGAGGGCTGGCCAGAGCCGAAGAGGGGTCCTGCCCAAGTTCACACAGCTCTGCCTGCCCTGTGAAAGTGAGTCCCGGTCTGGGCATGATGAGGGACTCCAAAGAGGTGCCCACGCCGGGACAGCCAAGTGACAAGCCAGATCTGCCCACTGGAGATGTGGCAGCTGCCTTCTTTGTACCCAGGGAAGTTTGGCGCCAGCTCCAGTCCACACATCTGGACCATGGCGGAACTAAATTCTAGTTTCTGATTCACATTCTCTTGTTCTTTCCCATGAACCAACTTTCCTTCAAACCTGATACCAAATACTCTTCCTCCATGATCCCCCCAGCCCCCATCCCATCCCACCCCCAACTCTCTATCGACTACCCACCCCCATCCATGAGGGGAGCCAGTGGGCTTCTGGTCAGAATGCCAGGGACTCTCTCTCTCTCTTTTAAAGTTTTCATCTTTAATGAAATGACTTTGGAAATAACGTACATTCCCATGACACCAACACTACAGTTTTTGGAGTCACGGTAAGATACACAGAATTACATCCATAATTACTATGAATGCCAACATTTCAAGCAGTAATTCCTGTTACATGGCAAACAAGATCAAGAAAGCAACCATCAAACAAAAGAGACCCATAGCTTCAGACAAGGCAAATCCCAGGATAGCGTATGAGAACAGCTGCTGCTTCAGCGAAGGGCTTCTGGCATAACCGATGACAAGACTGCCAAAGACTGTTCCAACACCAGCACCTGAACCAGCGACTCCTACTGTTGCAGCCCCGGCACCAACAAATTTGTCAGCAGTATCAATGCCGCTGCTGATTGCACAGGTCTGAAACTCCCTTTGGACAGGCGGACACACACTACTCTGGACCCCGTTAAATGCTATAGAGCCCTCTCCAGTCCTAGCCTCTAGTCGAGATAACACTGATGCAGAAATTGGTCTATATGCAATTCTGGATCCAGCTCGGATCTCCCCGGAAGGAGGAGGAGGCAGCAAAGGTCGAAGCAGTGGGGCTCTCTCTCTCTTTCTCTTGTTTTGATTTTCGTGGTAGGGTATTGTTGTAGCTTAGGCTGACCTAGGATTCACTACGTAGTTTCAGGGTGGCCTCAAACTCTTGATGATCCTCCTACCTCTGCTCCCCAAGTGCTAGGATGAAAGGCATACACCACCACGCCTGGCTTTTCCAAGGACACTCTTTAGCTCCAAGTCTCCTGTAGTATTTACTAGCCACTATCTTGTGTCATTGGGTAATTTTCCATTTTTGTGCATTTATCTTGGTAAACTCAAAGGCAAAGTTTGCAACATACACACACACACACACGTGCCTACATCCTATTTTGTATGTCCATCACAAACCCTAGTACCATTTTTATTTTATTTATTTATTTTTATTTTTATTTTTATTTTTATTTTTTGGTTTTTTAAGGTAGGGTCTCACTCTAGCCCAGGCTGACCTGGAATTCACTATGGAGTCTCAGGGTGGCCTCGAACTCAACAGCGATCCTCCTACCTCTGCCTCCCAGTGCTGGGATTAAAGGCGTGCGCCACCACGCCCGGCTTTTATTTTATTTTATTTTATTTTATTTTATTTTATTTTTACTTATTTATTTTGGGAAGAACGGTTGATTGAGCACACTGTGCAAGGCAGCAGGCTAGGCAAACATCAATACTGGATATTGAATTTACTTGGTAGGAGAGTCTGCCCAGAACATGAGCCTACCTGGGAGATATCTTCCCAGACAGAGAGACCCTGTTGATGGGGGCACTAGAGTTTGGGGATTCACCATGTGACTTTCAGGAAGCCATCCTGGGTTTGAAACTCTGTTCTCTTACACTCTAGCCAGACACCTGAATGATTACTTGACCTTCCTGACCCTTAGCTACCTGGTCTGACAAGTGTGAATACCAAGTAGTGAGTGTTAGGTAGCACACTGCAGACACACAGGGGACACTTGACAAGGAGATTTCTGAGCTCTGCCCAGAGGAGGCACCAACCACATGCTTTCTATTTTCTTTTCTTTTTTTTTTTAATTTTCTTATTTGCCTGGAGAGGGAATACGCATGCATCAGGACATCTAGCCACTGCAAATGAACTCCTGATGCATGTGCCACTTTGTGGAACTGGCTTTACATAGGCATCGGGGACTCGAACCCAGGTCGGCAGACTTGCAAGAAAGCACCTTTAACCACAGAACTATCTAAAGCCCAAATTTTATTCCTCCATTTCTTCTTCTTCCTTCCGTTTCCCTTCTCCCTTCCCCTCTTCTCCTCCTCTACTTCTTCTTTTGAGACAGGATGTTACTATATAACCCAGGCTGACTCCAATTTACAACCCTCCTGTCTCCCAAGAGCTACAATTATACCTATAGGCATATACTACCATGCTCATCTCTAAGTTCACTTCAACTAATTGTCAGTCCACTTGTTAATGTGCATTAAACAAATAGTTGGGTCATGGTGTTGCTCAAGTTTCTGTTGTTGTGACAAAACCAGGGAGAAAATGTAACTTAAAGGAGGAAAGGTTTATTTGCTCGCAGTTCCAGAAGTTTCAGTCTACATTGTTAGCCTGGGCTAGAGTGAGACCCTATCTTACAAAAACAAAAAACTAAAAAGAAAATTAACTGGGTGTGGTGGTGCACACCTTTGATCCCAGCACTTGGGAGGCAGAGGTAGGAGGATCACTGTGAGTTCAAGGCCACCCTGAGACTACATAGTGGATTCCAGGTCAGCCTGGACTAGAGTGAGACCCTACCTCGAAAAACAAGAACAAAACAAACAAACAAACAAAAAAAATTAGAAGCAAAGATGGGAGCTGGACTATCTTCGATTTAAGCTTTTATTTTTAAAACAACGCCCACTGTCACACTCCACCAATGGCCCCTGCAAGCAGCTGTTTCCAACTCCCTTGCTGTGCATTTGATTCTCCACCTTGAGAGCCTTGCCTTCTCCTTAGGTACTTCTCTCCTGGAGGTGGTGAAATAGCTCCAGTAGAACCACTGAGGAGACCTTGAAAGCGTTTCCTGTTTCCCAAGAGAACACTGGGGTGGCGGCGCGGTTACAGCACTGAGGCGGAGTTGCTAATTACACGTGCGTTACGGCTGCATGTTTTCCGTCCCTGCAGGCTCTGTGCAGATGGTGCGGCTGTTCCCACAGCAGGGGCTGGTTTGCCACCAGAGGGGCCCCGGGAATGTTGGCAGGAGGCACGTGAACAGCAGCAGAGTCTCCCACTGACCTTGGCAGTCCTCCAGACAGCCCTTCCTCTTCGGTGAGTGAGGAAAGCAGCTGAGATGACTCTGCTAGGGACTGTGGGACTTTCCCAGCTCTGGAACTTTAGGCTGAAGGGGGAAACCTGACACGTTTTAAGACAGAAACAGCAGTGGCTGGAAAAAAACAGCTTGGTGGTTAAAGGCATGTGCTTGCAAAGCCTGACTGCCCCGGTGGTTCAGTTCCCCAGTACCCATGTAAAGCCAGGTGCACAAAGTGGTGCATGCGTCTGGAGTTCTTTGTGCCATTGCAGGGGGCCCTGGCATGCCCATACTCACTCTCTCTCTCTCTCATAAATAAATACTTTAATTAAAATAAAGAATGAGGAGCTGGCCAGATGAGGAGTTGAAAAAAAAAATAACATAAAATAAAGAATGAGGGCTGGAGAGATGGCTCAGCAGTTAAAGTGTGAGGCATGAATATGTGCAGAACTGAGACAAAATAAGCCATCAGTGGAGGGGAGGGTGAGGAGGATGAGGAGGGTGGGTCAGAGAGGAAAGTGCAAAGTTAGATTTGAGGCTGTCAGGAGTGTGGGAGGTAGGAGAAAAAAACCAGGCAACATCTGCAGCCTTAAGCTTGTTGGCACAAGGCCTGTTCAGCACAGTGTCCGTGAGCTGTGCTGTCCGTAACTCTCTCAGGACTGAAGGCCGAGGCGCCACGGTGGACACGTGGAATGTAGGAGAAGCTGCACTTCCGAAAACATATTTCATTTACTGATTTGTTTATAAGAGCAAGAGAGGCAGAGGGAGAAAGAGTGGGTGCACCAGCGCCTCCAGCCCCTGCAAATGAACCCCAGATGAGTGCACCACCTTGTGTACTTGGCTTTATGTGCGTCCTGGAGAATCAAACCTGGGTCCTTTGGCTTTGCAGGCAAACACCTTAACTACTGAGCCATCTCTCCAACCCTCACTTAAAAAAAAATATTATTTATTTGCAGAAGAGAGAAAGAGGGGGAGAGAGAGAAAGAATTTTCAGGCCAGGGCCTCTGTAAACGAACTCCAG